>JANJGN010000415.1:30000-523143 GCA_026770705.1 Isurus oxyrinchus
ACCCGACCGGCTCGAACCGGCGCACAGTGTGATCCCGCAAAACCCCGAGACTGTGCTGAGAGGGTCATCGGCTGTTTGCGAGGGATGTGGGTGCAGGGATAGGTTTTGGCCCCAGGACACTGAGGACTGACCTCAGTAACCATCCTCCGACAGTGCGGCACTCCCTCAGTACTGACCCTCCCACAGTGCAGCACTCCCTCAGTACTGACCCTCCGACAGTGCGGCGCTCCCTCAGTACTGACCCTCTGACAGTGCAGCACTCCCTCAGTACTGACCCTCCCCACAGTGCAGCACTCCCTCAGTACTGACCCTCCGACAGTACGGCGCTCCCTCAGTACTGACCCTCTGACAGTGCAGCACTCCCTCAGTACTGACCCTCCGACAGTGCAGCACTCCCTCAGTACTGACCCTCCGACAGTGCAGCACTCTCTCAGTACTGACCCTCTGACAGTGCAGCACTCCCTCAGTACTGACCCTCTGACAGTGCAGCACTCCCTCAGTACTGACCCTCTGACAGTGCAGCACTCCCTCAGTACTCACCCTCCGACAGTGCGGCGCTCCCTCAGTACTGACCCTCCGACAGTGCAGCACTCCCTCATTACTGACCCTCTGACAGTGCAGCACTCCCTCAGTACTGACCCTCCGACAGTTCAGCACTCCCTCAGTACTGACCCTCTGACAGTGCAGCACTCCCTCATTACTGACCCTCCGACAGTGCAGCACTCCCTCAGTACTGACCCTCCGACAGTGCAGCACTCCCTCAGTACTGACCCTCCGACAGTGCAGCACTCCCTCAGTACTGACCCTCCGACAGTGCAGCACTCCCTCATTACTGACCCTCCAACAGTGCAGCACTCCCTCAGTACTGACCCTCCGACAATGCGGCGCTCATCAGTACTGACCCTCCGACAGTGCAGCACTCCCTCAGTACTGACCCTCCGACAGTGCAGCACTCCCGCATTACTGACCCTCTGACAGTGTGACACTCCCTCAGTACTCACCCTCCGACAGTGCAGAGCTCCCTCAGTACTGACCCTCCGACAGTGCAGCACTCCCTCATTACTGACCCTCTGACAGTGCAGCACTCCCTCAGTACTGACTCTCTGACAGTGCGGCACTCCCTCAGTACTGACCCTCCGACAGTGCAGCACTCCCTCATTACTGACCCTCCGACAGTGCAGCACTCCCTCAGTACTGATCCTCCGACAATGCGGCGCTCATCAGTACTGACCCTCCGACAGTGCAGCACTCCCTCAGTACTGACCCTCCGACAGTGCAGCACTCCCTCATTACTGACCCTCTGACAGTGCAGCACTCTTTCAGTACTGATCCTCCAACAGTGCAGCACTCCCTCAGTACTGACCTTCTAATGGTGCGGCACTCCCTCAGTACTGACCCTCCGACAGTGCAGCACTCACTCAGTACTGACCCTCCAACAGTGCAGCACTCACTCAGTACTGACCCTCCGACAGTGCAGCACTCCCTCAGTACTGACCCTCTGACAGTGCAGCACTCCCTCAGTACTGACCCTCTGACAGTGCAGCACTCCCTCAGTACTGACCCTCCGACAGTGCAGAACTCCCTCAGTACTGACCCTCCGACAGTGCAGCACTCCCTCAGTACTGACCCTCTGACAGTGCAGCACTACCTCAGTACTGATTCTCCGACAGTGCAGCACTCCCTCAGTACTGACCGTCCGACAGTGCAGCACTCCCTCAGTACTGACCCTCCGACAGTGCAGCACTCCCTCAGTACTGACTCTCTGACAGTGCAGCACTCCCTCAGTGCTGGATTTGATGGGAACATGCTAAATTGGGTTGAATATTGACTGAATCGTGTCGGGGAGGGAATGGATCGACTCATGATTGGCCTGTTTTGAATCAGCTACAAATTCATCTGTAACCATCTTCCCTCTCTGCCCCTCCTCTCTCTGCCCCTCCTCTCTCTGCCCCTCCTCTCTCTGCCGCTCCTCTCTCTGTCCCTCCTCTCTCTGCCCCTCCTCTCTCTGCCCCCACCTCCCTCTGCCCCACCTCTCTCTGTCCCCTCCTCTCTCTGCCCCTCCTCTCTCTGCCCCACCTCTCTCTGCCCCTCCTCTCTCTGCCGCTCCTCTCTCTGTCCCCTCCACTCTCTGCCCCATCTCTCTCTGCCCCACCTCTCTCTGCCCCACCTCTCTCTGCCCCTCCTCTCTCTGCCCCTCCTCTCTCTGCCGCTCCTCTCTCTGTCCCCTCCTCTCTCTGCCCCACCTCTATCTGCCCCTCCTCTCTCTGCCCCACCTCTCTCTGCCCCTCCTCTCTCTGCCCCTCCTCTCTCTGCCCCACCTCTCTCTGCCCCTCCTCTCTCTGCCCCTCCTCTCTCTGCCCCATCTCTCTCTGCCCCACCTCTCTCTGCCCCTCCTCTCTCTGCCCCTCCTCTCTCTACCCCTCCTCTCACTGCCCCTCCTCTCTCTACCCCTCCTCTCTCTGCCCCCACTTCTCTCTGCCCCTCCTCTCTCTGCCCCTCCTCTCTCTGCCCCTCCTCTCTCTGCCCCCACCTCTCTCTGCCGCTCCTCTCTCTGCCCCTCCTCTCTCTGCCCCTCCTCTCCGTGCCCCACCTCTCTCTGCCCCTCCTCTCTCTGCCCCTCCTCTCTCTGCCCCACCTCTCTCTGCCCCCACCTCTCTCTGCCCCCAACTCTCTCTGCTCCCACCTCTCGCTGCCCCTCCTCTCTCTGCCCCACCTCTCTCTGCCCCCACCTCTCTCTGCCCCCAACTCTCTCTGCTCCCACCTCTCTCTGCCCCTCCTCTCTCTGCCCCACCTCTCTCTGCCCCACCTCTCTCTGCTCCCACCTCTCTCTGCCCCCACCTTTCTCTGCCCCCACCTCTCTCTGCCCCACCTCTCTCTGCTCCCACCTCTCTCTGCTCCCACCTCTCTCTGCCCCACCTCTCTCTGCCCCCACCTCTCTCTGCCCCCACCTCTCTCTGCCCCCACCTCTCTCTGCCCCCCACCTCTCTCTGCCCCCACCTCTCTCTGCCCCTCTTCTCTCTGCCCCCACCTCTCTCTGTCCCTCCTCTCTCTGCCCCTCCTGTCCCTGCCCCCACCTCTCTCTGCCCCACCTCTCTCTGCCCCTCCTCTCTCTGCCCCCACCTCTCTCTGCCCCTCCTCTCTCTGCCCCACCTCTCTCTGCTCCCACCTCTCTCTGCCCCCACCTCTCTCTGCCCCCACCTCTCTCTGCCCCCACCTCTCTCTGCTCCCACCTCTCTCTGCCCCCTCCTTTCTCTGCCCCCATCTCTCTCTGTCCCCCCACCCCTCTCTCCCCCCCTCCTCTCTCTGCCCCCACCTCTCTCTGCCTCCACCTCTCTCTGCCCCCACCTCTCTCTGCCCCCACCTCTCTGTGCCCCCGCCTCTCTGTGCTCCCACCTCTCTCTGCCCCCACCTCTCTCTGCCCCCACCTCTCTCTGCCCCCACCTCTCTCTGCCCCTCTTCTCTCTGCCCCTCTTCTCTCTGCCCCTCCTCTCTCTGCCCCACCTCTCTCTGCTCCCACCTCTCTCTGCCCCACCTCTCTCTGCTCCCACCTCTCTCTGCCCCCACCTCTCTCTGCCCCCACCTCTCTCTGCTCCCAACTCTCTCTGCCCCCTCCTTTCTCTGCCCCCATCTCTCTCTGTCCCCCCTCCCCTCTCTCCCCCTTCCTCTCTCTGCCCCCACCTCTCTCTGCCCCCAACTCTCTCTGCCCCCACCTCTCTGTGCTCCCACCTCTCTGTGCCCCCGCCTCTCTGTGCTCCCACCTCTCTCTGCCCCCACCTCTCTCTGCCCCACCTCTCTCTGCTCCCGCCTCTCTCTGCTCCCACCTCTCTCTGCTCCCACCTCTCTCTGCTCCCACCTCTCTCTGCTCCCGCCTCTCTCTCCCTCCTCCTCTCTCTCTCTCTACCCCACGCTCCCACCCCACTCCAGCTCGCTCCATTACCGAGTGAGTGTCCTGTCCGATGGGAGCCTCCTGGTGCGCGACACAGTGCCTCTGGACTCTGGAAGTTACACCTGCGTCCCCAGCAACGGGCTGGCGCTGTCTCCCAAAGCCTCGGGAATCCTCAGGATCCTCTGTAAGTACTCTCGCAGGCCCCTCGCTCCCCCTTTCTATACGATCCTGGCCGATCCGATTGTCAGCTCGACCCCACATTCCCGTTGACCCCCCCCCCTTTAACCTTTCACCCCCCCCCCACCTTGTGAACCAAGAATCTATCCACCTCTTGTCTTAACAATATGCAGAGACTCTGCTTCCCCCCGCCTTCTGAGGGAGAGACTTCCAAAGTCTCACCAGCCTCTGGGAGAAAATATTTCTCCTCATCTCCGTCCTAAATGGGTGGGTGACCCCCTTATTTTTAACCAGTGACACCCCCCCCCCTCACCCCCACCCCCCTCCCCCGCCCCGAGTTCTAGATTCTCCCACAAGAGGGAACATTCTCTCCACATCCACCCGGTCCAAAACCCCCTCAAGGGTCCTTCAAGGTCTCAATCCCGTCGCCTCTCTCGCTCTTCTAAACTCCGGCGGGTACGAGCCTAACCTGTCCAGCCTTTCCCCACGAGACAACCCACCCGTTCCTGGGATGAGTCCGGTAAAACCTTCTCCGAACGGCCTCCCAACCCAGTTACGTCCTTCCTTAAATAAGGAGACCTGTACTGCACCCAGTGCTCCAGATGTGGTCTCACCAGTGCCCTGGACAACTGGAGCAGGACCTCCCTCCTTTGGTGATCAATCCCCCTCCCAATCTAGGCTGACGTTCCCAGCGCTTGCTGTACCTGCATCTCAACCTTCCCTGGTCCATGTTCTCCCGTCCCCATTCAGGAAGGAGCCACACTCCCCGATTGCCTGATTCCCCCGCTCGTTCCTCTCCAGGACTAGGTTGCGGCCCACCTCGCTCCATCTGAAACACCCCCCCCCCCCCCCCCCCCCCCCACCGGACCGCGTGTTCTTCCGGTCAAAGCAGGAGGAGGAGCCCTGGCTTCACCACGGTGAGCTCCAGATGCTGCTCCCCTCCGGGCCCCATTCCCCCGCGCGTACCCCTGTCCCTCCGCAGGCTGTCTGCGTCCTCTGTGCTGATGGATCGGCCCCCCCCCACACACCTCCCACCCCGACACGATCTCACCTTGCAGCTGCTTGCCCTGTGAGGGGGGTGGGAGCTCAGTGTTGCGCAGTGAGCACCCTCCAGCGGACGATTTGCCATTGTTCACCAGGGTGCTGTGCCCTCTCTCTCTCTCTCTCTTCTTGCTGTACCCGCAGACCCTGCCTATGTGCAGAGCATGCCCAGACTCACGGTGCTGCCCATGGGCATGCAAGGACACATCCCCTGTCCTGTGATGGCCAACCCCCCCTCTCCTCTACGTCAACTGGACTAAAAACGGAGCCGCCCTGGAACTGAACAAGGTAGGAGGCCCAGAGCCTGGGGGAGAGTCAACCGCACTCTCTCTGTCTCTCTCTGTCTCTCTCTCTATGTCTCTCTCTCTCTCTCTGTCTCTCTCTGTCTGTTTCTCCCTCTCTGTCTCTCTCTGTCTCTCTCTCTGTCAATCTCTCTCTGTCACTCTCTCTGTCTCTCTCTCTGTCACTCTCTCTCTGTCAATCTCTCTCTCTGTCACTCTCTCTCTGTAACTCTCTCTGTCACTCTCTCTGTCACTCTCTCTCTGTCACTCTCTCTGTCACTCTCTCTCTGTCCCTCTCTGTCACTCTCTCTCTCTGTCTCCCTCTCTCTCTCTCTGTCACTCTCTCTCTGTAACTCTCTCTGTCACTCGCTCTGTCACGCGCTCTCTGTCACTCTCTCTATGTCACTCTCTCTGTAATTCTCTCTGTCACTCTCTCTGTCTCTCTCTCTGTCACTCTCTCTCTGTCACACTATCTCTGTCACTCTCTCTCTGTCACTCTTTCTGTCACTCTCTCTGCCACTCTCTCTGTCCCTTTCTCTGTCTCTCTCTCTGTCACTCTCTCTCTGTCTCTCTCTCTGTCACTCTCTCTGCCACTCACAGTCTGTCACTCTCTCTCTGTCACTCTCTCTCTGTCACTCTCTCTGTCACCCTCGCTGTCACTCTCTCTCTGTCACTCTGTCTGCCACTCTCTCTCTGTCACTCTCTCTGTCACTCTCTCTCTGTCACTCTCTCTCTGTCACTCTCTCTGTCACTCTCTCTGTCACTCTCTGTCACTCTCTCTGTCACTCTCTCTGTCACTCTCTCTCTGTCAATCTCTGTCACTCTCTCTCTGTCACTCTCTCTGTCACTCTCTCTGCAACTCTCTCTGTCACCCTCTCTGTCACTCTCTCTGTCACACTATCTCTGTCACTCTCTCTCTGTCACTCTTTCTGTCACTCTCTCTGCGACTCTCTCTCTCTGCCACTCTCTCTCTGTCACTGTCACTCTCTCTCTGTCACTCTCTCTGTCACGCGCTCTCTGTCACCCTCTCTGTCACTCTTTCTGTCACTCTATCTCTGTCACTCTCTCTCTGTCACCCTCTCTGTCACCCTCTCTGTCACTCTCTCTGTCACTCTCTCTGCCACTCTCTCTGTCCCTTTCTCTGTCTCTCTCTCTGTAACTCTCTCTCTGTCTCTCTCTCTGTCACTCTCTCTGCCACTCACAGTCTGTCACTCTCTCTCTGTCACTCTCTCTCTCTGTCACTCTCTCTGTCACCCTCGCTGTCACTCTCTCTCTGTCACTCTCTCTGTCACTCACTCTGTCACTCTCTCTGTCACTCTCTCTCTGTCAATCTCTGTCACTCTCTCTCTGTCACTCTTTCTGTCACTCCCTCTGCCACTCTCTCTCTCTGTCACTCTCTCTCTGTCACTCTTTCTGTCACTCTCTCTGCCACTCTCTCTCTCTCTGTCACTCTCTCTGTCTCTCTCTCTCTCTGTCACTCTCTCTGTCACTCTCTCTCTGTCACTCTCTCTCTGTCACACTCTCTGTCTCTGTCTCTCTCTCTCTCTCTGTCACTCTCTCTCTGTCACTCTCTCTGTCACTCTCTCTCTCTGTCACTCTCTCTCTGTCACTCTCTCTCTGTCACTCTCTCTGTCACTCTCTCTGTCACTCTCTCTCTGTCACTCTCTCTGTCTCTCTCTGTCAATCTCTCTCTGTCTCTCTCTCTCTGTCACTGTCACTCTCTCTCTGTCACTCTCTCTGTCACTCTCTTTCTGTCACTCTCTCTGTCACTCTCTCTGTCACTCTCTCTCTCTGTCACTCTCTCTGTCACTCTCACTCTCTGTCACTCTCTCTCTGTCACTCTCTTTCTGTCACTCTCTCTGTCACTCTCTCTGTCACTCTCTCTCTCTGTCACTCTCTCTGTCACTCTCTCTCTCTGTCACTCTCTCTCTGTCACTCTCTCTGTGTCACTCTCTCTGTAACTCTCTCTGTCACTCTCTCTGTCACTCTCTCTCTGTCACACTCTCAGTCACTCTCTCTCTGTCCCTCTCTGTCACTCTCTCTCTCTGTCTCTCTCTCTCTCTCTCTGTCACTCTCTCTGTGTCACTCTCTCTGTAACTCTCTCTGTCACTCTCTCTGTCACTCTCTCTCTGTCACTCTCTCAGTCACTCTCTCTCTGTCCCTCTCTGTCACTCTCTCTCTCTGTCTCCCTCTCTCTCTCTCTGTCACTCTCTCTCTGTAACTCTCTCTGTCACTCGCTCTGTCACGCGCTCTCTGTCACTCTCTCTATGTCACTCTCTGTCACTCTCTCTGTCTCTCTCTCTCTGTCTCTCTCTGTCACTCTCTCTGTCACTCTCTCTGCCACTCTCTCTGTCCCTTTCTCTGTCTCTCTCTCTCTCTGTCACTCTCTCTCTGTCTCTCTCTCTGTCACACTCTCTGCCACTCACAGTATGTCACTCTCTCTCAGTCACCTCTGTCACTCTCTCTGTCTCTCTCTCTCTGTCACTCTCTCTGTCACTCTCTCTGTCACTCTCTGTCACTCTCTCTCCGTCACTCTCTCTCTGTCACTCTCTCTGTCACTCTCTCTGTCACTCTCTCTGTCACTCTCTCTGTCACTCTCTCTCTGTCAATCTCTGTCACTCTCTCTCTGTCACTCTTTCTGTCACTCTCTCTGCCACTCTTTCTGTCACTCTCTCTGCGACTCTCTCTCTCTGTCACTCTCTCTCTGTCACTGTCACTCTCTCTCTGTCACTCTCTCTGTCACTCTCTCACTGTCACTCTCTCTGTCACTCTCTCTGTCACTCTATCTCTGTCACTCCCTCTCTGTCACCCTCTCTGTCACCCTCTCTGTCACTCTCTCTGTCACTCACTCTGCCACTCTCTCTGTCCATTTCTCTGTCTCTCTCTCTGTCACTCTCTCTCTGTCTCTCTCTCTGTCACTCTCTCTGAAACTCACAGTCTGTCACTCTCTCTCTGTCACTCTCTCTCTGTCACTCTCTCTGTCACCCTCGCTGTCACTCTCTCTCTCTGTCACTCTGTCTGCCACTCTCTCTCTGTCACTCTCTCTGTCACTCTCTCTCTGTCACTCTCTCTCTGTCACTCTCTCTGTCACTCTCTCTGTCACTCTCTGTCACTCTCTCTGTCATTCTCTCTGTCACTCTCTCTCTGTCAATTTCTGTCACTCTCTCTCTGTCACTCCCTCTGCCACTCTCTCTCTCTGTCATTCTCTCTGTCACTGTCACTCTCTCTCTGTCACTCTCTCTGCCACTCTCTCTCTCTGTCACTCTTTCTGTCACTCTCTCTGTCACTCTCTCTCTCTGTCACTCTCTCTCTGTCACTCACTCTGTCACTCTCTCTGTAATTCTCTCTGTCACTCTCTCTGTCTCTCTCTCTGTCACTCTCTCTCTGTCACACTATCTCTGTCACTCTCTCTCTGTCACTCTTTCTGTCACTCTCTCTGCCACTCTCTCTGTCCCTTTCTCTGTCTCTCTCTCTGCCACTCTCTCTCTGTCTCTCTCTCTGTCACTCTCTCTGCCACTCACAGTCTGTCACTCTCTCTCTGTCACTCTATCTCTGTCACTCTCTCTCTGTCACCCTCTCTGTCACCCTCTCTGTCACTCTCTCTGTCACTCTCTCTGCCATTCTCTCTGTCCCTTTCTCTGTCTCTCTCTCTGTAACTCTCTCTCTGTCTCTCTCTCTGTCACTCTCTCTGCCACTCACAGTCTGTCACTCTCTCTCTGTCACTCTCTCTCTCTGTCACCCTCGCTGTCACTCTCTCTCTGTCACTCTCTCTCTGTCACTCACTCTGTCACTCTCTCTGTCACTCTCTCTCTGTCAATCTCTGTCACTCTCTCTCTGTCACTCTTTCTGTCACTCCCTCTGCCACTCTCTCTCTCTCTGTCACTCTCTCTCTGTCACTCTTTCTGTCACTCTCTCTGCCACTCTCTCTCTCTCTGTCACTCTCTCTGTCTCTCTCTCTCTCTGTCACTCTCTCTGTCACTCTCTCTCTGTCACTCTCTCTGTCACTCTCTCTCTGTCTCTCTCTCTCTGTCACACTCTCTGTCTCTGTCTCTCTCTCTCTCTCTGTCACTCTCTCTGTCACTCTCTCTCTGTCACTCTCTCTGTCACTCTCTCTCTCTGTCACTCTCTCTCTGTCACTCTCTCTCTGTCACTCTCTCTCTGTCACTCTCTCTGTCTCTCTCTGTCAATCTCTCTCTGTCTCTCTCTCTCTCTGTCACTGTCACTCTCTCTCTGTCACTCTCTCTGTCACTCTCTTTCTGTCACTCTCTCTGTCACTCTCTCTGTCACTCTCTCTCTCTGTCACTCTCTCTGTCACTCTCTCTCTCTGTCACTCTCTCTCTGTCACTCTCTCTCTGTCACTCTCTCTGTAACTCTCTCTGTCACTCTCTCTGTCACTCTCTCTCTGTCACTCTCTCAGTCACTCTCTCTCTGTCCCTCTCTGTCACTCTCTCTCTCTGTCTCTCTCTCTCTCTCTCTCTGTCACTCTCTCTCTGTAACTCTCTCTGTCACTCGCTCTGTCACGCGCTCTCTGTCACTCTCTCTATGTCACTCTCTGTCACTCTCTCTGTCTCTCTCTCTCTGTCTCTCTCTGTCACTCTCTCTGTCACTCTCTCTGCCACTCTCTCTGTCCCTTTCTCTGTCTCTCTCTCTCTCTGTCTCTCTCTCTGTCACTCTCTCTGCCACTCACAGTATGTCACTCTCTCTCAGTCACCTCTGTCACTCTCTCTGTCTCTCTCTCTCTGTCACTCTCTCTGTCACTCTCTCTGTCACTCTCTGTCACTCTCTCTCCGTCACTCTCTCTGTCACACTCTCTCTCTCACTCTCTCTGTCACTCTCTCTGTCACTCTCTCTGTCACTCTCTCTCTGTCAATCTCTGTCACTCTCTCTCTGTCACTCTTTCTGTCACTCTCTCTGCCACTCTCTCTCTCTGTCACTCTCTCTCTGTCACTGTCACTCTCTCTCTGTCACTCTCTCTGTCACTCTCTCTCTGTCACTCTCTCTGTCACTCTCTCTGTCACTCTATCTCTGTCACTCCCTCTCTGTCACCCTCTCTGTCACCCTCTCTGTCACTCACTCTGCCACTCTCTCTGTCCATTTCTCTGTCTCTCTCTCTGTCACTCTCTCTCTGTCTCTCTCTCTGTCACTCTCTCTGCCACTCACAGTCTGTCACTCTCTCTCTGTCACTCTCTCTCTGTCACTCTCTCTGTCACCCTCGCTGTCACTCTCTCTCTGTCACTCTCTCTCTGTCACTCTCTCTGTCACTCTCTCTGTCACTCTCTGTCACTCTCTCTGTCATTCTCTCTGTCACTCTCTCTCTGTCAATTTCTGTCACTCTCTCTCTGTCACTCCCTCTGCCACTCTCTCTCTCTGTCATTCTCTCTGTCACTGTCACTCTCTCTCTGTCACTCTCTCTGCCACTCTCTCTCTCTGTCACTCTTTCTGTCACTCTCTCTGTCACTCTCTCTCTCTGTCACTCTCTCTCTGTCACTCACTCTGTCACTCTCTCTGTAATTCTCTCTGTCACTCTCTCTGTCTCTCTCTCTGTCACTCTCTCTCTGTCACACTATCTCTGTCACTCTCTCTCTGTCACTCTTTCTGTCACTCTCTCTGCCACTCTCTCTGTCCCATTCTCTGTCTCTCTCTCTGCCACTCTCTCTCTGTCTCTCTCTCTGTCACTCTCTCTGCCACTCACAGTCTGTCACTCTCTCTCTGTCACTCTATCTCTGTCACTCTCTCTCTGTCACCCTCTCTGTCACCCTCTCTGTCACTCTCTCTGTCACTCTCTCTGCCACTCTCTCTGTCCCTTTCTCTGTCTCTCTCTCTGTAACTCTCTCTCTGTCTCTCTCTCTGTCACTCTCTCTGCCACTCACAGTCTGTCACTCTCTCTCTGTCACTCTCTCTCTCTGTCACTCTCTCTGTCACCCTCGCTGTCACTCTCTGTCTGTCACTCTCTCTCTCTGTCACTCACTCTGTCACTCTCTCTGTCACTCTCTCTCTGTCAATCTCTGTCACTCTCTCTCTGTCACTCTTTCTGTCACTCCCTCTGCCACTCTCTCTCTCTGTCACTCTCTCTCTGTCACTCTTTCTGTCACTCTCTCTGCCACTCTCTCTCTCTCTGTCACTCTCTCTGTCTCTCTCTCTCTCTGTCACTCTCTCTGTCACTCTCTCTCTGTCACTCTCTCTCTGTCACACTCTCTGTCTCTGTCTCTCTCTCTCTCTCTGTCACTCTCTCTGTCACTCTCTCTCTGTCACTCTCTCTGTCACTCTCTCTCTCTGTCACTCTCTCTCTGTCACTCTCTCTCTGTCACTCTCTCTCTGTCACTCTCTCTGTCTCTCTTTGTCAATCTCTCTCTGTCTCTCTCTCTCTCTGTCACTGTCACTCTCTCTCTGTCACTCTCTCTGTCACTCTCTTTCTGTCACTCTCTCTGTCACTCTGTCACTCTCTCTCTCTGTCACTCTCTCTGTCACTCTCACTCTCTGTCACTCTCTCTCTGTCACTCTCTCTGTGTCACTCTCTCTGTAACTCTCTCTGTCACTCTCTCTGTCACTCTCTCTCTGTCACTCTCTCAGTCACTCTCTCTCTGTCCCTCTCTGTCACTCTCTCTCTCTGTCTCTCTCTCTCTCTCTCTGTCACTCTCTCTCTGTAACTCTCTCTGTCACTCGCTCTGTCACGCGCTCTCTGTCACTCTCTCTATGTCACTCTCTGTCACTCTCTCTGCCACTCTCTCTCTCTCTGTCACTCTCTCTGTCTCTCTCTCTGTCACTCTCTCTGTCACTCTCTCTCTGTCACTCTCTCTCTGTCACACTCTCTGTCTCTGTCTCTCTCTCTCTCTCTGTCACTCTCTCTGTCACTCTCTCTCTGTCACTCTCTCTGTCACTCTCTCTCTCTGTCACTCTCTCTCTGTCACTCTCTCTCTGTCACTCTCTCTCTGTCACTCTCTCTGTCTCTCTTTGTCAATCTCTCTCTGTCTCTCTCTCTCTCTGTCACTGTCACTCTCTCTCTGTCACTCTCTCTGTCACTCTCTTTCTGTCACTCTCTCTGTCACTCTCTCTGTCACTCTCTCTCTCTGTCACTCTCTCTGTCACTCTCACTCTCTGTCACTCTCTCTCTGTCACTCTCTCTGTGTCACTCTCTCTGTAACTCTCTCTGTCACTCTCTCTGTCACTCTCTCTCTGTCACTCTCTCAGTCACTCTCTCTCTGTCCCTCTCTGTCACTCTCTCTCTCTGTCTCTCTCTCTCTCTCTCTGTCACTCTCTCTCTGTAACTCTCTCTGTCACTCGCTCTGTCACGCGCTCTCTGTCACTCTCTCTATGTCACTCTCTGTCACTCTCTCTGTCACTCTCTCTGTCACTCTCTCTGTCTCTCTCTCTCTGTCTCTCTCTGTCACTCTCTCTGTCACTCTCTCTGCCACTCTCTCTGTCCCTTTCTCTGTCTCTCTCTCTCTCTGTCACTCTCTCTCTGTCTCTCTCTCTGTCACTCTCTCTGCCACTCACAGTATGTCACTCTCTCTCAGTCACCTCTGTCACTCTCTCTGTCTCTCTCTCTCTGTCACTCTCTCTGTCACTCTCTCTGTCACTCTCTGTCACTCTCTCTCCGTCACTCTCTCTGTCACACTCTCTCTCTCACTCTCTCTGTCACTCTCTCTGTCACTCTCTCTGTCACTCTCTCTGTCACTCTCTCTCTGTCAATCTCTGTCACTCTCTCTCTGTCACTCTTTCTGTCACTCTCTCTGCCACTCTCTCTCTCTGTCACTCTCTCTCTGTCACTGTCACTCTCTCTCTGTCACTCTCTCTGTCACTCTCTCTCTGTCACTCTCTCTGTCACTCTCTCTGTCACTCTATCTCTGTCACTCCCTCTCTGTCACCCTCTCTGTCACCCTCTCTGTCACTCTCTCTGTCACTCACTCTGCCACTCTCTCTGTCCATTTCTCTGTCTCTCTCTCTGTCACTCTCTCTCTGTCTCTCTCTCTGTCACTCTCTCTGAAACTCACAGTCTGTCACTCTCTCTCTGTCACTCTCTCTCTGTCACTCTCTCTGTCACCCTCGCTGTCACTCTCTCTCTGTCACTCTGTCTGCCACTCTCTCTCTGTCACTCTCTCTGTCACTCTCTCTCTGTCACTCTCTCTCTGTCACTCTCTCTGTCACTCTCTCTGTCCATTTCTCTGTCTCTCTCTCTGTCACTCTCTCTGCCACTCTCTCTGTCCATTTCTCTGTCTCTCTCTCTGTCACTCTCTCTCTGTCTCTCTCTCTGTCACTCTCTCTGAAACTCACAGTCTGTCACTCTCTCTCTGTCACTCTCTCTCTGTCACTCTCTCTGTCACCCTCGCTGTCACTCTCTCTCTGTCACTCTGTCTGCCACTCTCTCTCTGTCACTCTCTCTCTGTCACTCACTCTGTCACTCTCTCTGTAATTCTCTCTGTCACTCTCTCTGTCTCTCTCTCTGTCACTCTCTCTCTGTCACACTATCTCTGTCACTCTCTCTCTGTCACTCTTTCTGTCACTCTCTCTGCCACTCTCTCTGTCCCTTTCTCTGTCTCTCTCTCTGTCACTCTCTCTGTCACCCTCGCTGTCACTCTCTCTCTGTCACTCTGTCTGCCACTCTCTCTCTGTCACTCTCTCTGTCACTCTCTCTCTGTCACTCTCTCTCTGTCACTCTCTCTGTCACTCTCTCTGTCACTCTCTGTCACTCTCTCTGTCACTCTCTCTGTCACTCTCTCTCTGTCAATCTCTGTCACTCTCTCTCTGTCACTCTTTCTGTCACTCTCTCTGCCACTCTCTCTCTCTGTCATTCTCTCTCTGTCACTGTCACTCTCTCTCTGTCACTCTCTCTGTCACTCTCTCTCTGTCACTCTCTCTGTCACTCTCTCTCTGTCACTCTTTCTGTCACTCTCTCTCTGTCACTCTCTCTGTCACTCTCTCTCTGTCACTCTTTCTGTCACTCTCTCTCTGTCACTCTCTCTGTCACTCTCTCTCTCTGTCACTCTCTCTGCGACTCTCTCTCTCTGCCACTCTCTCTCTGTCACTGTCACTCTCTCTCTGTCACTCTCTCTGCGACTCTCTCTCTCTGCCACTCTCTCTCTGTCACTGTCACTCTCTCTGTCACGCGCTCTCTGTCACTCTCTCTGTCACTCTTTCTGTCACTCTATCTCTGTCACTCTCTCTCTGTCACCCTCTCTGTCACCCTCTCTGTCACTCTCTCTGTCACTCTCTCTGCCACTCTCTCTGTCCCTTTCTCTGTCTCTCTCTCTGTAACTCTCTCTCTGTCTCTCTCTCTGTCACTCTCTCTGCCACTCACAGTCTGTCACTCTCTCTCTGTCACTCTCTCTCTCTGTCACTCTCTCTGTCACCCTCGCTGTCACTCTCTCTCTGTCACTCTCTCTGTCACTCTCTCTCTGTCAATCTCTGTCGCTCTCTCTCTGTCACTCTTTCTGTCACTCCCTCTGCCACTCTCTCTCTCTGTCACTCTCTCTCTGTCACTCTTTCTGTCACTCTCTCTGCCACTCTCTCTCTCTCTGTCACTCTCTCTGTCACTCTCTCTCTCTGTCACTCTCTCTCTGTCACTCTCTCTCTGTCACTCTCTCTCTGTCACTCTCTCTGTCTCTCTCTGTCAATCTCTCTCTGTCTCTCTCTCTCTCTGTCACTGTCACTCTCTCTCTGTCACTCTCTCTGTCACTCTCTTTCTGTTACTCTCTCTGTCACTCTCTCTGTCACTCTCTCTCTCTGTCACTCTCTCTGTCACTCTCTCTCTCTGTCACTCTCTCTCTGTCACTCTCTCTGTGTCACTCTCTCTGTCACTCTCTCTGCCACTCTCTCTCTGTCACTCTCTCTCTGTCACTCTCTCTGTCACTCTCTTTCTGTTACTCTCTCTGTCACTCTCTCTGTCACTCTCTCTCTCTGTCACTCTCTCTGTCACTCTCTCTCTCTGTCACTCTCACTCTGTCACTCTCTCTGTGTCACTCTCTCTGTCACTCTCTCTGCCACTCTCTCTCTGTCACTCTCTCTCTGTCACTCTCTTTGTCACTCACTCTCTGTCACTCTCTCTCAGTCACTCTCTCTGTCACTCTCTCTGTCACTCTCTCTGTCACTCTCTCTCTGTCTCTCTCTCTGTCACTCTCTCTCTGTCACTCTCTCTGTCTCTAACTGTCACTCTCTGTCACTCTCTCTCTGTCACTCTCTCTCTCTGTGTCAATGCCACTCTCTCTCTCTGCCACTCTCTCTGTCACTCTCTATCTGTCACTCTCTCTGTCACTCTCTCTCTGTCACTCTCTCTGTCACTCTCTCTCTGTCACTCTCTCTCTCTGTCACTCTCTCTCTGTCACTCTATCTGTCACTCTCTCTCTCTGTCACTCTCTCTCTGTCACTCTCTTTCTGTCACTCTCTCTCTGTCACTCTCTCTGTCTCTCTCTGTCACTCTCTCTGTCTCTCTCTCTCTCTCTCTCTGTCACTCTCTCTGTCACTCTCTCTCTCTGTCACTCTCTCTCTCTGTCACTCTCTCTCTGTCACTATCTCTGTCTCTCTCTGTCAATCTCTCTCTGTCTCTCTCTCTCTGTCACTGTCACTCTCTCTCTGTCACTCTCTCTGTCACTCTCTCTCTGTCACTCTCTCCCTGTCACTCTCTCTGTCACTCTCTCTCTGTCACTCTCTCTGTCACTCTCTCTCTGTCAATCTCTCTCTGTCACTCTCTCTGTCACTCTCTCTCTGTCACTCTCTTTGTCACTCTCTCTGTCACTCTCTCTCTGTCACTCTCTCTCTGTCACTCTCTCCCTGTCACTCTCTCTGTCACTCTCTCTCTGTCACTCTCTCTTTCACTCTCTCTCTGTCAATCTCTCTCTGTCACTCTCTATCTGTCTCTCTCTCTGTCAATCTCTCTCTGCCACTCTCTCTCTGTCACTCTCTCTCTGTTACTCTCTCTCTCTGTCACTCTCTCTCTCTGTCACTCTCTCTCTGTCACTCTCCATCTGTCACTCTCTCTGTCACCCTCGCTGTCACTCTCTCTCTGTCACTCTGTCTGCCACTCTCTCTCTGTCACTCTCTCTGTCACTCTCTCTCTGTCACTCTCTCTGTCACTCTCTCTGTCACTCTCTGTCACTCTCTCTGTCACTCTCTCTCTGTCACTCTCTCTCTGTCAATTTCTGTCACTCTCTCTCTGTCACTCCCTCTGCCACTCTCTCTCTCTGTCATTCTCTCTCTGTCACTGTCACTCTTTCTCTGTCACTCTCTCTGCCACTCTCTCTCTCTGTCACACTATCTCTGTCAATCTCTCTCTGTCACCCTCTCTGTCACCCTCTCTGTCACTCTCTCTGTCCCTTTCTCTGTCTCTCTCTCTGTCACTCTCTCTCTGTCTCTCTCTCTGTCACTCTCTCTGCCACTCACAGTCTGTCACTCTCTCTCTGTCACTCTCTCTCTGTCACTCTCTCTGTCACTCTGTCTTCCACTCTCTCTCTGTCACTCTCTCTGTCACTCTCTCTCTGTCACTCTCTCTCTGTCACTCTCTCTGTCACTCTCTCTGTCACTCTCTGTCACTCTCTCTGTCACTCTCTCTGTCACTCTCTCTCTGTCAATCTCTGTCACTCTCTCTCTGTCACTCTTTCTGTCACTTTCTCTGCCACTCTCTCTCTCTGTCACCCTCTCTGTCACTCTCTCTGTCACACTATCTCTGTCACTCTCTCTCTGTCACTCTTTCTGTCACTCTCTCTGCCACTCTCTCCCTCTGCCACTCTCTCTCTCTGCCACTCTCTCTCTGTCACTGTCACTCTCTCTCTGTCACTCTCTCTGTCACTCTCTCTCTGTCAGCCTCTCTGTCACTCTCTCTGTCTCTCTCTCTCTCTGTCACTCTCTCTGTCACCCTCTCTGTCACCCTCTCTGTCACTCTCTCTGTCACTCTCTCTGCCACTCTCTCTGTCCCTTTCTCTGTCTCTCTCTCTGTAACTCTCTCTCTGTCTCTCTCCCTGTCACTCTCTCTGCCACTCACAGTCTGTCACTCTCTCTCTATCACTCTCTCTCTCTGTCACTCTCTCTGTCACCCTCGCTGTCACTCTCTCTCTGTCACTCTCTCTCTGTCACTCTCTCTGACACTCTCTCTGTCACTCTCTGTCACTCTCTCTCCGTCACTCTCTCTGTCACACTCTCTCTGTCACTCTCTCTCTCTGTCACTCTCTCTGTCACTCTCTCTGTCACTCTCTCTCTGTCAATCTCTGTCACTCTCTCTCTGACACTCTTTCTGTCACTCCCTCTGCCACTCTCTCTCTCTGTCATTCTCTCTCTGTCACTGTCACTCTCTCTCTGTCACTCTCTCTCTGTCACTCTCTCTCTGTCACTCTCTCTCTGTCACTCTCTCTGCCACTCTCTCTCTCTGTCACCCTCTCTGTCACTCTCTCTGTCACACTATCTCTGTCAATCTCTCTCTGTCACCCTCTCTGTCACCCTCTCTGTCACTCTCTTTGTCACTCTATCTCAGTCACTCTCTCTCTGTCACTCTCTCTGTCATTCTCTGTCACTCTCTCTCTGTCACTCTCTCTCTGTCACTCTCTGTCACTCTCTCTCTGTCACTCTCTCTGTCACTCTCTCTCAGTCACTCTCTCTGTCACTCTCTCTCTGTCACTCTCTGTCACTCTATCTCTGTCACTCTCTCTCTCTGTCACTCTCTCTGTCTCTCTCTCTCTCTCTCTCTGTCACTCTCTCTGTCACTCTGTCTCTGTCACTCTCTCTCGGTCACTCTCTCTGTCACTCTGTCTCTGTCACTCTCTCTATCTGTCACTCTATCTCTGTCACTCTCTTCTGTCACTCTCCCTGTCACTCTCTCTCTGTCTGTCACTCTCTCTGTCACTCTCTCCCTGTCACTCTCTCTCTCTGTCTCTCTCTCTGTCACAGTCTCTCTGTCACTCTCTCTCTGTCACTCTCTCTCTGTCACTCTATCTCTGTCACTCTCTCTGTCACTCTCTCTGTCTCTCTCTCTCTGTCACTGTCACTCCCTCTCTGTCACTCTCTCTCTGTCACTCTCTGTCACTCTCTCTGTCACTCTCTCTGTCACTCTCTGTGTCACTCTCTATCACTCTCTCTGTCACTCTCTCTGTCACTCTCTCTCTGTCAATCTCTGTCACTCTCTCTCTGTCACTCTTTCTGTCACTCCTTCTGCCACTCTCTCTCTCTGTCATTCTCTCTCTGTCACTGTCACTCTCTCTCTGTCACTCTCTCTGCCACTCTCTCTCTCTGTCACCCTCTCTGTCACTCTCACTGTCACACTATCTCTGTCACTCTCTCTCTGTCACTCTTTCTGTCACTCTCTCTGCCACTCTCTCTCTCTCTGTCACTCTCTCTGTCTCTCTCTCTCTCTCTGTCACTCTCTCTGTCACTCTCTCTCTGTCACTCTCTCTCTGTCACACTCTCTGTCTCTGTCTCTCTCTCTCTCTCTGTCACTCTCTCTGTCACTCTCTCTCTGTCACTCTCTCTGTCACTCTCTCTCTCTGTCACTCTCTCTCTGTCACTCTCTCTCTGTCACTCTCTCTCTGTCACTCTCTCTGTCTCTCTCTGTCAATCTCTCTCTGTCTCTCTCTCTCTCTGTCACTGTCACTCTCTCTCTGTCACTCTCTCTGTCACTCTCTTTCTGTCACTCTCTCTGTCACTCTCTCTGTCACTCTCTCTCTCTGTCACTCTCTCTGTCACTCTCTCTCTCTCTGTCACTCTCTCTCTGTCACTCTCTCTGTGTCACTCTCTCTGTCACTCTCTCAGCCACTCTCTCTCTGTCACTCTCTCAGTCACTCTCTCTCTGTCCCTCTCTGTCACTCTCTCTCTCTGTCTCTCTCTCTCTCTCTCTGTCACTCTCTCTCTGTAACTCTCTCTGTCACTCGCTCTGTCACGCGCTCTCTGTCACTCTCTCTATGTCACTCTCTGTCACTCTCTCTGCCACTCTCTCTCTCTCTGTCACTCTCTCTGTCTCTCTCTCTGTCACTCTCTCTGTCACTCTCTCTCTGTCACTCTCTCTCTGT
This sequence comes from Isurus oxyrinchus, assembly GCA_026770705.1. Taxonomy (NCBI): domain Eukaryota; kingdom Metazoa; phylum Chordata; class Chondrichthyes; order Lamniformes; family Lamnidae; genus Isurus; species Isurus oxyrinchus. The sequence goes on from JANJGN010000415.1 coordinate 49,371, forward strand.
CACACTCTCTGTCTCTGTCTCTCTCTCTCTCTCTGTCACTCTCTCTGTCACTCTCTCTCTGTCACTCTCTCTGTCACTCTCTCTCTCTGTCACTCTCTCTCTGTCACTCTCTCTCTGTCACTCTCTCTCTGTCACTCTCTCTGTCTCTCTTTGTCAATCTCTCTCTGTCTCTCTCTCTCTCTGTCACTGTCACTCTCTCTCTGTCACTCTCTCTGTCACTCTCTTTCTGTCACTCTCTCTGTCACTCTCTCTGTCACTCTCTCTCTCTGTCACTCTCTCTGTCACTCTCACTCTCTGTCACTCTCTCTCTGTCACTCTCTCTGTGTCACTCTCTCTGTAACTCTCTCTGTCACTCTCTCTGTCACTCTCTCTCTGTCACTCTCTCAGTCACTCTCTCTCTGTCCCTCTCTGTCACTCTCTCTCTCTGTCTCTCTCTCTCTCTCTCTGTCACTCTCTCTCTGTAACTCTCTCTGTCACTCGCTCTGTCACGCGCTCTCTGTCACTCTCTCTATGTCACTCTCTGTCACTCTCTCTGTCACTCTCTCTGTCACTCTCTCTGTCTCTCTCTCTCTGTCTCTCTCTGTCACTCTCTCTGTCACTCTCTCTGCCACTCTCTCTGTCCCTTTCTCTGTCTCTCTCTCTCTCTGTCACTCTCTCTCTGTCTCTCTCTCTGTCACTCTCTCTGCCACTCACAGTATGTCACTCTCTCTCAGTCACCTCTGTCACTCTCTCTGTCTCTCTCTCTCTGTCACTCTCTCTGTCACTCTCTCTGTCACTCTCTGTCACTCTCTCTCCGTCACTCTCTCTGTCACACTCTCTCTCTCACTCTCTCTGTCACTCTCTCTGTCACTCTCTCTGTCACTCTCTCTGTCACTCTCTCTCTGTCAATCTCTGTCACTCTCTCTCTGTCACTCTTTCTGTCACTCTCTCTGCCACTCTCTCTCTCTGTCACTCTCTCTCTGTCACTGTCACTCTCTCTCTGTCACTCTCTCTGTCACTCTCTCTCTGTCACTCTCTCTGTCACTCTCTCTGTCACTCTATCTCTGTCACTCCCTCTCTGTCACCCTCTCTGTCACCCTCTCTGTCACTCTCTCTGTCACTCACTCTGCCACTCTCTCTGTCCATTTCTCTGTCTCTCTCTCTGTCACTCTCTCTCTGTCTCTCTCTCTGTCACTCTCTCTGAAACTCACAGTCTGTCACTCTCTCTCTGTCACTCTCTCTCTGTCACTCTCTCTGTCACCCTCGCTGTCACTCTCTCTCTGTCACTCTGTCTGCCACTCTCTCTCTGTCACTCTCTCTGTCACTCTCTCTCTGTCACTCTCTCTCTGTCACTCTCTCTGTCACTCTCTCTGTCCATTTCTCTGTCTCTCTCTCTGTCACTCTCTCTGCCACTCTCTCTGTCCATTTCTCTGTCTCTCTCTCTGTCACTCTCTCTCTGTCTCTCTCTCTGTCACTCTCTCTGAAACTCACAGTCTGTCACTCTCTCTCTGTCACTCTCTCTCTGTCACTCTCTCTGTCACCCTCGCTGTCACTCTCTCTCTGTCACTCTGTCTGCCACTCTCTCTCTGTCACTCTCTCTCTGTCACTCACTCTGTCACTCTCTCTGTAATTCTCTCTGTCACTCTCTCTGTCTCTCTCTCTGTCACTCTCTCTCTGTCACACTATCTCTGTCACTCTCTCTCTGTCACTCTTTCTGTCACTCTCTCTGCCACTCTCTCTGTCCCTTTCTCTGTCTCTCTCTCTGTCACTCTCTCTGTCACCCTCGCTGTCACTCTCTCTCTGTCACTCTGTCTGCCACTCTCTCTCTGTCACTCTCTCTGTCACTCTCTCTCTGTCACTCTCTCTCTGTCACTCTCTCTGTCACTCTCTCTGTCACTCTCTGTCACTCTCTCTGTCACTCTCTCTGTCACTCTCTCTCTGTCAATCTCTGTCACTCTCTCTCTGTCACTCTTTCTGTCACTCTCTCTGCCACTCTCTCTCTCTGTCATTCTCTCTCTGTCACTGTCACTCTCTCTCTGTCACTCTCTCTGTCACTCTCTCTCTGTCACTCTCTCTGTCACTCTCTCTCTGTCACTCTTTCTGTCACTCTCTCTCTGTCACTCTCTCTGTCACTCTCTCTCTGTCACTCTTTCTGTCACTCTCTCTCTGTCACTCTCTCTGTCACTCTCTCTCTCTGTCACTCTCTCTGCGACTCTCTCTCTCTGCCACTCTCTCTCTGTCACTGTCACTCTCTCTGTCACGCGCTCTCTGTCACTCTCTCTGTCACTCTTTCTGTCACTCTATCTCTGTCACTCTCTCTCTGTCACCCTCTCTGTCACCCTCTCTGTCACTCTCTCTGTCACTCTCTCTGCCACTCTCTCTGTCCCTTTCTCTGTCTCTCTCTCTGTAACTCTCTCTCTGTCTCTCTCTCTGTCACTCTCTCTGCCACTCACAGTCTGTCACTCTCTCTCTGTCACTCTCTCTCTCTGTCACTCTCTCTGTCACCCTCGCTGTCACTCTCTCTCTGTCACTCTCTCTGTCACTCTCTCTCTGTCAATCTCTGTCGCTCTCTCTCTGTCACTCTTTCTGTCACTCCCTCTGCCACTCTCTCTCTCTGTCACTCTCTCTCTGTCACTCTTTCTGTCACTCTCTCTGCCACTCTCTCTCTCTCTGTCACTCTCTCTGTCACTCTCTCTCTCTGTCACTCTCTCTCTGTCACTCTCTCTCTGTCACTCTCTCTCTGTCACTCTCTCTGTCTCTCTCTGTCAATCTCTCTCTGTCTCTCTCTCTCTCTGTCACTGTCACTCTCTCTCTGTCACTCTCTCTGTCACTCTCTTTCTGTTACTCTCTCTGTCACTCTCTCTGTCACTCTCTCTCTCTGTCACTCTCTCTGTCACTCTCTCTCTCTGTCACTCTCTCTGTGTCACTCTCTCTGTCACTCTCTCTGTAACTCTCTCTGTCACTCTCTCTCTGTCACTCTCTCTCTGTCACTCTCTCTGTCACTCTCTTTCTGTTACTCTCTCTGTCACTCTCTCTGTCACTCTCTCTCTCTGTCACTCTCTCTGTCACTCTCTCTCTCTGTCACTCTCACTCTGTCACTCTCTCTGTGTCACTCTCTCTGTCACTCTCTCTGCCACTCTCTCTCTGTCACTCTCTCTCTGTCACTCTCTTTGTCACTCACTCTCTGTCACTCTCTCTCAGTCACTCTCTCTGTCACTCTCTCTGTCACTCTCTCTGTCACTCTCTCTCTGTCTCTCTCTCTGTCACTCTCTCTCTGTCACTCTCTCTGTCTCTAACTGTCACTCTCTGTCACTCTCTCTCTCTTTCACTCACTTTCTGTCACTCTCTCTCTGTCACTCTCTCTCTCTGTGTCAATGCCACTCTCTCTCTCTGCCACTCTCTCTGTCACTCTCTATCTGTCACTCTCTCTGTCACTCTCTCTCTGTCACTCTCTCTGTCACTCTCTCTCTGTCACTCTCTCTCTCTGTCACTCTCTCTCTGTCACTCTATCTGTCACTCTCTCTCTCTGTCACTCTCTCTCTGTCACTCTCTCTCTGTCACTCTCTCTCTGTCACTCTCTCTGTCTCTCTCTGTCACTCTCTCTGTCACTCTCTTTCTGTCACTCTCTCTGTCACTCTCTCTGTCACTCTCTCTCTCTGTCACTCTCTCTCTCTGTCACTCTCTCTCTGTCACTATCTCTGTCTCTCTCTGTCAATCTCTCTCTGTCTCTCTCTCTCTGTCACTGTCACTCTCTCTCTGTCACTCTCTCTGTCACTCTCTCTCTGTCACTCTCTCCCTGTCACTCTCTCTGTCACTCTCTCTCTGTCACTCTCTCTGTCACTCTCTCTCTGTCAATCTCTCTCTGTCACTCTCTCTGTCACTCTCTCTCTGTCACTCTCTTTGTCACTCTCTCTGTCACTCTCTCTCTGTCACTCTCTCTTTCACTCTCTCTCTGTCAATCTCTCTCTGTCACTCTCTATCTGTCTCTCTCTCTGTCAATCTCTCTCTGCCACTCTCTCTCTGTCACTCTCTCTCTGTTACTCTCTCTCTCTGTCACTCTCTCTCTCTGTCACTCTCTCTCTGTCACTCTCCATCTGTCACTCTCTCTGTCACCCTCGCTGTCACTCTCTCTCTGTCACTCTGTCTGCCACTCTCTCTCTGTCACTCTCTCTGTCACTCTCTCTCTGTCACTCTCTCTGTCACTCTCTCTGTCACTCTCTGTCACTCTCTCTGTCACTCTCTCTCTGTCACTCTCTCTCTGTCAATTTCTGTCACTCTCTCTCTGTCACTCCCTCTGCCACTCTCTCTCTCTGTCATTCTCTCTCTGTCACTGTCACTCTTTCTCTGTCACTCTCTCTGCCACTCTCTCTCTCTGTCACACTATCTCTGTCAATCTCTCTCTGTCACCCTCTCTGTCACCCTCTCTGTCACTCTCTCTGTCCCTTTCTCTGTCTCTCTCTCTGTCACTCTCTCTCTGTCTCTCTCTCTGTCACTCTCTCTGCCACTCACAGTCTGTCACTCTCTCTCTGTCACTCTCTCTCTGTCACTCTCTCTGTCACTCTGTCTTCCACTCTCTCTCTGTCACTCTCTCTGTCACTCTCTCTCTGTCACTCTCTCTCTGTCACTCTCTCTGTCACTCTCTCTGTCACTCTCTGTCACTCTCTCTGTCACTCTCTCTGTCACTCTCTCTCTGTCAATCTCTGTCACTCTCTCTCTGTCACTCTTTCTGTCACTTTCTCTGCCACTCTCTCTCTCTGTCACCCTCTCTGTCACTCTCTCTGTCACACTATCTCTGTCACTCTCTCTCTGTCACTCTTTCTGTCACTCTCTCTGCCACTCTCTCCCTCTGCCACTCTCTCTCTCTGCCACTCTCTCTCTGTCACTGTCACTCTCTCTCTGTCACTCTCTCTGTCACTCTCTCTCTGTCAGCCTCTCTGTCACTCTCTCTGTCTCTCTCTCTCTCTGTCACTCTCTCTGTCACCCTCTCTGTCACCCTCTCTGTCACTCTCTCTGTCACTCTCTCTGCCACTCTCTCTGTCCCTTTCTCTGTCTCTCTCTCTGTAACTCTCTCTCTGTCTCTCTCCCTGTCACTCTCTCTGCCACTCACAGTCTGTCACTCTCTCTCTATCACTCTCTCTCTCTGTCACTCTCTCTGTCACCCTCGCTGTCACTCTCTCTCTGTCACTCTCTCTCTGTCACTCTCTCTGACACTCTCTCTGTCACTCTCTGTCACTCTCTCTCCGTCACTCTCTCTGTCACACTCTCTCTGTCACTCTCTCTCTCTGTCACTCTCTCTGTCACTCTCTCTCTGTCCCTCTCTGTCACTCTCTCTCTCTGTCTCTCTCTCTCTCTCTCTGTCACTCTCTCTCTGTAACTCTCTCTGTCACTCGCTCTGTCACGCGCTCTCTGTCACTCTCTCTATGTCACTCTCTGTCACTCTCTCTGCCACTCTCTCTCTCTCTGTCACTCTCTCTGTCTCTCTCTCTGTCACTCTCTCTGTCACTCTCTCTCTGTCACTCTCTCTCTGTCACACTCTCTGTCTCTGTCTCTCTCTCTCTCTCTGTCACTCTCTCTGTCACTCTCTCTCTGTCACTCTCTCTGTCACTCTCTCTCTCTGTCACTCTCTCTCTGTCACTCTCTCTCTGTCACTCTCTCTCTGTCACTCTCTCTGTCTCTCTTTGTCAATCTCTCTCTGTCTCTCTCTCTCTCTGTCACTGTCACTCTCTCTCTGTCACTCTCTCTGTCACTCTCTTTCTGTCACTCTCTCTGTCACTCTCTCTGTCACTCTCTCTCTCTGTCACTCTCTCTGTCACTCTCACTCTCTGTCACTCTCTCTCTGTCACTCTCTCTGTGTCACTCTCTCTGTAACTCTCTCTGTCACTCTCTCTGTCACTCTCTCTCTGTCACTCTCTCAGTCACTCTCTCTCTGTCCCTCTCTGTCACTCTCTCTCTCTGTCTCTCTCTCTCTCTCTCTGTCACTCTCTCTCTGTAACTCTCTCTGTCACTCGCTCTGTCACGCGCTCTCTGTCACTCTCTCTATGTCACTCTCTGTCACTCTCTCTGTCACTCTCTCTGTCACTCTCTCTGTCTCTCTCTCTCTGTCTCTCTCTGTCACTCTCTCTGTCACTCTCTCTGCCACTCTCTCTGTCCCTTTCTCTGTCTCTCTCTCTCTCTGTCACTCTCTCTCTGTCTCTCTCTCTGTCACTCTCTCTGCCACTCACAGTATGTCACTCTCTCTCAGTCACCTCTGTCACTCTCTCTGTCTCTCTCTCTCTGTCACTCTCTCTGTCACTCTCTCTGTCACTCTCTGTCACTCTCTCTCCGTCACTCTCTCTGTCACACTCTCTCTCTCACTCTCTCTGTCACTCTCTCTGTCACTCTCTCTGTCACTCTCTCTGTCACTCTCTCTCTGTCAATCTCTGTCACTCTCTCTCTGTCACTCTTTCTGTCACTCTCTCTGCCACTCTCTCTCTCTGTCACTCTCTCTCTGTCACTGTCACTCTCTCTCTGTCACTCTCTCTGTCACTCTCTCTCTGTCACTCTCTCTGTCACTCTCTCTGTCACTCTATCTCTGTCACTCCCTCTCTGTCACCCTCTCTGTCACCCTCTCTGTCACTCTCTCTGTCACTCACTCTGCCACTCTCTCTGTCCATTTCTCTGTCTCTCTCTCTGTCACTCTCTCTCTGTCTCTCTCTCTGTCACTCTCTCTGAAACTCACAGTCTGTCACTCTCTCTCTGTCACTCTCTCTCTGTCACTCTCTCTGTCACCCTCGCTGTCACTCTCTCTCTGTCACTCTGTCTGCCACTCTCTCTCTGTCACTCTCTCTGTCACTCTCTCTCTGTCACTCTCTCTCTGTCACTCTCTCTGTCACTCTCTCTGTCCATTTCTCTGTCTCTCTCTCTGTCACTCTCTCTGCCACTCTCTCTGTCCATTTCTCTGTCTCTCTCTCTGTCACTCTCTCTCTGTCTCTCTCTCTGTCACTCTCTCTGAAACTCACAGTCTGTCACTCTCTCTCTGTCACTCTCTCTCTGTCACTCTCTCTGTCACCCTCGCTGTCACTCTCTCTCTGTCACTCTGTCTGCCACTCTCTCTCTGTCACTCTCTCTCTGTCACTCACTCTGTCACTCTCTCTGTAATTCTCTCTGTCACTCTCTCTGTCTCTCTCTCTGTCACTCTCTCTCTGTCACACTATCTCTGTCACTCTCTCTCTGTCACTCTTTCTGTCACTCTCTCTGCCACTCTCTCTGTCCCTTTCTCTGTCTCTCTCTCTGTCACTCTCTCTGTCACCCTCGCTGTCACTCTCTCTCTGTCACTCTGTCTGCCACTCTCTCTCTGTCACTCTCTCTGTCACTCTCTCTCTGTCACTCTCTCTCTGTCACTCTCTCTGTCACTCTCTCTGTCACTCTCTGTCACTCTCTCTGTCACTCTCTCTGTCACTCTCTCTCTGTCAATCTCTGTCACTCTCTCTCTGTCACTCTTTCTGTCACTCTCTCTGCCACTCTCTCTCTCTGTCATTCTCTCTCTGTCACTGTCACTCTCTCTCTGTCACTCTCTCTGTCACTCTCTCTCTGTCACTCTCTCTGTCACTCTCTCTCTGTCACTCTTTCTGTCACTCTCTCTCTGTCACTCTCTCTGTCACTCTCTCTCTGTCACTCTTTCTGTCACTCTCTCTCTGTCACTCTCTCTGTCACTCTCTCTCTCTGTCACTCTCTCTGCGACTCTCTCTCTCTGCCACTCTCTCTCTGTCACTGTCACTCTCTCTGTCACGCGCTCTCTGTCACTCTCTCTGTCACTCTTTCTGTCACTCTATCTCTGTCACTCTCTCTCTGTCACCCTCTCTGTCACCCTCTCTGTCACTCTCTCTGTCACTCTCTCTGCCACTCTCTCTGTCCCTTTCTCTGTCTCTCTCTCTGTAACTCTCTCTCTGTCTCTCTCTCTGTCACTCTCTCTGCCACTCACAGTCTGTCACTCTCTCTCTGTCACTCTCTCTCTCTGTCACTCTCTCTGTCACCCTCGCTGTCACTCTCTCTCTGTCACTCTCTCTGTCACTCTCTCTCTGTCAATCTCTGTCGCTCTCTCTCTGTCACTCTTTCTGTCACTCCCTCTGCCACTCTCTCTCTCTGTCACTCTCTCTCTGTCACTCTTTCTGTCACTCTCTCTGCCACTCTCTCTCTCTCTGTCACTCTCTCTGTCACTCTCTCTCTCTGTCACTCTCTCTCTGTCACTCTCTCTCTGTCACTCTCTCTCTGTCACTCTCTCTGTCTCTCTCTGTCAATCTCTCTCTGTCTCTCTCTCTCTCTGTCACTGTCACTCTCTCTCTGTCACTCTCTCTGTCACTCTCTTTCTGTTACTCTCTCTGTCACTCTCTCTGTCACTCTCTCTCTCTGTCACTCTCTCTGTCACTCTCTCTCTCTGTCACTCTCTCTCTGTCACTCTCTCTGTGTCACTCTCTCTGTCACTCTCTCTGCCACTCTCTCTCTGTCACTCTCTCTCTGTCACTCTCTCTGTCACTCTCTTTCTGTTACTCTCTCTGTCACTCTCTCTGTCACTCTCTCTCTCTGTCACTCTCTCTGTCACTCTCTCTCTCTGTCACTCTCACTCTGTCACTCTCTCTGTGTCACTCTCTCTGTCACTCTCTCTGCCACTCTCTCTCTGTCACTCTCTCTCTGTCACTCTCTTTGTCACTCACTCTCTGTCACTCTCTCTCAGTCACTCTCTCTGTCACTCTCTCTGTCACTCTCTCTGTCACTCTCTCTCTGTCTCTCTCTCTGTCACTCTCTCTCTGTCACTCTCTCTGTCTCTAACTGTCACTCTCTGTCACTCTCTCTCTCTTTCACTCACTTTCTGTCACTCTCTCTCTGTCACTCTCTCTCTCTGTGTCAATGCCACTCTCTCTCTCTGCCACTCTCTCTGTCACTCTCTATCTGTCACTCTCTCTGTCACTCTCTCTCTGTCACTCTCTCTGTCACTCTCTCTCTGTCACTCTCTCTCTCTGTCACTCTCTCTCTGTCACTCTATCTGTCACTCTCTCTCTCTGTCACTCTCTCTCTGTCACTCTCTCTCTGTCACTCTCTCTCTGTCACTCTCTCTGTCTCTCTCTGTCACTCTCTCTGTCACTCTCTTTCTGTCACTCTCTCTGTCACTCTCTCTGTCACTCTCTCTCTCTGTCACTCTCTCTCTCTCTGTCACTCTCTCTCTGTCACTATCTCTGTCTCTCTCTGTCAATCTCTCTCTGTCTCTCTCTCTCTGTCACTGTCACTCTCTCTCTGTCACTCTCTCTGTCACTCTCTCTCTGTCACTCTCTCCCTGTCACTCTCTCTGTCACTCTCTCTCTGTCACTCTCTCTGTCACTCTCTCTCTGTCAATCTCTCTCTGTCACTCTCTCTGTCACTCTCTCTCTGTCACTCTCTTTGTCACTCTCTCTGTCACTCTCTCTCTGTCACTCTCTCTCTGTCACTCTCTCCCTGTCACTCTCTCTGTCACTCTCTCTCTGTCACTCTCTCTTTCACTCTCTCTCTGTCAATCTCTCTCTGTCACTCTCTATCTGTCTCTCTCTCTGTCAATCTCTCTCTGCCACTCTCTCTCTGTCACTCTCTCTCTGTTACTCTCTCTCTCTGTCACTCTCTCTCTCTGTCACTCTCTCTCTGTCACTCTCCATCTGTCACTCTCTCTGTCACCCTCGCTGTCACTCTCTCTCTGTCACTCTGTCTGCCACTCTCTCTCTGTCACTCTCTCTGTCACTCTCTCTCTGTCACTCTCTCTGTCACTCTCTCTGTCACTCTCTGTCACTCTCTCTGTCACTCTCTCTCTGTCACTCTCTCTCTGTCAATTTCTGTCACTCTCTCTCTGTCACTCCCTCTGCCACTCTCTCTCTCTGTCATTCTCTCTCTGTCACTGTCACTCTTTCTCTGTCACTCTCTCTGCCACTCTCTCTCTCTGTCACACTATCTCTGTCAATCTCTCTCTGTCACCCTCTCTGTCACCCTCTCTGTCACTCTCTCTGTCCCTTTCTCTGTCTCTCTCTCTGTCACTCTCTCTCTGTCTCTCTCTCTGTCACTCTCTCTGCCACTCACAGTCTGTCACTCTCTCTCTGTCACTCTCTCTCTGTCACTCTCTCTGTCACCCTCACTGTCACTCTCTCTCTGTCACTCTGTCTTCCACTCTCTCTCTGTCACTCTCTCTGTCACTCTCTCTCTGTCACTCTCTCTCTGTCACTCTCTCTGTCACTCTCTCTGTCACTCTCTGTCACTCTCTCTGTCACTCTCTCTGTCACTCTCTCTCTGTCAATCTCTGTCACTCTCTCTCTGTCACTCTTTCTGTCACTTTCTCTGCCACTCTCTCTCTCTGTCACCCTCTCTGTCACTCTCTCTGTCACACTATCTCTGTCACTCTCTCTCTGTCACTCTTTCTGTCACTCTCTCTGCCACTCTCTCCCTCTGCCACTCTCTCTCTCTGCCACTCTCTCTCTGTCACTGTCACTCTCTCTCTGTCACTCTCTCTGTCACTCTCTCTCTGTCAGCCTCTCTGTCACTCTCTCTGTCTCTCTCTCTCTCTGTCACTCTCTCTGTCACCCTCTCTGTCACCCTCTCTGTCACTCTCTCTGTCACTCTCTCTGCCACTCTCTCTGTCCCTTTCTCTGTCTCTCTCTCTGTAACTCTCTCTCTGTCTCTCTCCCTGTCACTCTCTCTGCCACTCACAGTCTGTCACTCTCTCTCTATCACTTTCTCTCTCTGTCACTCTCTCTGTCACCCTCGCTGTCACTCTCTCTCTGTCACTCTCTCTCTGTCACTCTCTCTGACACTCTCTCTGTCACTCTCTGTCACTCTCTCTCCGTCACTCTCTCTGTCACACTCTCTCTGTCACTCTCTCTCTCTGTCACTCTCTCTGTCACTCTCTCTGTCACTCTCTCTCTGTCAATCTCTGTCACTCTCTCTCTGACACTCTTTCTGTCACTCCCTCTGCCACTCTCTCTCTCTGTCATTCTCTCTCTGTCACTGTCACTCTCTCTCTGTCACTCTCTCTCTGTCACTCTCTCTCTGTCACTCTCTCTCTGTCACTCTCTCTGCCACTCTCTCTCTCTGTCACCCTCTCTGTCACTCTCTCTGTCACACTATCTCTGTCAATCTCTCCCTGTCACCCTCTCTGTCACCCTCTCTGTCACTCTCTTTGTCACTCTATCTCAGTCACTCTCTCTCTGTCACTCTCTCTGTCATTCTCTGTCACTCTCTCTCTGTCACTCTCTGTCACTCTCTCTCTGTCACTCTCTCTGTCACTCTCTCTCAGTCACTCTCTCTGTCACTCTCTCTCTGTCACTCTCTGTCACTCTATCTCTGTCACTCTCTCTCTCTGTCACTCTCTCTGTCTCTCTCTCTCTCTCTCTCTGTCACTCTCTCTGTCACTCTGTCTCTGTCACTCTCTCTCGGTCACTCTCTCTGTCACTCTGTCTCTGTCACTCTCTCTATCTGTCACTCTATCTCTGTCACTCTCTCTCTGTCACTCTCCCTGTCACTCTCTCTCTGTCTGTCACTCTCTCTGTCACTCTCTCCCTGTCACTCTCTCTCTCTGTCTCTCTCTCTGTCACAGTCTCTCTGTCACTCTCTCTCTGTCACTCTCTCTCTGTCACTCTATCTCTGTCACTCTCTCTGTCACTCTCTCTGTCTCTCTCTCTCTGTCACTGTCACTCCCTCTCTGTCACTCTCTCTCTGTCACTCTCTGTCACTCTCTCTGTCACTCTCTCTGTCACTCTCTGTGTCACTCTCTATCACTCTCTCTGTCACTCTCTCTGTCACTCTCTCTCTGTCAATCTCTGTCACTCTCTCTCTGTCACTCTTTCTGTCACTCCTTCTGCCACTCTCTCTCTCTGTCATTCTCTCTCTGTCACTGTCACTCTCTCTCTGTCACTCTCTCTGCCACTCTCTCTCTCTGTCACCCTCTCTGTCACTCTCACTGTCACACTATCTCTGTCACTCTCTCTCTGTCACTCTTTCTGTCACTCTCTCTGCCACTCTCTCTCTCTCTGTCACTCTCTCTGTCTCTCTCTCTCTCTCTGTCACTCTCTCTGTCACTCTCTCTCTGTCACTCTCTCTCTGTCACACTCTCTGTCTCTGTCTCTCTCTCTCTCTCTGTCACTCTCTCTGTCACTCTCTCTCTGTCACTCTCTCTGTCACTCTCTCTCTCTGTCACTCTCTCTCTGTCACTCTCTCTCTGTCACTCTCTCTCTGTCACTCTCTCTGTCTCTCTCTGTCAATCTCTCTCTGTCTCTCTCTCTCTCTGTCACTGTCACTCTCTCTCTGTCACTCTCTCTGTCACTCTCTTTCTGTCACTCTCTCTGTCACTCTCTCTGTCACTCTCTCTCTCTGTCACTCTCTCTGTCACTCTCTCTCTCTCTGTCACTCTCTCTCTGTCACTCTCTCTGTGTCACTCTCTCTGTCACTCTCTCAGCCACTCTCTCTCTGTCACTCTCTCTCTGTTACTCTCTCTCTTTCACTCTCTCTGTCACTCTCTCTGTCAATCTCTGTCACTCTCTCTCTGTCACTCTCTTTGTCACTCACTCTCTGTCACTCTCTCTCAGTCACTCTCTCTGTCACTCTCTCTGTCACTCTCTCTGTCACTCTCTCTCTCTGTCTCTCTCTCTGTCACTCTCTCTCTGTCAATCTCTCTCTCTGTCACTCTGTCTGTCACTCTCGTTGTCTCTAACTGTCACTCTCTGTCACTCTCTCTCTCTGTCACTCACTTTCTGTCACTCTCTCTCTGTCACTCTCTCTCTCTCTGTGCCAATGCCACTCTCTCTCTCTGCCACTCTCTCTGTCACTCTCTATCTGTCACTCTCTCTGTCACTCTCTCTCTGTCACTCTCTCTGTCACTCTCTCTCTGTCACTCTCTCTCTCTGTCACTCTCTCTCTGTCACTCTATCTGTCACTCACTCTCTCTGTCACTCTCTCTCTGTCACTCTCTTTCTGTCACTCTCTCTCTGTCACTCTCTCTGTCACTCTCTCTCTGTCACTCTCTCTCTGTCACTCTCTCTGTCTCTCTCTCTCTCTGTCACTCTCTTTGTCACTCTCTCTCTCTGTCACTCTCTCTGTCACTCTCTCTCTCTGTCACTCTCTCTCTGTCACTCTCTCTCTGTCACTATCTCTGTCTCTCTCTGTCAATCTCTCTCTGTCTCGCTCTCTGTCACGGTCACTCTCTCTCTGTCACTCTCTCTGTCACTCTCTCTCTGTCACTCTCTCCCTGTCACTCTCTCTGTCACTCTCTCTCTGTCACTCTCTCTGTCACTCTCTCTCTGTCAATCTCTCTCTGTCACTCTCTCTGTCACTCTCTCTCTGTCACTCTCTCCCTGTCACTCTCTCTGTCACTCTCTCTCTGTAACTCTCGCTGTCACTCTCTCTCTGTCAATCTCTCTCTGTCACTCTCTATCTGTCTCTCTCTCTGTCAATCTCTCTCTGCCACTCTCTCTCTGTCACTCTCTCTCTGTCACTCTCTCTCTGTCACTCTCTCTCTGTCAATCTCTCTCTGTCACTCTCTATCTGTCTCTCTCTCTGTCAATCTCTCTCTGCCACTCTCTCTCTGTCACTCTCTCTCTGTCTCTCTCTGTCACTCTCTCTCTGTCACTCTCTCTCTGTCACTCTCTCCCTGTCACTCTCTCTCTGTCACTCTCTCTGTCACCCTCTCTCTGTCAATCTCTCTCTGTCACTCTCTATCTGTCTCCCTCTCTGTCAATCTCTCTCTGCCACTCTCTCTCTGTCACTCTCTCTCTGTTACTCTCTCTCTCTGTCACTCTCTCTCTCTGTCACTCTCTCTCTGTCACTCTCTCTGTCACTGTCATTCTCTCTGTCACTCTCTCGGTCACTCACTGTCACTCTCTCTGCCACTCTCTCTCTGTCACTCTCTCTGTCACTCTGTCCCTCTCTCTCTCTGTCACTCTCTCTCTCTGTCACTCTCTCTCTGCCACTCTCTCTCTGTCACTCTCTCTGTCACTCTGTCCCTCTCTCTCTCTGTCACTCTCTCTCTCTGTCGCTTCTCTCTCTGTCACTCTCTCTCTGTCACTCTCTCTCTCTGCCACTCTCTCTCTGTCACTCTCTCTGTCACTCTGTCCCTCTCTCTCTCTGTCACTCTCTCTCTCTGTCACTCTCTCTCTGTCACTCTCTTGTCACTCTGTCTCTCTCTCTCTCTGTCACTCTCTCTCTCTGTCACTCTCTCTCTGTCACTCTCTCTGTCACTCTCTCTGTAATTCTCTCTGTCACTCTCTCTGTCACTCTCTCTGTCAAACTCTCTCTGTCTGTCTCTGTCACTCTCTCTCTGTAACTCTCTCTGTCACTCTCTCCCTGTCTCTCTCTCTGTCACTCTCTCTGTCACTCTCTCTGTCACTCTCTCTGTAATTCTCTCTGTCACTCTCTCTGTCACTCTCTCTGTCACTCTCTCTCTGTCACTCTCTCTCTGTCACTCTCTCTCTGTCAATCTCTCTCTCTGTCACTCTCTCTCTCTGTCACTCTCTCTCTGTCACTCTCTCTCTGTCACTCTCTCTCTGTCACTCTCTCTATCTCTCTCTGTCACTCTCTCTCTGTAATTCTCTCTGTCACTCTCTCTCTGTCACTCTCTCTCTGTCACTCTCTCTGTCACTCTCTCCCTGTCACTCTTTCTCTGCCACTCACTCTCTGTCACTCTCTCTGTTACTCTCTCTCTGTCATTCTCTCTGTCACTCTCTCTGTCTCTCTCTGTCTCGCTCAGTCTCTCTCTCTGTCACTCTCTCTGTCACTCTCTCTGTCACTCTCTCTCTCTGTCACATTCTCTGTCACTCTCTCTGCCACTCCCTCTCTCACACTCTCTCTGCCACTCTCTCTCTCTGTTACTCTCTCTCTGTCATTCTCTCTGTCACTCTCTATCTGACACTCTCTCTCTGTCACTCTCTCTGCCACTCCCTCTCTCACATTCTCTCTGCCACTCTCTCTCTGTTACTCTCTCTCTGTCATTCTCTCTGTCACTCTCTCTCTGTCACTCTCTCTCTGTCTCTCTCTCTCTCTCTGTCACTCTCTCTCCGTCATTCTCTCTGTCACTCTCTATCTGACACTCTCTCTCTGTCACTCTCTCTCTATCACTGTCTCTGTCACTCTCTCTGTCTCTATCTCTCTCTGTCACTGTCTCTGTCTCTCTCTCTGTCACTCTCTCTCTGCCACTCTCTCTGTCACTTTCTCTGTCGCTCTCTCTGTCTCTCTCTCTCTCTGTCACTCTCTCTGTCACTCTCTGTCACTCTCTTTCTGTCACTCTCTCTCTCTCTCTCTCTCTCTCTCTCTCTGTCACTCTCTCTGCCACTCACGCTATCACTGTCATTCTCTCTGTCTCTCTCTCTGTCACTCTCTCTCTCTGTCACTCTCTCTGTCACTCTCTCTCTGTCACTCTCTCTGTCACTCTCTCTCTGTCACTCTCTCTCTGTCACTCTCTCTGTCACTCTCTCTGTCACTCTCTGTCACTCTCTTTCTGTCACTCTCTCTCTCTCTCTCTCTCTCTCTCTCTGTCACTCTCTCTGCCACTCTCGCTATCACTGTCATTCTCTCTGTCTCTCTCTCTGTCACTCTCTCTCTCTGTCACTCTCTCTGTCACTCTCTCTCTGTCACTCTCTCTGTCACTCTCTCTCTGTCACTCTCTCTCTGTCACTCTCTCTGTCACTCTCTCTGTCTCTCTCTGTCACTCTCTCTCTGTCTCTCTCTGTCACTTTCTCTGTCACTCTCTGTCACTCTCTCTGTCATTCTCTCTGTCACTCTCTCTCTCTGTCACTCTCTCTGTCACTCTCTCTCTGTCTCTCTCTCTGTCACTCTCTCTCTGTCTCTCTATCTCTCTCTGTCATTCTCTCTGTCACTCTCTATCTGACACTCTCTCTCTGTCACTTTCTCTGTCTGTCACTCTCTGTCACTCTCTTTCGGTCACTCTCTCTCTCTCTCTCTCTCTCTGTCACTCTCTCTCTCTCTCTGTCACTCTCTCTCTGTCACTCTCTCTGCCACTCTCGCTGTCACTGTCATTCTCTGTCACTTTCTCTGTCACTCTCTCTGTCTCTCTCTGTCACTCTCTCTCTGTCACTCTCTCTCTGTCTCTCTCTGTCACTCTCTCTGTCTCTCTCTCTCTCTGTCTCTCTCTCTGTCACTCTCTCTCTCTGCCACTCTCTCTGTGTCACTCTCTCTGTCACTCTCTCTCTTTTACTGTCTCTCTTTCACTCTCTCTGTCACTCTCTCTGTCAATCTCTGTCACTCTCTCTGTCACTCTCTTTGTCACTCTCTCTCTGTCACTCTCTCTCTGTCACTCTCTCTGTCACTCTCTCTGTCACTCTCTCTCTGTCTCTCTCTCTGTCACTCTCTCTGTCACTCTCTCTGTCACTCTCTGTCTCTGTCACTCTCTCTCTCTGTCACTCACTTTCTGTCACTCTCTCTCTCTCTCTGTCAATGCCACTCTCTCTCTCTGTCACTCTCTCTGTCACTTTCTATCTGTCACTCTCTCTGTCACTCTCTCTCTGTCACTCTCTCTGTCACTCTCTCTGTCACTCTCTCTCTCTGTCACTCTCTCTCTGTCACTCTCTCTCTGTCACTCTCTCTGTCTCTCTCTGTCACTCTCTCTGTCACTCTCTCTCTGTCACTCTCTCTCTGTCACTCTCTCTGTCACTCTCTCTCTCTGTCACTCTCTCTCTGTCACTCTCTCTCTGTCACTGTCACTCTCCCTCTGTCACTCTCTCTGTCACTCTCTCTCTGTCACTCTCTCCCTGTCACTCTCTCTGTCACTCTCTCTCTGTCACTCTCTCTGCCACTCTCTCTCTGTCTCTCTCTCTCTGTTACTCTCTCTCTCTGTCACTCTCCCTCTCTGTCACTTTCTCTGTCACTCTCTCTCTGTCACTCTCTCTGTCACTCTCTCTCTGTCACTCTCTCTGTCACTCTCTCTCTCTGTCACTCTCTCTGTCACTCTCTCTGTCACTCTCTCTCTCTGTCACTCTCTCTCTCTGTCACTCTCTCTCTGTCACTCTCGCTGTCACTGACACTCTCTCTGCCACTCTCTCTCTGTCACTCTCTCTGTCACTCTGTCTCTCTCTCTCTCTGTCACTCTCTCTCTCTGTCACTCTCTCTGTCACTCTCTCTGTAATTCTCTCTGTCACTCTCTCTGTCACTCTCTCTGTCACTCTCTCTCTCTGTCACTCTCTCTCTGTCACTCTCTCTGTCACTCTCTTTCTGTCAATCTCTGTCACTCTCTCTCTCTCTGTCACTCTCTCTCTGTCACTCTCTCTCTGTCACTCTCTCTCTGTCACTCTCTCTATCTCTCTCTGTCACTCTCTCTCTGTCACTCTCTCTCTGTAATTCTCTCTGTCACTCTCTCTCTGTCACTCTCTCTCTGTCACTCTCTCTGTCACTCTCTCCCTGTCACTCTTTCTCTGCCACTCACTCTCTGTCACTCTCTCTGTTACTCTCTCTCTGTCATTCTCTCTGTCACTCTCTCTGTCTCTCTCTGTCTCGCTCAGTCTCTCTCTCTGTCACTCTCTCTGTCACTCTCTCTGTCACTCTCTCTCTCTGTCACATTCTCTGTCACTCTCTCTGCCACTCCCTCTCTCACACTCTCTCTGCCACTCTCTCTCTCTGTTACTCTCTCTCTGTCATTCTCTCTGTCACTCTCTATCTGACACTCTCTCTCTGTCACTCTCTCTGCCACTCCCTCTCTCACATTCTCTCTGCCACTCTCTCTCTGTTACTCTCTCTCTGTCATTCTCTCTGTCACTCTCTCTCTGTCACTCTCTCTCTGTCTCTCTCTCTCTCTCTGTCTCTCTCTCTGTCACTCTCTCTCTGTCATTCTCTCTGTCACTCTCTATCTGACACTCTCTCTCTGTCACTCTCTCTCTATCACTGTCTCTGTCACTCTCTCTGTCTCTATCTCTCTCTGTCACTGTCTCTGTCTCTCTCTCTGTCACTCTCTCTCTGCCACTCTCTCTGTCACTTTCTCTGTCGCTCTCTCTGTCTCTCTCTCTCTCTGTCACTCTCTCTGTCACTCTCTGTCACTCTCTTTCTGTCACTCTCTCTCTCTCTCTCTCTCTCTCTCTCTCTGTCACTCTCTCTGCCACTCTCGCTATCACTGTCATTCTCTCTGTCTCTCTCTCTGTCACTCTCTCTCTCTGTCACTCTCTCTGTCACTCTCTCTCTGTCACTCTCTCTGTCACTCTCTCTCTGTCACTCTCTCTCTGTCACTCTCTCTGTCACTCTCTCTGTCACTCTCTGTCACTCTCTTTCTGTCACTCTCTCTCTCTCTCTCTCTCTCTCTCTCTCTCTCTCTCTCTGTCACTCTCTCTGCCACTCTCGCTATCACTGTCATTCTCTCTGTCTCTCTCTCTGTCATTCTCTCTCTCTGTCACTCTCTCTGTCACTCTCTCTCTGTCACTCTCTCTGTCACTCTCTCTCTGTCACTCTCTCTCTGTCACTCTCTCTGTCACTCTCTCTGTCACTCTCTCTGTCACTCTCTCTCTCTGTCACTCTCTCTGTCACTCTCTCTCTGTCACTCTCTCTCTGTCACTCTCTCTGTCACTCTCTCTCTGTCACTCTCTCTCTGTCACTCTCTCTGTCACTCTCTCTGTCTCTCTCTGTCACTCTCTCTCTGTCTCTCTCTGTCACTTTCTCTGTCACTCTCTCTGTCATTCTCTCTGTCACTCTCTCTCTCTGTCTCTCTATCTCTCTCTGTCATTCTCTCTGTCTCTCTCTCTCTCTGTCACTCTCTCTGTCACTCTCTCTGTCACTCTCTCTGTCATTCTCTCTGTCACTCTCTCTCTCTGTCACTCTCTCTGTCACTCTCTCTGTCATTCTCTCTGTCACTCTCTCTCTCTGTCTCTCTATCTCTCTCTGTCATTCTCTCTGTCTCTCTCTCTCTCTGTCACTCTCTCTGTCACTCTCTCTGTCATTCTCTCTGTCACTCTCTCTCTCTGTCACTCTCTGTCATTCTCTCTGTCACTCTCTATCTGACACTCTCTCTCTGTCACTTTCTCTGTCTGTCACTCTCTGTCACTCTCTTTCGGTCACTCTCTCTCTCTCTCTCTCTCTCTGTCACTCTCTCTCTCTCTCTGTCACTCTCTCTCTCTGTCACTCTCTCTGCCACTCTCGCTGTCACTGTCATTCTCTGTCACTTTCTCTGTCACTCTCTCTGTCTCTCTCTGTCACTCTCTCTCTGTCACTCTCTCTCTGTCTCTCTCTGTCACTCTCTCTGTCTCTCTCTCTCTCTGTCTCTCTCTCTGTCACTCTCTCTCTCTGCCACTCTCTCTGTGTCACTCTCTCTGTCACTCTCTCTCTTTTACTGTCTCTCTTTCACTCTCTCTGTCACTCTCTCTGTCAATCTCTGTCACTCTCTCTGTCACTCTCTTTGTCACTCTCTCTCTGTCAATCTCTCTCTGTCACTCTCTCTCTGTCAATCTCTCTCTGTCACTCTCTCTGTCACTCTCTCTGTCACTCTCTCTCTGTCTCTCTCTCTGTCACTCTCTCTGTCACTCTCTCTGTCACTCTCTGTCTCTGTCACTCTCTCTCTCTGTCACTCACTTTCTGTCACTCTCTCTCTCTCTCTGTCAATGCCACTCTCTCTCTCTGTCACTCTCTCTGTCACTTTCTATCTGTCACTCTCTCTGTCACTCTCTCTCTGTCACTCTCTCTGTCACTCTCTCTGTCACTCTCTCTCTCTGTCACTCTCTCTCTGTCACTCTCTCTCTGTCACTCTCTCTGTCTCTCTCTGTCACTCTCTCTGTCACTCTCTCTCTGTCACTCTCTCTCTGTCACTCTCTCTGTCACTCTCTCTCTCTGTCACTCTCTCTCTGTCACTCTCTCTCTGTCACTGTCACTCTCCCTCTGTCACTCTCTCTGTCACTCTCTCTCTGTCACTCTCTCCCTGTCACTCTCTCTGTCACGCTCTCTCTGTCACTCTCTCTGCCACTCTCTCTCTGTCTCTCTCTCTCTGTTACTCTCTCTCTCTGTCACTCTCCCTCTCTGTCACTTTCTCTGTCACTCTCTCTCTGTCACTCTCTCTGTCACTCTCTCTGTCACTCTCTCTGTCACTCTCTCTCTCTGTCACTCTCTCTGTCACTCTCTCTGTCACTCTCTCTCTCTGTCACTCTCTCTCTCTGTCACTCTCTCTGTCACTCTCTCTGTCACTCTCTCTCTCTGTCACTCTCTCTCTCTGTCACTCTCTCTCTGTCACTCTCGCTGTCACTGACACTCTCTCTGCCACTCTCTCTCTGTCACTCTCTCTGTCACTCTGTCTCTCTCTCTCTCTGTCACTCTCTCTCTCTGTCACTCTCTCTGTCACTCTCTCTGTAATTCTCTCTGTCACTCTCTCTGTCACTCTCTCTGTCACTCTTTCTGTCACTCCCTCTGCCACTCTCTCTCTCTGTCATTCTCTCTCTGTCACTGTCACTCTCTCTCTGTCACTCTCTCTGCTACTCTCTCTCTCTGTCACCCTCTCTGTCACTCTCTCTGTCACACTATCTCTGTCATTCTCTCTCTGTCACTCTTTCTGTCACTCTCTCTGCCACTCTCTCTCTCTGTCACTCTCTCTCTGTCACTCTCTCTCTGTCACTCTCTCTGTCACTCTCTCTGTCACTCTCTCTCTGTCACTCTCTCTCTGTCACTCTCTCTCTGTCACTCTCTCTCTGTCACTCTCTCTCTGTCTATCTCTCTGTCTCTATCTGTCACTCTCTCTCTGTCACTCTCTCTCTGTCACTCTCTCTCTGTCACTCTCTCTGTCTCTCTCTCTCTTTGTCACTCTCTCTGTCACTCTCTCTCTGTCACTCTCTCTCTGTCACTCTCTCTGTCTCTGTCTCTCTCTCTCTCTGTCACTCTCTCTGTCACTCTCTCTCTGTCACTCTCTCTGTCACTCTCTCTCTCTGTCACTCTCTCTCTGTCACTCTCTCTCTGTCACTCTCTCTCTGTCACTCTCTCTGTCTCTCTCTGTCAATCTCTCTCTCTCTCTGTCACTGTCACTCTGTCTCTGTCACTCTCTCTGTCACTCTCTTTCTGTCACTCTCTCTGTCACTCTCTCTGTCACTCTCTCTCTCTCTGTCACTCTTTCTGTCACTCTCTCTCTCTGTCACTCTCTCTCTGTCACTCTCTCTGTGTCACTCTCTCTGTCACTCTCTCAGCCACTCTCTCTCTGTCACTCTCTCTCTGTTACTCTCTCTCTTTCACTCTCTCTGTCACTCTCTCTGTCAATCTCTGTCACTCTCTCTCTGTCACTCTCTTTGTCACTCTCTCTCTGTCACTCTCTCTCTGTCACTCTCTCTGTCACTCTCTCTGTCACTCTCTCTCTCTGTCTCTCTCTCTGTCACTCTCTCTCTGTCACTCTCTCTGTCACTCTCTCTGTCTCTAACTGTCACTCTCTGTCACTCTCTCTATCTGTCACTCACTTTCTGTCACTCTCTCTCTGTCACTCTCACTCTCTCTGTCAATGCCACTCTCTCTCTCTGTCACTCTCTCTCTGTCACTCTCTCTGTCACTCTCTCTGTCACTAT
This sequence comes from Isurus oxyrinchus, assembly GCA_026770705.1. NCBI lineage: Eukaryota > Metazoa > Chordata > Chondrichthyes > Lamniformes > Lamnidae > Isurus > Isurus oxyrinchus. The sequence continues at coordinate 70,853 of JANJGN010000415.1, forward strand.
CTCTCTGTCACTGTCTCTGTCACTCTCTCTCTGTCACTCTCTCTCTGTCACTCTCTCTCTGTCACTCTCTCTGTCTCTCTCTCTGTCACTCTCTCTGTCTCTAACTGTCACTATCTGTCACTCTCTCTCTCTGTCACTCACTTTCTGTCACTCTCTCTCTCTGTCACTCTCTCTCTCTCTGTCAATGCCACTCTCTCTCTCTGGCACTCTCTCTGTCACTCTCTATCTGTCACTCTCTCTGTCACTCTCTCTCTGTCACTCTCTCTGTCACTCTCTCTCTGTCACTCTCTCTCTGTCACTCTCTCTCTGTCACTCTCTCTGTCACTCTCTCTCTCTGTCACTCTCTCTCTGTCACGCTCTTCCTGTCACTCTCTCTCTGTAACTCTCTCTGTCTCTCTCTGTCACTCTCTCTGTCACTCTCACTCTGTCACTCTCTCTCTGTCACTCTCTCTCTCTCTCTCTCTGTCACTCTCTCTGTCACTCTCTCTCTCTCTGTCACTCTCTCTGTTTCTCTCTCTCTCTGTCACTCTCTCTCTGTCACTCTCTCTCTGTCACTATCTCTGTCACTCTCTCTGTCACTCTCTCTCTGTCACTCTCTGTCACTCTCTCTGTCACTCTCTCTGTCACTCTCTCTCTCTGTCACTCTCTCTCTGTCACTCTCTCTGTCACTCTCTGTGTCACTCTCTGTCACTCTCTCTGTCACTCTCTCTGTCACTCTCTCTCTGTCAATCTCTGTCACTCTCTCTCTGTCACTCTTTCCGTCACTCCCTCTGCCACTCTCTCTCTCTGTCATTCTCTCTCTGTCACTGTCACTCTCTCTCTGTCACTCTCTCTGCCACTCTCTCTCTCTGTCACCCTCTCTGTCACTCTCTCTGTCACACTATCTCTGTCACTCTCTCTCTGTCACTCTTTCTGTCACTCTCTCTGCCACTCTCTCTCTCTGTCACTCTCTCTCTGTCACTCTCTCTCTGTCACTCTCTCTCTGTCTATCTCTCTGTCTCTATCTGTCACTCTCTATCTCTGTCACTCTCTCTCTGTCACTCTCTCTCTGTCACTCTCTCTCTGTCACTCTCTCTGTCACTCTCTCTCTTTGTCACTCTCTCTGTCACTCTCTCTCTGTCACTCTCTCTCTGTCACTCTCTCTGTCTCTGTCTCTCTCTCTCTCTGTCACTCTCTCTGTCACTCTCTCTCTGTCACTCTCTCTGTCACTCTCTCTCTGTCACTCTCTATCTGTCACTCTCTCTGTCACTCTCTCTCTGTCAATCTCTGTCACTCTCTCTCTGTCACTCTTTCTGTCACTCCTCTGCCACTCTCTCTCTCTGCCACTCTCTCTCGCTGTCACCCTCTCTGTCACTCTCTCTGTCACACTATCTCTGTCACTCTCTCTCTGTCACTCTCTCTGTCTCTAACTGTCACTCTCTGTCACTCTCTCTCTCTGTCACTCACTTTCTGTCACTCTCTCTCTGTCACTCTCTCTCTCTCTGTCAATGCCACTCTCTCTCTCTGGCACTCTCTCTGTCACTCTCTATCTGTCACTCTCTCTGTCACTCTCTCTCTGTCACTCTCTCTGTCACTCTCTCTCTGTCACTCTCTCTCTGTCACTCTCTGTCACTCTCTCTGTCACTCTCTCTGTCACTCTCTCTCTCTGTCACTCTCTCTCTGTCTCTCTCTCTGTCACTCTATCTGTCACTCTCTCTCTCTGTCACTCTCTCTCTGTCACGCTCTTCCTGTCACTCTCTCTCTGTAACTCTCTCTGTCTCTCTCTGTCTCTCTCTCTCTGTCACTCTCTCTCTGTCACTCTCTGTCACTCTCTCTGCCACTCTCTCTCTCTGTCACCCTCTCTGTCACTCTCTCTGTCACACTATCTCTGCCACTCTCTCTCTCTGTCACTCTCTCTGTCACTCTCTCTGTCACACTATCTCTGTCACTCTCTCTCTGTCACTCTTTCTGTCACTCTCTCTGCCACTCTCTCTCTCTGTCACTCTCTCTCTGTCACTCGCTCTCTGTCACTCTCTCTCTGTCTCTCTCTCTGTCTCTATCTGTCACTCTCTATCTCTGTCACTCTCTCTCTGTCACTTTCTCTCTGTCACTCTCTCTCTGTCACTCTCTCTGTCTCTCTCTCTCTCTGTCACTCTCTCTGTCACTCTCTCTCTGTCACTCTCTCTGTCACTCTCTCTCTCTCTCTGTCACTCTCTCTGTCACTATCTCTCTGTCACTCTCTCTCTGTCACTCTCTCTGTCACTCTCTCTGTCACTCTCTCTCTCTGTCACTCTCTCTCTGTCACTCTCTCTGTCACTCTCTCTGTCACTCTCTCTCTCTGTCACTCTCTCTCTCTGTCACTCTCTCTCTGTCACTCTCTCTCTGTCACTCTTTCTCTGTCACTCTCTCTCTGTCACTCTCTCTGTCACTCTCTCTGTCACTCTCTCTGTCTCTAACTGTCACTCTCTGTCACTCTCTCTCTCTGTCACTCACTTTCAGTCACTCTCTCTCTGTCACTCTCTCTCTCTCTGTCAATGCCACTCTCTCTCTCTGGCACTCTCTCTGTCACTCTCTATCTGTCACTCTCTCTGTCACTCTCTCTCTGTCACTCTCTCTGTCACTCTCTCTCTCTGTCACTCTCTCTCTGTCTCTCTCTCTCTGTCACTCTATCTGTCACTCTCTCTCTCTGTCACTCTCTCTCTGTCACGCTCTTCCTGTCACTCTCTCTCTGTAACTCTCTCTGTCTCTCTCTGTCACTCTCTCTGTCACTCTCACTCTGTCACTCTCTCTCTGTCACTCTCTCTCTCTCTCTCTCTGTCACTCTCTCTGTCACTCTCTCTCTCTGTCACTCTCTCTGTTTCTCTCTCTCTCTGTCACTATCTCTGTCACTCTCTGTCAATCTCTCTCTGTCTCTCTCTCTGTCACTGTCACTCTCTCTCTGTCACTCTCTCTGTCACTCTCTCTCTGTCACTCTCGCCCTGTCACTCTCTCTGTCACTCTCTCTCTGTCACTCTCTCTGTCACTCTCTCTCTGTCAATCTCTCTCTGTCACTCTCTCTCTGTCTCTCTCTCTGTCAATCTCTCTCTGCCGCACTCTCTCTGTCACTCTCTCTCTGTTACTGTCTCTCTCTTACTCTCTCTCTTTCACTCTCTCTGTCACTCTCTCTGTCAATCTCTGTCACTCTCTCTCTGTCACTCTCTTTGTCACTCTCTCTCTGTCACTCTCTCTCTCTCTGTCACTCTCTCTGTCACTCTCTCTGTCACTCTCTCTCTGTCTCTCTCTCTGTCACTCTCTCTCTGTCAATCTCTCTCTCTCTGTCACTCTCTCTGTCACTCTCTCTGTCTCTAACTGTCACTCTCTGTCACTCTCTCTATCTGTCACTCACTTTCTCTCACTCTCTCTCTGTCACTCTCACTCTCTCTGTCAATGCCACTCTCTCTCTCTGTCACTCTCTCTCTGTCACTCTCTCTGTCACTCTCTCTCTCTCTCTGTCACTCTCTCTGTCACTATCTCTCTGTCACTCTCTCTGTCACTCTCTCTCTGTCACTCTCTCTCTGTCACTCTCTCTCTGTCACTCTCTCTCTGTCACTCTCTCTGTCTCTCTCTCTGTCAATCTCTCTGTCTCTAACTGTCACTATCTGTCACTCTCTCTCTCTGTCACTCACTTTCTGTCACTCTCTCTCTGTCACTCTCTCTCTCTCTGTCAATGCCACTCTCTCTCTCTGGCACTCTCTCTGTCACTCTCTATCTGTCACTCTCTCTGTCACTCTCTCTCTCTGTCACTCTCTCTCTGTCACTCTCTCTCTGTCACTCTATCTGTCACTCTCTCTCTCTGTCACTCTCTCTCTGTCACGCTCTTCCTGTCACTCTCTCTCTGTAACTCTCTCTGTCTCTCTCTGTCTCTCTCTCTGTCACTCTCTCTCTGTCACTCTCTGTCACTCTCTCTGTCACTCTCTCTGTCACTCTCTCTCTCTGTCACTCTCTCTCTGTCACTCTCTCTGTCACTCTCTGTGTCACTCTCTGTCACTCTCTCTGTCACTCTCTCTGTCACTCTCTCTCTGTCAATCTCTGTCACTCTCCCTCTGCCACTCTCTCTCTCTGTCATTCTCTCTCTGTCACTGTCACTCTCTCTCTGTCACTCTCTCTGCCACTCTCTCTCTCTGTCACCCTCTCTGTCACTCTCTCTGTCACACTATCTCTGTCTCTCTCTCTGTCACTCTCTCTCTGTCAATCTCTCTCTCTGTCACTCTCTCTGTCACTCTCTCTGTCTCTAACTGTCACTCTCTGTCACTCTCTCTATCTGTCACTCACTTTCTGTCACTCTCTCTCTGTCACTCTCACTCTCTCTGTCAATGCCACTCTCTCTCTCTGTCTCTCTCTCTCTGTCACTCTCTCTCTGTCACTCTCTCTGTCACTCTCTCTCTCTCTCTGTCACTCTCTCTTTCACTATCTCTCTGTCACTCTCTCTGTCACTCTCTCTCTGTCACTCTCTCTCTGTCACTCTCTCTCTGTCCCTCTCTCTGTCTCTCTCTCTGTCAATCTCTCTGTCTCTAACTGTCACTATCTGTCACTCTCTCTCTCTGTCACTCACTTTCTGTCACTCTCTCTCTGTCATTCTCTCTCTCTCTGTCAATGCCACTCTCTCTCTCTGGCACTCTCTCTGTCACTCTCTATCTGTCACTCTCTCTGTCACTCTCTCTCTGTCACTCTCTCTGTCACTCTCTCTCTCTGTCACTCTCTCTCTGTCACTCTCTCTCTCTGTCACTCTATCTGTCACTCTCTCTCTCTGTCACTCTCTCTCTGTCACGCTCTTCCTGTCACTCTCTCTCTGTAACTCTCTCTGTCTCTCTCTGTCTCTCTCTCTGTCACTCTCTCTCTGTCACTCTCTGTCACTCTCTCTGTCACTCTCTCTGTCACTCTCTCTCTCTGTCACTCTCTCTCTGTCACTCTCTCTGTCACTCTCTGTGTCACTCTCTGTCACTCTCTCTGTCACTCTCTCTGTCACTCTCTCTCTGTCAATCTCTGTCACTCTCTCTCTGTCACTCTTTCTGTCACTCCCTCTGCCACTCTCTCTCTCTGTCATTCTCTCTCTGTCACTGTCACTCTCTCTCTGTCACTCTCTCTGCCACTCTCTCTCTCTGTCACCCTCTCTGTCACTCTCTCTGTCACACTATCTCTGTCACTCTCTCTCTGTCACTCTTTCTGTCACTCTCTCTGCCACTCTCTCTCTCTGTCACTCTCTCTCTGTCACTCTCTCTCTGTCTATCTCTCTGTCTCTATCTGTCACTCTCTATCTCTGTCACTCTCTCTCTGTCACTCTCTCTCTGTCACTCTCTCTCTGTCACTCTCTCTGTCTCTCTCTCTCTTTGTCACTCTCTCTGTCACTCTCTCTCTGTCACTCTCTCTCTGTCACTCTCTCTGTCTCTGTCTCTCTCTCTCTCTGTCACTCTCTCTGTCACTCTCTCTGTCACTCTCTCTCTCTGTCACTCTCTCTCTGTCACTCTCTCTCTGTCACTCTCTCTCTGTCACTCTCTATCTGTCACTCTCCCTGTCACTCTCTCTCTGTCAATCTCTGTCACTCTCTCTCTGTCACTCTTTCTGTCACTCCTCTGCCACTCTCTCTCTCTGCCACTCTCTCTCTCTGTCACCCTCTCTGTCACTCTCTCTGTCACTCTATCTCTGTCACTCTCTCTCTGTCACTCTCTCTGTCTCTAACTGTCACTCTCTGTCACTCTCTCTCTCTGTCACTCACTTTCTGTCACTCTCTCTCTGTCACTCTCTCTCTCTCTGTCAATGCCACTCTCTCTCTCTGGCACTCTCTCTGTCACTCTCTCTCTGTCACTCTCTCTGTCACTCTCTCTCTGTCACTCTCTATCTGTCACTCTCTCTGTCACTCTCTCTGTCACTCTCTCTGTCTCTAACTGTCACTATCTGTCACTCTCTCTCTCTGTCACTCACTTTCTGTCACTCTCTCTCTGTCACTCTCTCTCTCTCTGTCAATGCCACTCTCTCTCTCTGGCACTCTCTCTGTCACTCTCTATCTGTCACTCTCTCTGTCACTCTCTCTCTGTCACTCTCTCTGTCACTCTCTCTCTGTCACTCTCTCTCTGTCACTCTCTGTCACTCTCTCTGTCACTCTCTCTGTCACTCTCTCTCTCTGTCACTCTCTCTCTGTCTCTCTCTCTGTCACTCTATCTGTCACTCTCTCTCTCTCTGTCACTCTCTCTCTGTCACGCTCTTCCTGTCACTCTCTCTCTGTAACTCTCTCTGTCTCTCTCTGTCTCTCTCTCTGTCACTCTCTCTCTGTCACTCTCTGTCACTCTCTCTGTCACTCTCTCTGCCACTCTCTCTCTCTGTCACCCTCTCTGTCACTCTCTCTGTCACACTATCTCTGCCACTCTCTCTCTCTGTCACTCTCTCTGTCACTCTCTCTGTCACACTATCTCTGTCACTCTCTCTCTGTCACTCTTTCTGTCACTCTCTCTGCCACTCTCTCTCTCTGTCACTCTCTCTCTGTCACTCGCTCTCTGTCACTCTCTCTCTGTCTCTCTCTCTGTCTCTATCTGTCACTCTCTATCTCTGTCACTCTCTCTCTGTCACTTTCTCTCTGTCACTCTCTCTCTGTCACTCTCTCTGTCTCTCTCTCTCTCTGTCACTCTCTCTGTCACTCTCTCTCTGTCACTCTCTCTGTCACTCTCTCTCTCTCTCAGTCACTCTCTCTGTCACTATCTCTCTGTCACTCTCTCTGTCACTCTCTCTCTCTGTCACTCTCTCTCTGTCACTCTCTCTCTGTCACTCTTTCTCTGTCACTCTCTCTCTGTCACTCTCTCTGTCACTCTCTCTGTCACTCTCTCTCTGTCAATCTCTCTCTGTCACTCTCTCTCTGTCACACTATCTCTGTCACTCTCTCTGTCACTCTCTCTGTCTCTAACTGTCACTCTCTGTCACTCTCTCTCTCTGTCACTCACTTTCAGTCACTCTCTCTCACTCTGGCACTCTCTCTGTCACTCTCTATCTGTCACTCTCTCTGTCACTCTCTCTCTGTCACTCTATCTGTCACTCTCTCTCTCTGTCACTCTCTCTCTGTCACTCTCTCTGTCACTCTCTCTCTCTGTCACTCTCTCTGTCACTCTCTCTCTCTGTCACTCTCTCTCTGTCACGCTCTTCCTGTCACTCTCTCTCTGTAACTCTCTCTGTCTCTCTCTGTCACTCTCTCTCTCTCTCTCTCTGTCACTCTCTCTGTCACTCTCTCTCTCTCTGGCACTCTCTCTGTCACTCTCTATCTGTCACTCTCTCTGTCACTCTCTCTCTGTCACTCTATCTGTCACTCTCTCTCTCTGTCACTCTCTCTCTGTCACTCTCTCTGTCACTCTCTCTCTCTGTCACTCTCTCTGTCACTCTCTCTCTCTGTCACTCTCTCTCTGTCACGCTCTTCCTGTCACTCTCTCTCTGTAACTCTCTCTGTCTCTCTCTGTCACTCTCTCTGTCACTCTCACTCTGTCACTCTCTCTCTCTGTCACTCTCTCTCTCTCTCTCTGTCACTCTCTCTGTCACTCTCTCTCTCTGTCACTCTCTCTGTTTCTCTCTCTCTCTGTCACTCTCTCTCTGTCACTCTCTCTCTGTCACTATCTCTGTCACTCTCTGTCAATCTCTCTCTGTCTCTCTCTCTGTCACTGTCACTCTCTCTCTGTCACTCTCTCTGTCACTCTCTCTCTGTCACTCTCTGCCTGTCACTCTCTCTGTCACTCTCTGTCTGTCACTCTCTCTGTCACTCTCTCTCTGTCAATCTCTCTCTGTCACTCTCTCTCTGTCTCTCTCTCTGTCACTCTCTCTCTGTTACTGTCTCTCTCTCTGTCACTCTCTCTCTCTGTCACTCTCTCTCTGTCACTCTCGCTGTCACTGTCATTCTCTCTGTCACTCTCTCGGTCGCTCACTGTCACTCTCTCTGCCAATCTCTCTCTGTCACTCTCTCTGTCACTCTGTCTCTCTCTCTCTCTGTCACTCTCTCTCTGTCTCTCTCTCTCTCTCTCTGTCACTCTCTCTCTCTGTCACTCTCTCTGTCACTCTCTCTGTAATTCTCTCTGTCACTCTCTCTGTCACTCTCTCTCTGTCACTCTCTCTCTGTCACTCTCTCTGTCACTCTCTCTGTCACTCTCTCTTTGTCACTCTCTCTCTGTCACTCTCTCTGTCACTCTCTCCCTGTCACTCTTTCTCTGCCACTCACTCTCTGTCACTCTCTCTGTCACTCTCTCTGTCACTCTCTCTCTCACTCTCTCTCTGCCACTCTCTCTCTGTTAGTCTCTCTCTGTCATTCTCGTTGTCACTCTCTATCTGACACTCTCTCTCTGTCACTCACTCTGTCTCTCTCTCTCTCTCTCTGTCTCTCTCTCTCTCTCTGTCTCTCTCTATCTGTCACTCTCTCTGCCACTCTCGCTGTCACTGTCATTCTCTCTGTCAATTTCTCTGTCACTCTCTCTGTCTCTCTCTGTCTCTCTCTGTCTCTCTCTCTGTCACTCTCTCTGTCACTCTCTCTGTCACTCTCTCTCTCTGTCACACTCTCTGTCAATCTCTCTGCCACTCCCTCTCTCACACTCTCTCTGCCACTCTCTCTCTGTTACTCTCTCTCTTTCATTCTCTCTGTCACTCTCTATCTGACACTCTCTCTATGTCACTCTCTCTGCCACTCCCTCTCTCACACTCTCTCTGCCACTCTCTCTCTGTTACTCTCTCTCTGTCATTCTCTCTGTCACTCTCTATCTGACACTCTCTCTGTCACTCTCTCTATCACTCTCTCTGTCACTCTCTCTCTCTGTCTCTCTCTCTGTCACTCTCTCTCTGTCAATCTCTCTCTCTGTCACTCTCACTGTCACTGAAACTCTCATTGTCGCTCTCACAGTCACTGTAACTCTCACTGTCACTCTCGCTGTCACTGTCACTCTCACTGTCACTGTAACTCTCATTGTCGCTCTCACTGTCACTGTAACTCTCAATGTCGCTCTCACTGTCACTGTAAATCTCAATGTCGCTCTCACTGTCACTGTAACTCTCATTGTCGCTCTCACTGTCACTGTAAGTCTCACTGTCTCTCTCACTGTCACCCTCACTGTAACTCTCACTGTCAATCTCACTGTCCGTGTAACTCTCACTGTCACTCTGACTGTCACTGTAACTCTCATTGTCAATCTGACTGTCACTGTAACTCTCATTGTCGCTCTCACTGTAACTCTCACTGACACTGTAACTCTCGCTGTCGCTCTCACTGTCACTGTAACTCTCATTGTCGCTCTCTCTGTCCCTCTCACTGTCACTGTAACTCTCATTGTCGCTCTCACTGTCACTGTAACTCTCATTGTCGCTCTCACTGTCACTCTCACTGACACTGTAACTCTCGCTGTCGCTCTCACTGTCACTGTAACTCTCATTGTCGCTCTCTCTGTCCCTCTCACTGTCACTGTAACTCTCATTGTCGCTCTCACTGTCACTGTAACTCTCATTGTCGCTCTCACTGTCACTCTCAATATCACTGTAACTCTCACTGTTGCTCTCACTGTCACTGTAACTCTCACTGTCACGCTAACTCTCATTGTCACTCTCACTGTCACTGTAACTCTCACTGTCGCTCTCACTGTCACTGTAACTCTCACTGTCACTGTAACTCTCACTGTCACTGTAACTCTCATTGTCGCTCTCACTGTCACTGTAAATCTCACTGTCACTGTAACTGTAGCACTCATTGACGCTCTCACTGTCACTGTAACTCTCATTGTCGCTCTCACTGTCACTGTAACTCTCACTGTCACTGTAACTCTCATTGTCACTCTCACTATCACTGTAACTCTCACTGTCACTCTCACTGTCACTGTAACTCTCACTGTCGCTCTCACTGTCACTGTAACTCTCACTGTCACTGTAACTGTCATTGTGGCTCTCACTGTCACTGTAACTCTCACTGTCGCTCTCACTGTCACTGTAACTCTCAATTCGCTCTCACTGTCACTGTCACTGTCACTGTCACTCTCAATCTCACTGTCACTGTAACACTCATTGTCGCTCTCACTCTAACTCTCATTGTCGCTCTCACTGTCACTGTAACTCTAACTGTCACTGTAACTCAAATTGTCACACTCACTGTCACAGTAATTCTCACTGTCGCTCTCACTGTCACTGTAACTCTCACTGTCGCTCTCACTGTCACTGTAACTCTCACTGTCACTGTAACTCTCATTGTCGCTCTCACTGTCAATGTAACTCTCACTGTCACTGTGACTCTCATTGTCGCTCTCACTGTCACGGTAAATCTCACTGACACTGTCACTGTAACTCTACTGTCACTCTCACTGTCACTGAAACTCTCATTGTCGCTCTCACTGTCACTGTAACTCTCACTGTCACTGTCACTGGAACACTCACTGTCACTCTCGCTGTCACTGTAACTCTCACTGTCACTCTCACTGTCACTCTAACACTCATTGTCACTCTCACTGTTACTGTAACTCTCACTGTCACTCTCACTGTCACTGTAACTCTCATTGTCGCTCTCACTGTCACTGTAACTCTCATTGTCGCTCTCACTGTCGCTCTCACTGTCACTGTAACTCTCATTGTCGCTCTCACTGTCACTGCATCTCTCATTGTCACTCTCACTGTCACTGTAACTCTCACTGTCACTCTTACTGTCACTGTAACTCTCACTGTCGCTCTCACTGTCACTGCAACTGTCATTGTCACTATCACTGTCACTGTAACTCTCACTGTCACTCTCACTGTCACTGTAACTCTCATTTTCACTCTCACTGTCACTATCACTCTCACTCTCACTGTCACTGTAGCACTCATTGTCGCTCTCACTGTCACTGTAACTCTCATTGTTGCTCTCACTGTCACTGTAACTCTCACTGTCACTGTATCTCTCATTGTCACTCTCACTGTCACTGTAACTCTCACTGTTGCTCTCACTGTAACTGTAACTCTCACTGTCGCTCTCACTGTCACTGTAACTCTCACTGTCACTGTAACTCTCATTGTCGCTCTCACTGTCACTGTAAATCTCACTGTCACTGTAACTGTCATTGTCGCTCTCACTGTCACTGTAACTCTCACTGTCACTGTAACTCTCATTGTCGCTCTCACTGTCACTATAACTCTCACTGTCACTGTCACTGTAACGCTCACTGTCACTCTCACTGTCACTGAAACTCTCATTGTCGCTCTCACAGTCACTGTAACTCTCACTGTCACTCTCGCTGTCACTGTCACTATCACTGTCACTGTAACTCTCATTGTCGCTCTCACTGTCACTGTAACTCTCAATGTCGCTCTCATTGTCACTGTAAATCTCAATGTCGCTCTCACTGTCACTGTAACCCTCATTGTCGCTCTCACTGTCACTGTAACTCTCACTGTCGCTCTCACTGTCACTCTCACTGTCACTCTCACTGTCACAGTAACTCTCAAGGTCGCTCTCACTGTCACTGTAAGTCTCACTGTCTCTCTACTGTCACCCTCACTGTAACTCTCACTGTCAATCTCACTGTCCGTGTAACTCTCACTGTCACTCTGACTGCCACTGTAACTCTCATTGTCAATCTGACTGTCACTGTAACTCTCATTGTCGCACTCACTGTCACTCTCACTGACACTGTAACTCTCGCTGTCGCTCTCACTGTCACTGTAACTTTCATTGTCGCTCTCTCTGTCCCTCTCACTGTCACTGTAACTCTGATTGTCGCTCTCACTGTCACTGTAACTCTCATTGTCGCTCTCACTGTCACTCTCACTATCACTGTAACTCTCACTGTCGCTCTCACTGTCACTGTAACTCTCACTGTCACGGTAACTCTCATTGTCACTCTCACTGTCACTGTAACTCTCACTGTCGCTCTCACTGTCACTGTAACTCTCACTGTCACTCTCACTGTCACTGTAACTCTCACTGTCACTGTAACTATCATTGTCGCTCACACTGTCACTGTAAATCTCACTGTCACTGTAACTGTAGCACTCATTGTCGCTCTCACTGTCACTGTAACTCTCATTGTCGCTCTCACTGTCACTGTAACTCTCACTGTCACTGTAACTCTCATTGTCACTCTCACTGTCACTGTAACTCTCACTGTCGCTCTCACTGTCACTGTAACTCTCACTGTCGCTCTCACTGTCACTGTAACTCTCACTGTCACTGTAACTCTCATTGTCGCTCTCACTGTCACTGTAAATCTCACTGTCACTGTAACTGTCATTGTGGCTCTCACTGTCACTGTTACTCTCACTGTCACTACAACTCTCACTGTCACTGTCACTGTAACTCTCACTGTCACTCTCACTGTCAAAGAAACTCTCATTGTCGCTCTCACTGTCACTGTAACTCTGACTGTCACTCTCGCTGTCACTGTCACTATCACTGTCACTGTAACTCTCATTGTCGCTCTCACTGTCACTGTAGCTCTCAATGTCGCTCTCACTGTCACTGTAACTCTCAATGTCGCTCTCACTGTCACTGTAACTCTCATTGTCGCTCTCACTGTCACTGTAACTCTCAATGTCGCTCTCACTGTCACTGTAACTCTCATTGTCGCTCTCACTGTCACTGTAACTCTCAATGTCGCTCTCACTGTCACTCTCACTGTCACTCTCGCTGTCACTGTAAATCGCAAGGTCGCTCTCACTGTCACTGTAAGTCTCACTGTCTCTCACACTGTCACTCTCACTGTAACTCTCACTGTCAATCTCACTGTCAGTGTAACTCTCACTGTCACTCTGACTGTCACTGTAACTCTCATTGTCAATCTGACTGTCACTGTAACTCTCATTGTCGCTCTCACTGTCACTCTCACTGAAACTGTAACACTCGCTGTCACTCTCACTGTCACTGTAACTCTCATTGTCGCTCTCTCTGTCCCTCTCACTGTCACTGTAACTCTCATTGTCGCTCTCACTGTCACTGTAACTCTCATTGTCGCTCTCACTGTCACTGTCACTGTCACTCTCAGTCTCACTGTCACTGTAACACTCATTGTCGCTCTCACTCTAACTCTCATTGTCGCTCTCACTGTCACTGTAACTCTAACTGTCACTGTAACTCAAATTGTCACACTCACTGTCACTGTAATTCTCACTGTCGCTCTCACTGTCACTGTAACTCTCACTGTCGCTCTCACTGTCACTGTAACTCTCACTGTCACTGTAACTCTCATTGTCGCTCTCACTGTCAATGTAACTCTCACTGTCACTGTGACTCTCATTGTCGCTCTCACTGTCACTGTAAATCTCACTGACACTGTCACTGTAACTCTACTGTCACTCTCACTGTCACTGAAACTCTCATTGTCGCTCTCACTGTCACTGTAACTCTCATTGTCGCTCTCACTGTCACTGCATCTCTCATTGTCACTCTCACTGTCACTGTAACTCTCACTGTCACTCTTACTGTCACTGTAACTCTCACTGTCGCTCTCACTGTCACTGCAACTCTCATTGTCACTATCACTGTCACTGTAACTCTCACTGTCACTCTCACTGTCACTGTAACTCTCATTTTCACTCTCACTGTCACTATCACTCTCACTCGCACTGTCACTGTAGCACTCATTGTCGCTCTCACTGTCACTGTAACTCTCATTGTTGCTCTCACTGTCACTGTAACTCTCACTGTCACTGTATCTCTCATTGTCACTCTCACTGTCACTGTAACTCTCACTGTTGCTCTCACTGTAACTGTAACTCTCACTGTCGCTCTCACTGTCACTGTAACTCTCACTGTCACTGTAACTCTCATTGTCGCTCTCACTGTCACTGTAAATCTCACTGTCACTGTAACTGTCATTGTCGCTCTCACTGTCACTGTAACTCTCACTGTCACTGTAACTCTCATTGTCGCTCTCACTGTCACTATAACTCTCACTGTCACTGTCACTGTAACGCTCACTGTCACTCTCACTGTCACTGAAACTCTCATTGTCGCTCTCACAGTCACTGTAACTCTCACTGTCACTCTCGCTGTCACTGTCACTATCACTGTCACTGTAACTCTCATTGTCGCTCTCACTGTCACTGTAACTCTCAATGTCGCTCTCATTGTCACTGTAAATCTCAATGTCGCTCTCACTGTCACTGTAACCCTCATTGTCGCTCTCACTGTCACTGTAACTCTCACTGTCGCTCTCACTGTCACTCTCACTGTCACTCTCACTGTCACAGTAACTCTCAAGGTCGCTCTCACTGTCACTGTAAGTCTCACTGTCTCTCTACTGTCACCCTCACTGTAACTCTCACTGTCAATCTCACTGTCCGTGTAACTCTCACTGTCACTCTGACTGCCACTGTAACTCTCATTGTCAATCTGACTGTCACTGTAACTCTCATTGTCGCACTCACTGTCACTCTCACTGACACTGTAACTCTCGCTGTCGCTCTCACTGTCACTGTAACTTTCATTGTCGCTCTCTCTGTCCCTCTCACTGTCACTGTAACTCTGATTGTCGCTCTCACTGTCACTGTAACTCTCATTGTCGCTCTCACTGTCACTCTCACTATCACTGTAACTCTCACTGTCGCTCTCACTGTCACTGTAACTCTCACTGTCACGGTAACTCTCATTGTCACTCTCACTGTCACTGTAACTCTCACTGTCGCTCTCACTGTCACTGTAACTCTCACTGTCACTCTCACTGTCACTGTAACTCTCACTGTCACTGTAACTATCATTGTCGCTCACACTGTCACTGTAAATCTCACTGTCACTGTAACTGTAGCACTCATTGTCGCTCTCACTGTCACTGTAACTCTCATTGTCGCTCTCACTGTCACTGTAACTCTCACTGTCACTGTAACTCTCATTGTCACTCTCACTGTCACTGTAACTCTCACTGTCGCTCTCACTGTCACTGTAACTCTCACTGTCGCTCTCACTGTCACTGTAACTCTCACTGTCACTGTAACTCTCATTGTCGCTCTCACTGTCACTGTTTATCTCACTGTCACTGTAACTGTCATTGTGGCTCTCACTGTCACTGTTACTCTCACTGTCACTACAACTCTCACTGTCACTGTCACTGTAACTCTCACTGTCACTCTCACTGTCACTGAAACTCTCATTGTCGCTCTCACTGTCACTGTAACTCTGACTGTCACTCTCGCTGTCACTGTCACTATCACTGTCACTGTAACTCTCATTGTCGCTCTCACTGTCACTGTAGCTCTCAATGTCGCTCTCACTGTCACTGTAACTCTCAATGTCGCTCTCACTGTCACTGTAACTCTCATTGTCGCTCTCACTGTCACTGTAACTCTCAATGTCGCTCTCACTGTCACTGTAACTCTCATTGTCGCTCTCACTGTCACTGTAACTCTCAATGTCGCTCTCACTGTCACTCTCACTGTCACTCTCGCTGTCACTGTAAATCGCAAGGTCGCTCTCACTGTCACTGTAAGTCTCACTGTCTCTCACACTGTCACTCTCACTGTAACTCTCACTGTCAATCTCACTGTCAGTGTAACTCTCACTGTCACTCTGACTGTCACTGTAACTCTCATTGTCAATCTGACTGTCACTGTAACTCTCATTGTCGCTCTCACTGTCACTCTCACTGAAACTGTAACACTCGCTGTCACTCTCACTGTCACTGTAACTCTCATTGTCGCTCTCTCTGTCCCTCTCACTGTCACTGTAACTCTCATTGTCGCTCTCACTGTCACTGTAACTCTCATTGTCGCTCTCACTGTCACTGTCACTGTCACTCTCAGTCTCACTGTCACTGTAACACTCATTGTCGCTCTCACTCTAACTCTCATTGTCGCTCTCACTGTCACTGTAACTCTAACTGTCACTGTAACTCAAATTGTCACACTCACTGTCACTGTAATTCTCACTGTCGCTCTCACTGTCACTGTAACTCTCACTGTCGCTCTCACTGTCACTGTAACTCTCACTGTCACTGTAACTCTCATTGTCGCTCTCACTGTCAATGTAACTCTCACTGTCACTGTGACTCTCATTGTCGCTCTCACTGTCACTGTAAATCTCACTGACACTGTCACTGTAACTCTACTGTCACTCTCACTGTCACTGAAAATCTCATTGTCGCTCTCACTGTCACTGTAACTCTCACTGTCACTGTCACTGGAACTCTCACTGTCACTCTCGCTGTCACTGTAACTCTCACTGTCACTCTCACTGTCACTCTAACACTCATTGTCACTCTCACTGTTACTGTAACTCTCACTGTCACTCTCACTGTCACTGTAACTCTCATTGTCGCTCTCACTGTCACTGTAACTCTCATTGTCACTCTCACTGTCGCTCTCACTGTCACTGTAACTCTCATTGTCGCTCTCACTGTCATTGCATCTCTCATTGTCACTCTCACGGTCACTGTAACTCTCACTGTCACTCTTACTGTCACTGTAACTCTCACTGACGCTCTCACTGTCACTGCAACTCTCATTGTCACTATCACTGTCACTGTAACTCTCACTGTCACTCTCACTGTCACTGTAACTCTCATTTTCACTCTCACTGTCACTATCACTCTCACTCTCACTGTCACTGTAGCACTCATTGTCGCTCTCACTGTCACTGTAACTCTCATTGTTGCTCTCACTGTCACTGTAACTCTCACTGTCACTGTATCTCTCATTGTCACTCTCACTGTCACTGTAACTCTCACTGTTGCTCTCACTGTAACTGTAACTCTCACTGTCGCTCTCACTGTCACTGTAACTCTCACTGTCACTGTAACTCTCATTGTCGCTCTCACTGTCACTGTAAATCTCACTGTCACTGTAACTGTCATTGTCGCTCTCACTGTCACTGTAACTCTCACTGTCACTGTAACTCTCATTGTCGCTCTCACTGTCACTATAACTCTCACTGTCACTGTCACTGTAACGCTCACTGTCAATCTCACTGTCACTGAAACTCTCATTGTCGCTCTCACAGTCACTGTAACTCTCACTGTCACTCTCGCTGTCACTGTCACTATCACTGTCACTGTAACTCTCATTGTCGCTCTCACTGTCACTGTAACTCTCAATGTCGCTCTCATTGTCACTGTAAATCTCAATGTCGCTCTCACTGTCACTGTAACCCTCATTGTCGCTCTCACTGTCACTGTAACTCTCACTGTCGCTCTCACTGTCACTCTCACTGTCACTCTCACTGTCACAGTAACTCTCAAGGTCGCTCTCACTGTCACTGTAAGTCTCACTGTCTCTCTCACTGTCACCCTCACTGTAACTCTCACTGTCAATCTCACTGTCCGTGTAACTCTCACTGTCACTCTGACTGCCACTGTAACTCTCATTGTCAATCTGACTGTCACTGTAACTCTCATTGTCGCACTCACTGTCACTCTCACTGACACTGTAACTCTCGCTGTCGCTCTCACTGTCACTGTAACTTTCATTGTCGCTCTCTCTGTCCCTCTCACTGTCACTGTAACTCTGATTGTCGCTCTCACTGTCACTGTAACTCTCATTGTCGCTCTCACTGTCACTCTCACTATCACTGTAACTCTCACTGTCGCTCTCACTGTCACTGTAACTCTCACTGTCACGGTAACTCTCATTGTCACTCTCACTGTCACTGTAACTCTCACTGTCGCTCTCACTGTCACTGTAACTCTCACTGTCACTCTCACTGTCACTGTAACTCTCACTGTCACTGTAACTATCATTGTCGCTCACACTGTCACTGTAAATCTCACTGTCACTGTAACTGTAGCACTCATTGTCGCTCTCACTGTCACTGTAACTCTCATTGTCGCTCTCACTGTCACTGTAACTCTCATTGTCACTCTCACTGTCACTGTAACTCTCACTGTCGCTCTCACTGTCACTGTAACTCTCACTGTCGCTCTCACTGTCACTGTAACTCTCACTGTCACTGTAACTCTCATTGTCGGTCTCACTGTCACTGTAAATCTCACTGTCACTGTAACTGTCATTGTGGCTCTCACTGTCACTACAACTCTCACTGTCACTGTCACTGTAACTCTCACTGTCACTCTCACTGTCACTGAAACTCTCATTGTCGCTCTCACTGTCACTGTAACTCTGACTGTCACTCTCGCTGTCACTGTCACTATCACTGTCACTGTAACTCTCATTGTCGCTCTCACTGTCACTGTAGCTCTCAATGTCGCTCTCACTGTCACTGTAACCCTCAATGTCGCTCTCACTGTCACTGTAACTCTCATTGTCGCTCTCACTGTCACTGTAACTCTCAATGTCGCTCTCACTGTCATTTTAACTCTCATTGTCGCTCTCACTGTCACTGTAACTCTCAATGTCGCACTCACTGTCACTCTCACTGTCACTCTCGCTGTCACTGTAAATCGCAAGGTCGCTCTCACTGTCACTGTAAGTCTCACTGTCTCTCTCACTGTCACTCTCACTGTAACTCTCACTGTCAATCTCACTGTCAGTGTAACTCTCACTGTCACTCTGACTGTCACTGTAACTCTCATTGTCAATCTGACTGTCACTGTAACTCAAATTGTCGCTCTCACTGTCACTCTCACTGAAACTGTAACTCTCGCTGTCACTCTCACTGTCACTGTAACTCTCATTGTCGCTCTCTCTGTCCCTCTCACTGTCACTGTAACTCTCATTGTCGCTCTCACTGTCACTGTAACTCTCATTGTCGCTCTCACTGTCACTCTCACTATCACTGTAACTCTCACTGTCACTGTAACTCTCATTGTCGCTCTCAATGTCACTGTAACACTCATTGTCACTCTCACTGACACTGTAACTCTCATTGTCGCTCTCACTGTCACTGTAACTCTCAATGTCACTCTCACTGTCACTGTAACACTAATTGTCACTCTCACTGTCACTGTAACTCTCACTGTCGCTCTCACTGTCACTGTAACTCTCAATGTCGCTCTCACTGTCACTGTAACTCTCACTGTCACTGTAACTCTCATTGTCGATCTCACTGTCACTGTAACTCTCACTGTCACTGTAACTCTCATTGTCGCTCTCACTGTCACTGTAAATCTCACTGTCACTGTCACTGTAACTCTCACTGTCACTCTCACTGTCACTGAAACTCTCATTGTCGCTCTCACTGTCACTGTAACTCTCACTGTCACTGTCACTGGAACTCTCACTGTCACTCTCGCTGTCACTGTAACTCTCACTGTCACTCTAACTCACATTGTCGCTCTCACTGTTACTGTAACTCTCACTGTCACTCTCACTGTCACTGTAACTCTCATTGTCGCTCTCACTGTCACTGTAACTCTCATTGTCACTCTCACTGTCGCTCTCACTGTGACTGTAACTCTCATTGTCGCTCTCACTGTCACTGCATCTCTCATTGTCACTCTCACGGTCACTGTAACTCTCACTGTCACTCTTACTGTCACTGTAACACTTACTGTCGCTCTCACTGTCACTGCAACTCTCATTGTCAGTATCACTGTCAATGTAACTCTCACTGTCACTCTCACTGTCACTGTAACACACATTGTCCCTCTCACTGTCACTATCACTCTCACTCTCACTGTCACTGTAACACTCATTGTCGCTCTCACTGTCACTGTAACTCTCATTGTCGCTCTCACTGTCACTGTATCTCTCACTGTCACTGTAACTCTCATTGTCACTCTCACTGTCACTGTAACTCTGACTGTCACTCTCGCTGTCACTGTCACTATCACTGTCACTGTAACTCTCATTGTCGCTCTCACTGTCACTGTAGCTCTCAATGTCGCTCTCACTGTCACTGTAACTCTCAATGTCGCTCTCACTGTCACTGTAACTCTCATTGTCGCTCTCACTGTCACTGTAACTCTCACTGTCGCTCTCACTGTCACTCTCACTGTCACTCTCGCTGTCACTGTAAATCTCAAGGTCGCTCTCACTGTCACTGTAAGTCTCACTGTCTCTCTCACTGTCACCCTCACTGTAACTCTCACTGTCAATCTCACTGTCAGTGTAACTCTCACTGTCACTCTGACTGTCACTGTAACTCTCATTGTCAATCTGACTGTCACTGTAACTCTCATTGTCGCTCTCACTGTCACTCTCACTGACACTGTAACTCTCGCTGTCGCTCTCACTGTCACTGTAACTCTCATTGTCGATCTCTCTGTCCCTCTCACTGTCACTGTAACTCTCATTGTCGCTCTCACTGTCACTGTAACTCTCATTGTCGCTCTCACTGTCACTCTCACTATCACTGTAACTCTCACTGTCGCTCTCACTGTCACTGTAACTCTCATTGTCGCTCTCACTGTCACTGTAACACTCATTGTCAAACTCACTGACACTGTAAATCTCATTGTCGCTCTCACTGTCACTGTAACTCTCACTGTCACTCTCACTGTCACTGTAACTCTAATTGTCACTCTCACTGTCACTGTAACTCTCACTGTCGCTCTCACTGTCACTGTAACTCTCAATGTCGCTCTCACTGTCACTGTAACTCTCACTGTCACTGTAACTCTCATTGTCGCTCTCACTTTCACTGTAACTCTCACTGTCACTGTAACTCTCATTGTCGCTCTCACTGTCACTGTAAATCTCACTGTCACTGTCACTGTAACTCTCACTGTCACTCTCACTGTCACTGAAACTCTCATTGTCGCTATCACTGTCACTGTAACTCTCACTGTCACTGTCACTGGAACTCTCACTGTCACTCTCGCTGTCACTGTAACTCTCACTGTCACTCTAACTTACATTGTCGCTCTCACTGTTACTGTAACTGTCACTGTCACTCTCACTGTCACTGTAACTCTCATTGTCGCTCTCACTGTCACTGTAACTCTCATTGTCACTCTCACTGTCGCTCTCACTGACACTGTAACTCTCATTGTCGCTCTCACTGTCACTGCATCTCTCATTGTCACTCTCACTGTCACTGTAACTCTCAATGTCACTATTACTGTCACTGTAACTCTTACAGTCGCACTCACTGTCACTGCAACTCTCATTGTCACTATCACTGTCACTGTAACTCTCACTGTCACTCTCACTGTCACTGTAACACTCATTGTCCCTCTCACTGTCACTGTCACTCTCACTCTCACTGTCACTGTAACACTCATTGTCACTCTCACTGACACTGTAACTCTTATTGTCGCTCTCACTGTCACTGTAACTCTCACTGTCACTGTAACTCTCATTGTCACTCTCACTGTCACTGTAACTCTCACTGTCGCTCTCACTGTCACTGTAACTCTCACTGTCGCTCTCACTGTCACTGTAACTCTCACTGGCACTGTAACTGTCATTGTCGCTCTCACTGTCACTGTAACTCTCACTGTCACTGTAACTCTCATTGTCGCTCTCACTGTCACTGTAATTCTCACTGTCACTGTAAGTCTCACTGTCACTCTCACTGTCACTGAAACTCTCATTGACGCTCTCACTGTCACTGTAACTCTCACTGTCAATCTCGCTGTCACTGTCACTATCACTGTCACTGTAACTCTCATTCTCGCTCTCACTGTCACTGTAACTCTCAATGTCGCTCTCACTTTCACTGTAACTCTCAATGTCGCTCTCACTGTCACTGTAACTCTCATTGTCATTCTCACTGTCACTGTAACTCTCACTGTCGCTCTCACTGTCACACTCACTGTCACTCTCAAAGTCATTGTAACTCTCAATGTCGCTCTCACTGTCACTGTAAGTCTCACTATCTCTCTCACTGTCACCCTCACTGTAACTCTCACTGTCAATCTCACTGTCAGTGTAACTCTCACTGTCACTGTAACTCTCAATGTCGCTCTCACTGTCACTGTAACTCTCATTGTCGCTCTCACTGTCACTGTAACTCTCAATGTCGCTCTCACTGTCACTCTCACTGTCACTCTCGCTGTCACTGTAAATCGCAAGGTCGCTCTCACTGTCACTGTAAGTCTCACTGTCTCTCTCACTGTCACTCTCACTGTAACTCTCACTGTCAATCTCACTGTCAGTGTAACTCTCACTGTCACTCTGACTGTCACTGTAACTCTCATTGTCAATCTGACTGTCACTGTAACTCTCATTGTCGCTCTCACTGTCACTCTCACTGAAACTGTAACTTTCGCTGTCACTCTCACTGTCACTGTAACTCTCATTGTCGCTCTCTCTGTCCCTCTCACTGTCACTGTAACTCTCATTGTCGCTCTCACTGTCACTGTAACTCTCATTGTCGCTCTCACTGTCACTCTCACTATCACTGTAACTCTCACTGTCACTGTAACTCTCATTGTCGCTCTCAATGTCACTGTAACACTCATTGTCACTCTCACTGACACTGTAACTCTCATTGTCGCTCTCACTGTCACTGTAACTCTCAATGTCACTCTCACTGTCACTGTAACACTAATTGTCACTCTCACTGTCACTGTAACTCTCACTGTCGCTCTTACTGTCACTGTAACTCTCAATGTCGCTCTCACTGTCACTGTAACTCTCACTGTCACTGTAACTCTCATTGTCGCTCTCACTGTCACTGTAACTCTCACTGTCACTGTAACTCTCATTGTCGCTCTCACTGTCACTGTAAATCTCACTGTCACTGTCACTGTAACTCTCACTGTCACTCTCACTGTCACTGAAACTCTCATTGTCGCTCTCACTGTCACTGTAACTCTCACTGTCACTGTCACTGGAACTCTCACTGTCACTCTCGCTGTCACTGTAACTCTCACTGTCACTCTAACTCACATTGTCGCTCTCACTGTTACTGTAACTCTCACTGTCACTCTCACTGTCACTGTAACTCTCATTGTCGCTCTCACTGTCACTGTAACTCTCATTGTCACTCTCACTGTCGCTCTCACTGTGACTGTAACTCTCATTGTCGCTCTCACTGTCACTGCATCTCTCATTGTCACTCTCACGGTCACTGTAACTCTCACTGTCACTGTTACTGTCACTGTAACACTTACTGTCGCTCTCACTGTCACTGCAACTCTCATTGTCAGTATCACTGTCACTGTAACTCTCACTGTCACTCTCACTGTCACTGTAACACACATTGTCCCTCTCACTGTCACTATCACTCTCACTCTCACTGTCACTGTAACACTCATTGTCGCTCTCACTGTCACTGTAACTCTCATTGTCGCTCTCACTGTCACTGTAACTCTCACTGTCACTGTAACTCTCATTGTCACTCTCACTGTCACTGTAACTCTGACTGTCACTCTCGCTGTCACTGTCACTATCACTGTCACTGTAACTCTCATTGTCGCTCTCACTGTCACTGTAGCTCTCAATGTCGCTCTCACTGTCACTGTAACTCTCAATGTCGCTCTCACTGTCACTGTAACTCTCATTGTCGCTCTCACTGTCACTGTAACTCTCACTGTCGCTCTCACTGTCACTCTCACTGTCACTCTCGCTGTCACTGTAAATCTCAAGGTCGCTCTCACTGTCACTGTAAGTCTCACTGTCTCTCTCACTGTCACCCTCACTGTCAATCTCACTGTCAGTGTAACTCACACTGTCACTCTGACTGTCACTGTAACTCTCATTGTCAATCTGACTGTCACTGTAACTCTCATTGTCGCTCTCACTGTCACTCTCACTGACACTGTAACTCTCGCTGTCGCTCTCACTGTCACTGTAACTCTCATTGTCGCTCTCTCTGTCCCTCTCACTGTCACTGTAACTCTCATTGTCGCTCTCACTGTCACTGTAACTCTCATTGTCGCTCTCACTGTCACTCTCACTATCACTGTAACTCTCACTGTCGCTCTCACTGTCACTGTAACTCTCATTGTCGCTCTCACTGTCACTGTAACACTCATTGTCAAACTCACTGACACTGTAAATCTCATTGTCGCTCTCACTGTCACTGTAACTCTCACTGTCAATCTCACTGTCACTGTAACTCTAATTGTCACTCTCACTGTCACTGTAACTCTCACTGTCGCTCTCACTGTCACTGTAACTCTCAATGTCGCTCTCACTGTCACTGTAACTCTCACTGTCACTGTAACTCTCATTGTCGCTCTCACTTTCACTGTAACTCTCACTGTCACTGTAACTCTCATTGTCGCTCTCACTGTCACTGTAAATCTCACTGTCACTGTCACTGTAACTCTCACTGTCACTCTCACTGTCACTGAAACTCTCATTGTCGCTATCACTGTCACTGTAACTCTCACTGTCACTGTCACTGGAACTCTCACTGTCACTCTCGCTGTCACTGTAACTCTCACTGTCACTCTAACTTACATTGTCGCTCTCACTGTTACTGTAACTCTCACTGTCACTCTCACTGTCACTGTAACTCTCATTGTCGCTCTCACTGTCACTGTAACTCTCATTGTCACTCTCACTGTCGCTCTCACTGACACTGTAACTCTCATTGTCGCTCTCACTGTCACTGCATCTCTCATTGTCACTCTCACTGTCACTGTAACTCTCACTGTCACTATTACTGTCACTGTAACTCTTACTGTCGCACTCACTGTCACTGCAACTCTCATTGTCACTATCACTGTCACTGTAACTCTCACTGTCACTCTCACTGTCACTGTAACACTCATTGTCCCTCTCACTGTCACTGTCACTCTCACTCTCACTGTCACTGTAACACTCATTGTCACTCTCACTGACACTGTAACTCTTATTGTCGCTCTCACTGTCACTGTAACTCTCACTGTCACTGTAACTCTCATTGTCACTCTCACTGTCACTGTAACTCTCACTGTCGCTCTCACTGTCACTGTAACTCTCACTGTCGCTCTCACTGTCACTGTAACTCTCACTGGCACTGTAACTGTCATTGTCGCTCTCACTGTCACTGTAACTCTCACTGTCACTGTAACTCTCATTGTCGCTCTCACTGTCACTGTAATTCTCACTGTCACTGTCACTGTAAGTCTCACTGTCACTCTCACTGTCACTGAAACTCTCATTGACGCTCTCACTGTCACTGTAACTCTCACTGTCAATCTCGCTGTCACTGTCACTATCACTGTCACTGTAACTCTCATTCTCGCTCTCACTGTCACTGTAACTCTCAATGTCGCTCTCACTTTCACTGTAACTCTCAATGTCGCTCTCACTGTCACTGTAACTCTCATTGTCATTCTCATTGTCACTGTAACTCTCACTGTCGCTCTCACTGTCACACTCACTGTCACTCTCAAAGTCATTGTAACTCTCAATGTCGCTCTCACTGTCACTGTAAGTCTCACTATCTCTCTCATTGTCACCCTCACTGTAACTCTCACTGTCAATCTCACTGTCAGTGTAACTCTCACTGTCACTGTAACTCTCAATGTCGCTCTCACTGTCACTGTAACTCTCATTGTCGCTCTCACTGTCACTGTAACTCTCAATGTCGCTCTCACTGTCACTCTCACTGTCACTCTCGCTGTCACTGTAAATCGCAAGGTCGCTCTCACTGTCACTGTAAGTCTCACTGTCTCTCTCACTGTCACTCTCACTGTAACTCTCACTGTCAATCTCACTGTCAGTGTAACTCTCACTGTCACTCTGACTGTCACTGTAACTCTCACTGTCAATCTGACTGTCACTGTAACTCTCATTGTCACTCTCACTGTCACTCTCACTGAAACTGTAACTTTCGCTGTCACTCTCACTGTCACTGTAACTCTCATTGTCGCTCTCTCTGTCCCTCTCACTGTCACTGTAACTCTCATTGTCGCTCTCACTGTCACTGTAACTCTCATTGTCGCTCTCACTGTCACTCTCACTATCACTGTAACTCTCACTGTCACTGTAACTCTCATTGTCGCTCTCAATGTCACTGTAACACTCATTGTCACTCTCACTGACACTGTAACTCTCATTGTCGCTCTCACTGTCACTGTAACTCTCAATGTCACTCTCACTGTCACTGTAACACTAATTGTCACTCTCACTGTCACTGTAACTCTCACTGTCGCTCTTACTGTCACTGTAACTCTCAATGTCGCTCTCACTGTCACTGTAACTCTCACTGTCACTGTAACTCTCATTGTCGCTCTCACTGTCACTGTAACTCTCACTGTCACTGTAACTCTCATTGTCGCTCTCACTGTCACTGTAAATCTCACTGTCACTGTCACTGTAACTCTCACTGTCACTCTCACTGTCACTGAAACTCTCATTGTCGCTCTCACTGTCACTGTAACTCTCACTGTCACTGTCACTGGAACTCTCACTGTCACTCTCGCTGTCACTGTAACTCTCACTGTCACTCTAACTCACATTGTCGCTCTCACTGTTACTGTAACTCTCACTGTCACTCTCACTGTCACTGTAACTCTCATTGTCGCTCTCACTGTCACTGTAACTCCCATTGTCACTCTCACTGTCGCTCTCACTGTGACTGTAACTCTCATTGTCGCTCTCACTGTCACTGCATCTCTCATTGTCACTCTCACGGTCACTGTAACTCTCACTGTCACTCTTACTGTCACTGTAACACTTACTGTCGCTCTCACTGTCACTGCAACTCTCATTGTCAGTATCACTGTCACTGTAACTCTCACTGTCACTCTCACTGTCACTGTAACACACATTGTCCCTCTCACTGTCACTATCACTCTCACTCTCACTGTCACTGTAACACTCATTGTCGCTCTCACTGTCACTCTCACTGTCACTCTCGCTGTCACTGTAAATCGCAAGGTCGCTCTCACTGTCACTGTAAGTCTCACTGTCTCTCTCACTGTCACTCTCACTGTAACTCTCACTGTCAATCTCACTGTCAGTGTAACTCTCACTGTCACTCTGACTGTCACTGTAACTCTCATTGTCAATCTGACTGTCACTGTAACTCTCATTGTCGCTCTCACTGTCACTCTCACTGAAACTGTAACTCTCGCTGTCACTCTCACTGTCACTGTAACTCTCATTGTCGCTCTCTCTGTCCCTCTCACTGTCACTGTAACTCTCATTGTCGCTCTCACTGTCACTGTAACTCTCATTGTCGCTCTCACTGTCACTCTCACTATCACTGTAACTCTCACTGTCACTGTAACTCTCATTGTCGCTCTCAATGTCACTGTAACACTCATTGTCACTCTCACTGACACTGTAACTCTCATTGTCGCTCTCACTGTCACTGTAACTCTCAATGTCACTCTCACTGTCACTGTAACACTAATTGTCACTCTCACTGTCACTGTAACTCTCACTGTCGCTCTCACTGTCACTGTAACTCTCACTGTCGCTCTCACTGTCACTCTCATTGTCACTCTCACTGTCACTGTAACTCTGACTGTCACTCTCGCTGTCACTGTCACTATCACTGTCACTGTAACTCTCATTGTCGCTCTCACTGTCACTGTAGCTCTCAATGTCGCTCTCACTGTCACTGTAACTCTCAATGTCGCTCTCACTGTCACTGTAACTCTCATTGTCGCTCTCACTGTCACTGTAACTCTCACTGTCGCTCTCACTGTCACTCTCACTGTCACTCTCGCTGTCACTGTAAATCTCAAGGTCGCTCTCACTGTCACTGTAAGTCTCACTGTCTCTCTCACTGTCACCCTCACTGTCAATCTCACTGTCAGTGTAACTCTCACTGTCACTCTGACTGTCACTGTAACTCTCATTGTCAATCTGACTGTCACTGTAACTCTCATTGTCGCTCTCACTGTCACTCTCACTGACACTGTAACTCTCGCTGTCGCTCTCACTGTCACTGTAACTCTCATTGTCGCTCTCTCTGTCCCTCTCACTGTCACTGTAACTCTCATTGTCGCTCTCACTGTCACTGTAACTCTCATTGTCGCTCTCACTGTCACTCTCACTATCACTGTAACTCTCACTGTCGCTCTCACTGTCACTGTAACTCTCATTGTCGCTCTCACTGTCACTGTAACACTCATTGTCAAACTCACTGACACTGTAAATCTCATTGTCGCTCTCACTGTCACTGTAACTCTCACTGTCAATCTCACTGTCACTGTAACTCTAATTGTCACTCTCACTGTCACTGTAACTCTCACTGTCGCTCTCACTGTCACTGTAACTCTCAATGTCGCTCTCACTGTCACTGTAACTCTCACTGTCACTGTAACTCTCATTGTCGCTCTCACTTTCACTGTAACTCTCACTGTCACTGTAACTCTCATTGTCGCTCTCACTGTCACTGTAAATCTCACTGTCACTGTCACTGTAACTCTCACTGTCACTCTCACTGTCACTGAAACTCTCATTGTCGCTATCACTGTCACTGTAACTCTCACTGTCACTGTCACTGGAACTCTCACTGTCACTCTCGCTGTCACTGTAACTCTCACTGTCACTCTAACTTACATTGTCGCTCTCACTGTTACTGTAACTCTCACTGTCACTCTCACTGTCACTGTAACTCTCATTGTCGCTCTCACTGTCACTGTAACTCTCATTGTCACTCTCACTGTCGCTCTCACTGACACTGTAACTCTCATTGTCGCTCTCACTGTCACTGCATCTCTCATTGTCACTCTCACTGTCACTGTAACTCTCACTGTCACTATTACTGTCACTGTAACTCTTACTGTCGCACTCACTGTCACTGCAACTCTCATTGTCACTATCACTGTCACTGTAACTCTCACTGTCACTCTCACTGTCACTGTAACACTCATTGTCCCTCTCACTGTCACTGTCACTCTCACTCTCACTGTCACTGTAACACTCATTGTCACTCTCACTGACACTGTAACTCTTATTGTCGCTCTCACTGTCACTGTAACTCTCACTGTCACTGTAACTCTCATTGTCACTCTCACTGTCACTGTAACTCTCACTGTCGCTCTCACTGTCACTGTAACTCTCACTGTCGCTCTCACTGTCACTGTAACTCTCACTGGCACTGTAACTCTCATTGTCGCTCTCACTGTCACTGTAACTCTCACTGTCACTGTAACTCTCATTGTCGCTCTCACTGTCACTGTAATTCTCACTGTCACTGTCACTGTAAGTCTCACTGTCACTCTCACTGTCACTGAAACTCTCATTGACGCTCTCACTGTCACTGTAACTCTCACTGTCAATCTCGCTGTCACTGTCACTATCACTGTCACTGTAACTCTCATTCTCGCTCTCACTGTCACTGTAACTCTCAATGTCGCTCTCACTTTCACTGTAACTCTCAATGTCGCTCTCACTGTCACTGTAACTCTCATTGTCATTCTCATTGTCACTGTAACTCTCACTGTCGCTCTCACTGTCACACTCACTGTCACTCTCAAAGTCATTGTAACTCTCAATGTCGCTCTCACTGTCACTGTAAGTCTCACTATCTCTCTCATTGTCACCCTCACTGTAACTCTCACTGTCAATCTCACTGTCAGTGTAACTCTCACTGTCACTGTAACTCTCAATGTCGCTCTCACTGTCACTGTAACTCTCATTGTCGCTCTCACTGTCACTGTAACTCTCAATGTCGCTCTCACTGTCACTCTCACTGTCACTCTCGCTGTCACTGTAAATCGCAAGGTCGCTCTCACTGTCACTGTAAGTCTCACTGTCTCTCTCACTGTCACTCTCACTGTAACTCTCACTGTCAATCTCACTGTCAGTGTAACTCTCACTGTCACTCTGACTGTCACTGTAACTCTCATTGTCAATCTGACTGTCACTGTAACTCTCATTGTCACTCTCACTGTCACTCTCACTGAAACTGTAACTTTCGCTGTCACTCTCACTGTCACTGTAACTCTCATTGTCGCTCTCTCTGTCCCTCTCACTGTCACTGTAACTCTCATTGTCGCTCTCACTGTCACTGTAACTCTCATTGTCGCTCTCACTGTCACTCTCACTATCACTGTAACTCTCACTGTCACTGTAACTCTCATTGTCGCTCTCAATGTCACTGTAACACTCATTGTCACTCTCACTGACACTGTAACTCTCATTGTCGCTCTCACTGTCACTGTAACTCTCAATGTCACTCTCACTGTCACTGTAACACTAATTGTCACTCTCACTGTCACTGTAACTCTCACTGTCGCTCTTACTGTCACTGTAACTCTCAATGTCGCTCTCACTGTCACTGTAACTCTCACTGTCACTGTAACTCTCATTGTCGCTCTCACTGTCACTGTAACTCTCACTGTCACTGTAACTCTCATTGTCGCTCTCACTGTCACTGTAAATCTCACTGTCACTGTCACTGTAACTCTCACTGTCACTCTCACTGTCACTGAAACTCTCATTGTCGCTCTCACTGTCACTGTAACTCTCACTGTCACTGTCACTGGAACTCTCACTGTCACTCTCGCTGTCACTGTAACTCTCACTGTCACTCTAACTCACATTGTCGCTCTCACTGTTACTGTAACTCTCACTGTCACTCTCACTGTCACTGTAACTCTCATTGTCGCTCTCACTGTCACTGTAACTCCCATTGTCACTCTCACTGTCGCTCTCACTGTGACTGTAACTCTCATTGTCGCTCTCACTGTTACTGCATCTCTCATTGTCACTCTCACGGTCACTGTAACTCTCACTGTCACTCTTACTGTCACTGTAACACTTACTGTCGCTCTCACTGTCACTGCAACTCTCATTGTCAGTATCACTGTCACTGTAACTCTCACTGTCACTCTCACTGTCACTGTAACACACATTGTCCCTCTCACTGTCACTATCACTCTCACTCTCACTGTCACTGTAACACTCATTGTCGCTCTCACTGTCACTCTCACTGTCACTCTCGCTGTCACTGTAAATCGCAAGGTCGCTCTCACTGTCACTGTAAGTCTCACTGTCTCTCTCACTGTCACTCTCACTGTAACTCTCACTGTCAATCTCACTGTCAGTGTAACTCTCACTGTCACTCTGACTGTCACTGTAACTCTCATTGTCAATCTGACTGTCACTGTAACTCTCATTGTCGCTCTCACTGTCACTCTCACTGAAACTGTAACACTCGCTGTCACTCTCACTGTCACTGTAACTCTCATTGTCGCTCTCTCTGTCCCTCTCACTGTCACTGTAACTCTCATTGTCGCTCTCACTGTCACTGTAACTCTCATTGTCGCTCTCACTGTCACTGTCACTGTCACTCTCAGTCTCACTGTCACTGTAACTCTCATTGTCGCTCTCACTGTCACTGTAAATCTCACTGTCACTGTCACTGTAACTCTCACTGTCACTCTCACTGTCACTGAAACTCTCATTGTCGCTCTCACTGTCACTGTAACTCTCACTGTCACTGTCACTGGAACTCTCACTGTCACTCTCGCTGTCACTGTAACTCTCACTGTCACTCTAACTCACATTGTCGCTCTCACTGTTACTGTAACTCTCACTGTCACTCTCACTGTCACTGTAACTCTCATTGTCGCTCTCACTGTCACTGTAACTCCCATTGTCACTCTCACTGTCGCTCTCACTGTGACTGTAACTCTCATTGTCGCTCTCACTGTCACTGCATCTCTCATTGTCACTCTCACGGTCACTGTAACTCTCACTGTCACTCTTACTGTCACTGTAACACTTACTGTCGCTCTCACTGTCACTGCAACTCTCATTGTCAGTATCACTGTCACTGTAACTCTCACTGTCACTCTCACTGTCACTGTAACACACATTGTCCCTCTCACTGTCAATATCACTCTCACTCTCACTGTCACTGTAACACTCATTGTCGCTCTCACTGTCACTCTCACTGTCACTCTCGCTGTCACTGTAAATCGCAAGGTCGCTCTCACTGTCACTGTAAGTCTCACTGTCTCTCTCACTGTCACTCTCACTGTAACTCTCACTGTCAATCTCACTGTCAGTGTAACTCTCACTGTCACTCTGACTGTCACTGTAACTCTCATTGTCAATCTGACTGTCACTGTAACTCTCATTGTCGCTCTCACTGTCACTCTCACTGAAACTGTAACTCTCGCTGTCACTCTCACTGTCACTGTAACTCTCATTGTCGCTCTCTCTGTCCCTCTCACTGTCACTGTAACTCTCATTGTCGCTCTCACTGTCACTGTAACTCTCATTGTCGCTCTCACTGTCACTCTCACTATCACTGTAACTCTCACTGTCACTGTAACTCTCATTGTCGCTCTCAATGTCACTGTAACACTCATTGTCACTCTCACTGACACTGTAACTCTCATTGTCGCTCTCACTGTCACTGTAACTCTCAATGTCACTCTCACTGTCACTGTAACACTAATTGTCACTCTCACTGTCACTGTAACTCTCACTGTCGCTCTCACTGTCACTGTAACTCTCAATGTCGCTCTCACTGTCACTGTAACTCTCACTGTCACTGTAACTCTCATTGTCGCTCTCACTGTCACTGTAACTCTCACTGTCACTGTAACTCTCATTGTCGCTCTCACTGTCACTGTAAATCTCACTGTCACTGTCACTGTAACTCTCACTGTCACTCTCACTGTCACTGAAACTCTCATTGTCGCTCTCACTGTCACTGTAACTCTCACTGTCACTGTCACTGGAACTCTCACTGTCACTCTCGCTGTCACTGTAACTCTCACTGTCACTCTAACTCACATTGTCGCTCTCACTGTTACTGTAACTCTCACTGTCACTCTCACTGTCACTGTAACTCTCATTGTCGCTCTCACTGTCACTGTAACTCTCATTGTCACTCTCACTGTCGCTCTCACTGTGACTGTAACTCTCATTGTCGCTCTCACTGTCACTGCATCTCTCATTGTCACTCTCACGGTCACTGTAACTCTCACTGTCACTCTTACTGTCACTGTAACACTTACTGTCGCTCTCACTGTCACTGCAACTCTCATTGTCAGTATCACTGTCACTGTAACTCTCACTGTCACTCTCACTGTCACTGTAACACACATTGTCCCTCTCACTGTCACTATCACTCTCACTCTCACTGTCACTGTAACACTCATTGTCGCTCTCACTGTCACTGTAACTCTCATTGTCGCTCTCACTGTCACTGTAACTCTCACTGTCACTGTAACTCTCATTGTCACTCTCACTGTCACTGTAACTCTGACTGTCACTCTCGCTGTCACTGTCACTATCACTGTCACTGTAACTCTCATTGTCGCTCTCACTGTCACTGTAGCTCTCAATGTCGCTCTCACTGTCACTGTAACTCTCAATGTCGCTCTCACTGTCACTGTAACTCTCATTGTCGCTCTCACTGTCACTGTAACTCTCACTGTCGCTCTCACTGTCACTCTCACTGTCACTCTCGCTGTCACTGTAAATCTCAAGGTCGCTCTCACTGTCACTGTAAGTCTCACTGTCTCTCTCACTGTCACCCTCACTGTAACTCTCACTGTCAATCTCACTGTCAGTGTAACTCTCACTGTCACTCTGACTGTCACTGTAACTCTCATTG
Source organism: Isurus oxyrinchus (assembly GCA_026770705.1). Lineage (NCBI taxonomy): Eukaryota > Metazoa > Chordata > Chondrichthyes > Lamniformes > Lamnidae > Isurus > Isurus oxyrinchus. The sequence goes on from JANJGN010000415.1 coordinate 104,082, forward strand.
TCAATCTGACTGTCACTGTAACTCTCATTGTCGCTCTCACTGTCACTCTCACTGACACTGTAACTCTCGCTGTCGCTCTCACTGTCACTGTAACTCTCATTGTCGCTCTCTCTGTCCCTCTCACTGTCACTGTAACTCTCATTGTCGCTCTCACTGTCACTGTAACTCTCATTGTCGCTCTCACTGTCACTCTCACTATCACTGTAACTCTCACTGTCACTGTAACTCTCATTGTCGCTCTCACTGTCACTGTAACACTCATTGTCAAACTCACTGACACTGTAAATCTCATTGTCGCTCTCACTGTCACTGTAACTCTCACTGTCACTCTCACTGTCACTGTAACTCTAATTGTCACTCTCACTGTCACTGTAACTCTCACTGTCGCTCTCACTGTCACTGTAACTCTCAATGTCGCTCTCACTGTCACTGTAACTCTCACTGTCACTGTAACTCTCATTGTCGCTCTCACTTTCACTGTAACTCTCACTGTCACTGTAACTCTCATTGTCGCTCTCACTGTCACTGTAAATCTCACTGTCACTGTCACTGTAACTCTCACTGTCACTCTCACTGTCACTGAAACTCTCATTGTCGCTATCACTGTCACTGTAACTCTCACTGTCACTGTCACTGGAACTCTCACTGTCACTCTCGCTGTCACTGTAACTCTCACTGTCACTCTAACTTACATTGTCGCTCTCACTGTTACTGTAACTCTCACTGTCACTCTCACTGTCACTGTAACTCTCATTGTCGCTCTCACTGTCACTGAAACTCTCATTGTCACTCTCACTGTCGCTCTCACTGACACTGTAACTCTCATTGTCGATCTCACTGTCACTGCATCTCTCATTGTCACTCTCACTGTCACTGTAACTCTCACTGTCACTCTTACTGTCACTGTAACTCTTACTGTCGCACTCACTGTCACTGCAACTCTCATTGTCACTATCACTGTCACTGTAACTCTCACTGACACTCTAACTGTCACTGTAACACTCATTGTCCCTCTCACTGTCACTGTCACTCTCACTCTCACTGTCACTGTAACACTCATTGTCACTCTCACTGACACTGTAACTCTTATTGTCGCTCTCACTGTCACTGTAACTCTCACTGTCACTGTAACTCTCATTGTCACTCTCACTGTCACTGTAACTCTCACTGTCGCTCTCACTGTCACTGTAACTCTCACTGTCGCTCTCACTGTCACTGTAACTCTCACTGGCACTGTAACTGTCATTGTCGCTCTCACTGTCACTGTAACTCTCACTGTCACTGTAACTCTCATTGTCGCTCTCACTGTCACTGTAATTCTCACTGTCACTGTCACTGTAAGTCTCACTGTCACTCTCACTGTCACTGAAACTCTCATTGACGCTCTCACTGTCACTGTAACTCTCACTGTCAATCTAGCTGTCACTGTCACTATCACTGTCACTGTAACTCTCATTCTCGCTCTCACTGTCACTGTAACTCTCAATGTCGCTCGCACTTTCACTGTAACTCTCAATGTCGCTCTCACTGTCACTGTAACTCTCATTGTCATTCTCACTGTCACTGTAACTCTCACTGTCGCTCTCACTGTCACACTCACTGTCACTCTCAAAGTCATTGTAACTCTCAATGTCGCTCTCACTGTCACTGTAAGTCTCACTATCTCTCTCACTGTCACCCTCACTGTAACTCTCACTGTCAATCTCACTGTCAGTGTAACTCTCACTGTCACTCTGACTGTCACTGTAGCTCTCATTGTCAATCTGACTGTCACTGTAACTCTCCTTGTCGCTCTCACTGTCACTCTCACTGACACTGTTACTCTCGCTGTCGCTCTCACTGTCACTGTAACTCTCATTGTCGCTCTCTCTGTCCCTCTCACTGTCACTGTAACTCTCATTGTGGCTCTCACTGTCACTGTAACTCTCATTGTCGCTCTCACTGTCACTCTCACTATCACTGTAACTCTCACTGTCGCTCTCACTGTCACTGTAACTCTCATTGTCGCTCTCACTGTCACTGTAACACTCATTGTCAAACTCACTGACACTGTAACTCTCATTGTCGCTCTCACTGTCACTGTAACTCTCACTGTCACTCTCATTGTCACTGTAACTCTAATTGTCACTCTCACTGTCACTGTATCTCTCACTGTCGCTCTCACTGTCACTGTAACTCTCAATGTCGCTCTCACTGTCACTGTAACTCTCACTGTCACTGTAACTCTCATTGTCGCTCTCACTGTCACTGTAACTCTCACTGTCACTGTAACTCTCATTGTCGCTCTCACTGTCACTGTTAATCTCACTGTCACTGTCACTGTAACTCTCACTGTCACTCTCACTGTCACTGAAACTCTCATTGTCGCTCTCACTGTCACTGTAACTCTCACTGTCACTGCCACTGGCACTCTCACTGTCACTCTCGCTGTCACTGTAACTCTCACTGTCACTCTAACTCACATTGTCGCTCTCACTGTTACTGTAACTCTCACTGTCACTCTCACTGTCACTGTAACTCTCATTGTCGCTCTCGCTGTCACTGTAACTCTCATTGTCACTCTCACTGTCGCTCTCACTGTCACTGTAACTCTCATTGTCGCTCTCACTGTCACTGCATCTCTCATTGTCACTCTCACTGTCACTGTAACTCTCACTGTCACTCTTACTGTCACTGTAACTCTTACTGTCGCTCTCACTGTCACTGCAACTCTCATTGTCACTATCAATGTCACTGTAACTCTCACTGTCGCTCTCACTGTCACTGTAACTCTCATTGTCGCTCTCACTGTCACTGCATCTATCATTGTCACTCTCACTGTCACTGTAACTCTCACTGTCACTCTTACTGTCACTGTAACTCTTACTGTCGCACTCACTGTCACTGCAACTCTCATTGTCACTATCACTGTCACTGTAACTCTCACTGTCACTCTCACTGTCACTGTAACACTCATTGTCCCTCTCACTGTCACTGTCACTCTCACTCTCACATCACTGTAACACTCATTGTCGCTCTCACGGACACTGTAACTCTTATTGTCGCTCTCACTGTCACTGTAACTCTCATTGTCACTCTCACTGTCACTGTAACTCTCACTGTCGCTCTCACTGTCACTGTAACTCTCACTGTCGCTCTCACTGTCACTGTAACTCTCACTGGCACTGTAACTGTCATTGTCGCTCTGACTGTCACTGTAACTCTCACTGTCACTGTAACTCTCATTGTCGCTCTCACTGTCACTGTAATTCTCACTGTCACTGTCACTGTAAGTCTCACTGTCACTCTCACTGTCACTGAAACTCTCATTGACGCTCTCACTGTCACTGTAACTCTCACTGTCAATCTAGCTGTCACTGTCACTATCACTGTCACTGTAACTCTCATTCTCGCTCTCACTGTCACTGTAACTCTCAATGTCGCTCTCACTTTCACTGTAACTCTCAATGTCGCTCTCACTGTCACTGTAACTCTCATTGTCATTCTCACTGTCACTGTAACTCTCACTGTCGCTCTCACTGTCACACTCACTGTCACTCTCAAAGTCATTGTAACTCTCAATGTCGCTCTCACTGTCACTGTAAGTCTCACTATCTCTCTCACTGTCACCCTCACTGTAACTCTCACTGTCAATCTCACTGTCAGTGTAACTCTCACTGTCACTCTGACTGTCACTGTAGCTCTCATTGTCAATCTGACTGTCACTGTAACTCTCCTTGTCGCTCTCACTGTCACTCTCACTGACACTGTAACTCTCGCTGTCGCTCTCACTGTCACTGTAACTCTCATTGTCGCTCTCTCTGTCCCTCTCACTGTCACTGTAACTCTCATTGTGGCTCTCACTGTCACTGTAACTCTCATTGTCGCTCTCACTGTCACTCTCACTATCACTGTAACTCTCACTGTCGCTCTCACTGTCACTGTAACTCTCATTGTCGCTCTCACTGTCACTGTAACACTCATTGTCAAACTCACTGACACTGTAACTCTCATTGTCCCTCTCACTGTCACTGTAACTCTCACTGTCACTCTCATTGTCACTGTAACTCTAATTGTCACTCTCACTGTCACTGTATCTCTCACTGTCGCTCTCACTGTCACTGTAACTCTCAATGTCGCTCTCACTGTCACTGTAACTCTCACTGTCACTGTAACTCTCAATGTCGCTCTCACTGTCACTGTAACTCTCACTGTCACTGTAACTCTCACTGTCACTGTAACTCTCATTGTCGCTCTCACTGTCACTGTTAATCTCACTGTCACTGTCACTGTAACTCTCACTGTCACTCTCACTGTCACTGAAACTCTCATTGTCGCTCTCACTGTCACTGTAACTCTCACTGTCACTGCCACTGGCACTCTCACTGTCACTCTCGCTATCACTGTAACTCTCACTGTCACTCTAACTCACATTGTCGCTCTCACTGTTACTGTAACACTCACTGTCACTCTCACTGTCACTGTAACTCTCATTGTCGCTCTCGCTGTCACTGTAACTCTCATTGTCACTCTCACTGTCGCTCTCACTGTCACTGTAACTCTCATTGTCGCTCTCACTGTCACTGCATCTCTCATTGTCACTCTCACTGTCACTGTAACTCTCACTGTCACTCTTACTGTCACTGTAACTCTTACTGTCGCTCTCACTGTCACTGCAACTCTCATTGTCACTATCACTGTCACTGTAACTCTCACTGTCGCTCTCACTGTCACTGTAACTCTCATTGTCGCTCTCACTGTCACTGCATCTATCATTGTCACTCTCACTGTCACTGTAACTCTCACTGTCACTCTTACTGTCACTGTAACTCTTACTGTCGCACTCACTGTCACTGCAACTCTCATTGTCACTATCACTGTCACTGTAACTCTCACTGTCACTCTCACTGTCACTGTAACACTCATTGTCCCTCTCACTGTCACTGTCACTCTCACTCTCACATCACTGTAACACTCATTGTCGCTCTCACTGACACTGTAACTCTTATTGTCGCTCTCACTGTCACTGTAACTCTCATTGTCACTCTCACTGTCACTGTAACTCTCACTGTCGCTCTCACTGTCACTGTAACTCTCACTGTAACTCTCACTGTCACTGTAACTCTCACTGGCACTGTAACTGTAATTGTCGCTCTCACTGTCCCTGTCACTGTCACTGTAACTCTCATTGTCGCTCTCACTGTCACTGTAACTCTCACTGTCACTGACACTGTAAGTCTCACTGTCACTCTCACTGTCACTGAAACTCTCATTGCCGCTCTCACTGTCACTGTAACTCTCACTGTCAATCTCGCTGTCACTGTCACTATCACTGTCACTGTAACTCTCATTGTCGCTCTCACTGTCACTGTAACTCTCAATGTCGCTCTCACTGTCACTGTAACTCTCAATGTCGCTCTCACTGTCACTGTAACTCTCATTGTCATTCTCACTGTCACTGTAACTCTCACTGTCGCTCTCACTGTCAATCTCACTGTCACTCTCAAAGTCACTGTAACTCTCAATGTCGCTCTCACTGTCAGTGTAAGTCTCACTGTCTCTCTCACTGTCACCCTCACTGCAACACTCACTGTCAATCTCACTGTCAGTGTAACTCTCACTGCCACTCTCACTGTCACTGTAACTCTCATTGTCAATCTGACTGACATTGTAACTCTCTTGTCGCTCTCACTGTCACTCTCACTGACACTGTAACTCTCGCTGTCGCTCTCACTGTCACTGTAACTCTCATTGTCGCTCTCTCTGTCCCTCTCACTGTCACTGTAACTCTCATTGTGGCTCTCACTGTCACTGTAACTCTGATTGTCGCTCTCACTGTCACTCTTGCTGTCACTATAACTCTCATTGTCACTCTCACAGTCACTGTAACTCTCATTGTCGCTCTCACTGTCACTGTAACTATCATTGTCGCTCTCAGTGTCACTGTAACTCTCATTGTCGCTCTCACTGTCACTGTAACTCTCACTGTCGCTCTCAGTGTCACTGTAACTCTCATTGTCGCTCTCACTGTCACTGTAATTCTCACTTTTGCTCTCACTGTCACTCTCACTGTCACTGTAACTATCATTGTCGCTCTCACTTTCACTGTAACTCTCACTGTCGCTTTCGCTGTCATTGTAACTCTCCTTGTCGCTCTCACTGTCACTATAACTCTCACTGTCACTTTCACTGTCACTGTAACTCTCACTGTCACTCTCACTGTCACTGTAACTCTCATTGTCACTCTCACTGTCACTGTAACTCTCATTGTCACTCTCACTTTCACAGTAACTCTCATTGTCGCTCTCACTGTCATTGTAACTCTCATTGATGCTCTCACTGTCACTATAACTCTCACTGTTGCTGTAACTCTCACTGTCACTGTAACTCTCATTGTCGCTCTCACTGTCACTGTAACTGTCACTGTCACTCTCACTGTCACTGTAACTCTCATTGTCAATCTCACTGTCACTGTAACTCTCACTGTCACTGTAACTCTCATTGTCGCTCTCACATTTCACTGTAACTCTCACCGTCACTCTCACTGTCACTGTCACTCTCACTGTAACTCTCACTGTCACTGTAACTCTCACTGTCACTGTAACTCTCATTGTCGCTCTCACTGTCACTGTAACTCTAACTGTTGCTGTCACTCTCACTGTCACTGTAACTCTCATTGTCGCTCTCACTGTCACTGTAACTCTCACTGTCACTCTCACTGTCACTGTAACTCTCATTGTCGATCTCACTTTCACTGTAACTCTCACTGTCACTGTAACTCTCACTGTCGCTCTCACATTTCACTGTAACTCTCACTGTCACTCTCACTGTCACTGTCACTCTCACTGTAACTCTCACTGTCACTGTAACTCTCACTGTCACTGTAACTCTCATTGTCGTTCTCACTGTCACTGTCACTCTCATTGTCACTCTCACTGTCACTGTAACTCTCACTGTCACTGTAACTCTCATTGTCGCTCTCACTGTCACTGTAACACTCATTGTCGATCTCACTGTCACTGTAACTCTCACTGTCACAGTAACTGTCATTGTCGACTCACATTTCACTGTAACTCTCACTGTCACTCTCACTGTCACTGTAACTCTCATTGTCGCTCTCACTTCACTCTCACTGTCACTCTCACTGTCGCTCTCATTGTCGCTCCCACTGTCGCTCTCACTGTCACACTCACTGTCACTGTAACTCTCTTTGTCGCTCTCACTGACACTATAACTCTCATTGTCACTCTCACTGTCACTGTAACTCTCATTGTCGCTCTCACTGTCACTGTAACTATCATTGTTGCTCTCACTGTCACTATAACACTCACTGTTGCTGTAACTCTCACTGTCACTGTAACTCTCATTGTCGCTCTCACTGTCACTGTAACTCTCACTGTCACTCTCACTGTCACTGTAACTCTCATTGTCAATCTCACTGTCACTGTAACTCTCACTGTCACTGTAACTCTCATTGTCGCTCTCACATTTCACTGTAACTCTCACTGTCACTCTCACTGTCACTGTCACTCTCACTGTAACTCTCACTGTCACTGTAACTCTCACTGTCACCTTAACTCTCATTGTCGCTCTCACTGTCACTGTAACTCTCACTGTTGATGTAACTCTCACTGTCACTGTAACTCTCATTGTCGCTCTCACTGTCACTGTAACTCTCACTGTCACTCTCACTATCACTATAACTCTCATTGTCGATCTCACTGTCAATGTAACTCTCACTGTCAATGTAACTCTCACTGTCACTCTCACTGTCACTGTCACTCTCACTGTAACTCTCACTGTCACTGTAACTCTCACTGTGACTGTAACTCTCATTGTCGCTCTCACTGTCACTGTAACTCTCACTGTTGCTGTAACTCTCACTGTCACTGTAAATCTCATTGTCGCTCTCACTGTCACTGTTACTCTCACTGTCACTCTCACTGTCACTGTAACTCTCATTGTCGATCTCACTGTCACTGTAACTCTCACTGTCACTGTAACTCTCATTGTCGCTCTCACATTTCACTGTAACTCTCACTGTCACTCTCCCTGTCACTGTCACTCTCACTGTAACGCACAATGCACTGTAACTCTCACTGTCACTGTAACTCTCATTGTCGCTCTCACTGACACTGTAACACTCATTGTTCATCTCACTGTCACTGTAACTCTCACTGTCACTTTCACTGTAATTGTCGACTCACATTTCACTGTAACTCTCACTGTAACTCTCACTGTCACTGTCACTCTCACTGTCACTGTAACTCTCATTGTCGCTCTCACTGTCACTCTCACTGTCACTTTCACTGTCGCTCTCATTGTCGCTCTCACTGTCACTCTCACTGTCACTCTCACTGTGACTGTAACTCTCATTGTCGCTCTCACTGTCACTGTAACTCCCACTGTCGCACTCACTGTCACACTCTCTGTCACTGTAACTCTCATTGTCGCTCTCACTGTCACTGTAACTCTCATTGTCGCTCTCACTGTCACTCTCACTGTCACTGTATCTCTCATTGTCGCTCTCACTGTCACTGTAACACTCATTGTCGCAATCACTGTCACTGTAACTCTCATTGTTGCTCTCACTATCAGTCTCACTGTCACTGTAACTCTCACTGTCGCTCTCACTGTCACTGTAAGTCTCATTGTCTCTCTCACTGTCCCTGTAAATCTCACTGTCGCTCTCACTGTAACTCTCACTGTCACTGTAACTCTCATTGTCACTCTCACTGTCACTGTAAATCTCACTGTCGCTCTCACTGTCAAACTCACTGTCACTGTAACTCTCATTGTCGCTCTCACTGTCACTGTAACTCTCATTTTCGCTCTCACTGTCACTCTCACTGTCACTGTAACACTCATTTTTGCTCTGACTGTCACAGTAACTCTCACTTTCGTTCTCACTGTCACTGTAACTCTCATTGTCGCTCTCATTGTCACTGCAAATCACATTGTCGCCCTCACTGTCACTGTAATTCTCACTTTCGCTCTCACTGTCACTCTCACTGTCATTGTAACTATCATTGTCGCTCTCACTTTCACTGTAACTCTCACTGTCGCTTTCGCTGTCATTGTAACTCTCATTGTCGCTCTCACTGTCACTATAACTCTCACTGTCACTTTCACTGTCACTGTAACTCTCACCGTCACTCTCACTGTCACTGTAACTCTCATTGTCACTCTCACTGTCACTGTAACTCTCATTGTCACTCTCACTTTCACAGTAACTCTCATTGTCGCTCTCACTGTCACTGTAACTCTCATTGATGCTCTCACTGTCACTATAACTCTCACTGTTGCTGTAACTCTCACTGTCACTGTAACTCTCATTGTCACTCTCACTGTCACTGTAACTCTCACTGTCACTCTCACTGTCACTGTAACTCTCATTGTCAATCTCACTGTCACTGTAACACTCACTGTCACTGTAACTCTCATTGTCGCTCTCACTGTCACTGCAACTCTCACTGTCGCTCTCACATTTCACTGTAACTCTCACTGTCACTCTCACTGTCACTGTCACTCTCACTGTAACTCTCACTGTCACTGTAACTCTCACTGTCACTGTAACTCTCATTGTCGCTCTCACTGTCACTGTCACTCTCATTGTCACTCTCACTGTCACTGTAACTCTCACTGTCACTGTAACTCTCACTGTCACTCTCACTGTCACTGTCACTCTCACTGTAACTCTCACTGTCACTGTAACTCTCACTGTCACTGTAACTCTCATTGTCGCTCTCACTGTCACTGTCACTCTCATTGTCACTCTCACTGTCACTGTAACTCTCATTGTCGCTCTCACTGTCACTGTAACACTCATGTCGATCTCACTGTCACTGTAACTCTCACTGTCACTGTAACTGTCATTGTCGACTCACATTTCACTGTAACTCTCACTGTCACTCTCACTGTCACTGTAACTCTCATTGTCGCTCTCACTTCACTCTCACTGTCACTCTCACTGTCGCTCTCATTGTCGCTCCCACTGTCGCTCTCAGTGTCACACTCACTGTCACTGTAACTCTCTTTGTCGCTCTCACTGACACTATAACTCTCATTGTCACTCTCACTGTCACTGTAACTCTCATTGTCGCTCTCACTGTCACTGTAACTCTCATTGTTGCTCTCACTGTCACTATAACACTCACTGTTGCTGTAACTCTCACTGTCACTGTAACTCTCATTGTCGCTCTCACTGTCACTGTAACTCTCACTGTCACTCTCACTGTCACTGTAACTCTCATTGTCAATCTCACTGTCACTGTAACTCTCACTGTCACTGTAACTCTCATTGTCGCTCTCACATTTCACTGGAACTCTCACGGTCACTCTCACTGTCACTGTCACTCTCACTGTAACTCTCACTGTCACTGTAACTCTCACTGTCACCTTAACTCTCATTGTCGCTCTCACTGTCACTGTAACTCTCACTGTTGCTGTAACTCTCACTGTCACTGTAACTCTCATTGTCGCTCTCACTGTCACTGTAACTCTCACTGTCACTCTCACTATCACTGTAACTCTCATTGTCGATCTCACTGTCAATGTAACTCTCACTGTCACTGTAACTCTCATTGTCGCTCTCACATTTCACTGTAACTCTCACTGTCACTCTCACTGTCACTGTCACTCTCACTGTAACTCTCACTGTCACTGTAACTCTCACTGTGACTGTAACTCTCATTGTCGCTCTCACTGTCACTGTAACTCTCACTGTTGCTGTAACTCTCACTGTCACTGTAAATCTCATTGTCGCTCTCACTGTCACTGTTACTCTCACTGTCACTCTCACTGTCACTGTAACTCTCATTGTCGATCTCACTGTCACTGTAACTCTCACTGTCACTGTAACTCTCATTGTCGCTCTCACATTTCACTGTAACTCTCACTGTCACTCTGCCTGTCACTGTCACTCTCACTGTAACGCTCACCGCACTGTAACTCTCACTGTCACTGTAACTCTCATTGTCGCTCTCACTGTCACTGTAACACTCATTGTTCATCTCACTGTCACTGTAACTCTCACTGTCACTGTAACTGTCATTGTCGACTCACATTTCACTGTAAATTTCACTGTCACTCTCACTGTCACTGTAACTCTCATTGTCGCTCTCACTGTCACTCTCACTGTCACTTTCACTGTCGCCCTCATTGTCGCTCTCACTGTCGCTCTCACTGTCACTCTCACTGTGTCTGTAACTCTCATTGTCGCTCTCACTGTCACTGTAACTCCCACTGTCGCTCTCACTGTCACACTCTCTGTCACTGTAACTCTCATTGTCGCTCTCACTGTCACTGTAACTCTCATTGTCGCTCTCACTGTCACTCTCACTGTCACTGTATCTCTCATTGTCGCTCTCACTGTCACTGTAACACTCATTGTCGCAATCACTGTCACTATAACTCTCATTGTCGCTCTCACTATCACTCTCACTGTCACTGTAACTCTCACTGTCGCTCTCACTGTCACTGTAACTCTCATTGTCACTCTCACTGTCACTGTAACTCTCACTGTCACTGTAAATCTCACTGTCACTGTAACTCTCATTGTCTCTCTCACTGTCACTGTAAATCTCACTGTCGCTCTCACTGTAACTCTCACTGTCAATGTAACTCTCATTGTCACTCTCACTGTCACTGTAAATCTCACTGTCGCTCTCACTGTCAAACTCACTGTCACTGTAACTCTCATTGTCGCTCTCACTGTCACTGTAACTCTCATTTTCGCTCTCACTGTCACTCTCACTGTCACTGTAACACTCATTTTTGCTCTCACTGTCACAGTAACTCTCACTTTCGTTCTCACTGTCACTGTAACTCTCATTGTCGCTCTCATTGTCACTGCAAGTCACATTGTCGCCCTCACTGTCACTGTAATTCTCACTTTCGCTCTCACTGTCACTCTCACTGTCACTGTAACTATCATTGTCGCTCTCACTTTCACTGTAACACTCACTGTCGCTTTCGCTGTCATTGTAACTCACATTGTCGCTCTCACTGTCACTATAACTCTCACTGTCACTTTCACTGTCACTGTAACTCTCACCGTCACTCTCACTGTCACTGTAACTCTCATTGTCACTCTCACTGTCACTGTAACTCTCATTGTCACTCTCACTTTCACAGTAACTCTCATTGTCGCTCTCACTGTCAATGTAATTCTCATTGATGCTCTCACTGTCACTATAACTCTCACTGTTGCTGTAACTCTCACTGTCACTGTAACTCTCATTGTCGCTCTCACTGTCACTGTAACTCTCACTGTCACTGTAACTCTCATTGTCAATCTCACTGTCACTGTAACTCTCACTGTCACTGTAACTCTCCTTGTCGATCTCACATTTCACTGTAACTCTCACCGTCACTCTCACTGTCACTGTCACTCTCACTGTAACTCTCACTGTCACTGTAACTCTCACTGTCACTGTAACTCTCATTGTCGCTCTCACTGTCACTGTAACTCTCACTGTCGCTCTCACATTTCACTGTAACTCTCACTGTCACTCTCACTGTCACTGTCACTCTCACTGTAACTCTCACTGTCACTGTAACTCTCATTGTCGCTCTCACTGTCACTGTCACTCTCATTGTCACTCTCACTGTCACTGTAACTCTCACTGTCACTGTAACTCTCACTGTCACTCTCACTGTCACTGTCACTCTCACTGTAACTCTCACTGTCACTGTAACTCTCACTGTCACTGTAAATCTCATTGTCGCTCTCACTGTCACTCTTGCTGTCACTATAACTCTCATTGTCACTCTCACAGTCACTGTAACTCTCATTGTCGCTCTCACTGTCACTGTAACTCTCATTGTCGCTCTCAGTGTCACTGTAACTCTCATTGTCGCTCTCACTGTCACTGTAACTCTCACTGTCGCTCTCAGTGTCACTGTAACTCTCATTGTCGCTCTCACTGTCACTGTAATTCTCACTTTTGCTCTCACTGTCACTCTCACTGTCACTGTAACTATCATTGTCGCTCTCACTTTCACTGCAACTCTCACTGTCGCTTTCGCTGTCATTGTAACTCTCATTGTCGCTCTCACTGTCACTATAACTCTCACTGTCACTTTCACTGTCACTGTAACTCTCACTGTCACTCTCACTGTCACTGTAACTCTCATTGTCACTCTCACTGTCACTGTAACTCTCATTGTCACTCTCACTTTCACAGTAACTCTCATTGTCGCTCTCACTGTCACTGTAACTCTCATTGATGCTCTCACTGTCACTATAACTCTCACTGTTGCTGTAACTCTCACTGTCACTGTAACTCTCATTGTCGCTCTCACTGTCACTGTAACTCTCACTGTCACTCTCACTGTCACTGTAACTCTCATTGTCAATCTCACTGTCACTGTAACTCTCACTGTCACTGTAACTCTCATTGTCGCTCTCACATTTCACTGTAACTCTCACCGTCACTCTCACTGTCACTGTCACTCTCACTGTAACTCTCACTGTCACTGAAACTCTCACTGTCACTGTAACTCTCATTGTCGCTCTCACTGTCACTGTAACTCTAACTGTTGCTGTCACTCTCACTGTCACTGTAACTCTCATTGTCGCTCTCACTGTCACTGTAACTCTCACTGTCACTCTCACTGTCACTGTAACTCTCATTGTCGATCTCACTTTCACTGTAACTCTCACTGTCGCTCTCACATTTCACTGTAACTCTCACTGTCACTCTCACTGTCACTGTCACTCTCACTGTAACTCTCACTGTCACTGTAACTCTCACTGTCACTGTAACTCTCATTGTCGTTCTCACTGTCACTGTAACTCTCACTGTCACTGTAACTCTCACTGTCACTCTCACTGTCACTGTCATTCTCACTGTAACTCTCACTGTCACTGTAACTCTCACTGTCACTGTAACTCTCATTGTCGCTCTCACTGTCACTGTCACTCTCATTGTCACTCTCACTGTCACTGTCACTCTCACTGTCACTGTAACTCTCATTGTCGCTCTCACTTCACTCTCACTGTCACTCTCACTGTCGCTCTCATTGTCGCTCCCACTGTCGCTCTCAGTGTCACACTCACTGTCACTGTAACTCTCTTTGTCGCTCTCACTGACACTATAACTCTCATTGTCACTCTCACTGTCACTGTAACTCTCATTGTCGCTCTCACTGTCACTGTAACTCTCATTGTTGCTCTCACTGTCACTATAACACTCACTGTTGCTGTAACTCTCACTGTCACTGTAACTCTCATTGTCGCTCTCACTGTCACTGTAACTCTCACTGTCACTCTCACTGTCACTGTAACTCTCATTGTCAATCTCACTGTCACTGTAACTCTCACTGTCACTGTAACTCTCATTGTCGCTCTCACATTTCACTGGAACTCTCACGGTCACTCTCACTGTCACTGTCACTCTCACTGTAACTCTCACTGTCACTGTATCTCTCACTGTCACCTTAACTCTCATTGTCGCTCTCACTGTCACTGTAACTCTCACTGTTGCTGTAACTCTCACTGTCACTGTAACTCTCATTGTCGCTCTCACTATCACTGTAACTCTCACTGTCACTCTCACTATCACTGTAACTCTCATTGTCGATCTCACTGTCAATGTAACTCTCACTGTCACTGTAACTCTCATTGTCGCTCTCACATTTCACTGTAACTCTCACTGTCACTCTCACTGTCACTGTCACTCTCACTGTAACTCTCACTGTCACTGTAACTCTCACTGTGACTGTAACTCTCATTGTCGCTCTCACTGTCACTGTAACTCTCACTGTTGCTGTAACTCTCACTGTCACTGTAAATCTCATTGTCGCTCTCACTGTCACTGTTACTCTCACTGTCACTCTCACTGTCACTGTAACTCTCATTGTCGATCTCACTGTCACTGTAACTCTCACCGTCACTGTAACTCTCATTGTCGCTCTCACATTTCACTGTAACTCTCACTGTCACTCTGCCTGTCACTGTCACTCTCACTGTAACGCTCACCGCACTGTAACTCTCACTGTCACTGTAACTCTCATTGTCGCTCTCACTGTCACTGTAACACTCATTGTTCATCTCACTGTCACTGTAACTCTCACTGTCACTGTAACTGTCATTGTCGACTCACATTTCACTGTAAATTTCACTGTCACTCTCACTGTCACTGTAACTCTCATTGTCGCTCTCACTGTCACTCTCACTGTCACTTTCACTGTCGCCCTCATTGTCGCTCTCACTGTCACTCTCACTGTCACTCTCACTGTGTCTGTAACTCTCATTGTCGCTCTCACTGTCACTGTAACTCCCACTGTCGCTCTCACTGTCACACTCTCTGTCACTGTAACTCTCATTGTCGCTCTCACTGTCACTGTAACTCTCATTGTCGCTCTCACTGTCATTCTCACTGTCACTGTATCTCTCATTGTCGCTCTCACTGTCACTGTAACTCTCATTGTCGCAATCACTGTCACTGTAACTCTCATTGTCGCTCTCACTATCACTCTCACTGTCACTGTAACTCTCACTGTCGCTCTCACTGTCACTGTAACTCTCATTGTCACTCTCACTGTCACTGTAACTCTCACTGTCACTGTAAATCTCACTTTCACTGTAACTCTCATTGTCTCTCTCACTGTCACTGTAAATCTCACTGTCGCTCTCACTGTAACTCTCACTGTCACTGTAACTCTCATTGTCACTCTCACTGTCACTGTAAATCTCACTGTCGCTCTCACTGTCAAACTCACTGTCACTGTAACTCTCATTGTCGCTCTCACTGTCACTGTAACTCTCATTTTCGCTCTCACTGTCACTCTCACTGTCACTGTAACACTCATTTTTGCTCTCACTGTCACAGTAACTCTCACTTTCGTTCTCACTGTCACTGTAACTCTCATTGTCGCTCTCATTGTCACTGCAAATCACATTGTCGCCCTCACTGTCACTGTAATTCTCACTTTCGCTCTCACTGTCACTCTCACTGTCACTGTAACTATCATTGTCGCTCTCACTTTCACTGTAACACTCACTGTCGCTTTCGCTGTCATTGTAACTCTCATTCTCGCTCTCACTGTCACTATAACTCTCACTGTCACTTTCACTGTCACTGTAACTCTCACCGTCACTCTCACTGTCACTGTAACTCTCATTGTCACTCTCACTGTCACTGTAACTCTCATTGTCACTCTCACTTTCACAGTAACTCTCATTGTCGCTCTCACTGTCACTGTAATTCTCATTGATGCTCTCACTGTCACTATAACTCTCACTGTTGCTGTAACTCTCACTGTCACTGCAACTCTCATTGTCGCTCTCACTGTCACTGTAACTCTCACTGTCACTGTAACTCTCATTGTCAATCTCACTGTCACTGTAACTCTCACTGTCACTGTAACTCTCCTTGTCGATCTCACATTTCACTGTAACTCTCACCGTCACTCTCACTGTCACTGTCACTCTCACTGTAACTCTCACTGTCACTGTAACTCTCACTGTCACTGTAACTCTCATTGTCGCTCTCACTGTCACTGTAACTCTCACTGTCGCTCTCACATTTCACTGTAACTCTCACTGTCACTCTCACTGTCACTGTCACTCTCACTGTAACTCTCACTGTCACTGTAACTCTCATTGTCGCTCTCACTGTCACTGTCACTCTCATTGTCACTCTCACTGTCACTGTAACTCTCACTGTCACTGTAACTCTCACTGTCACTCTCACTGTCACTGTCACTCTCACTGTAACTCTCACTGTCACTGTAACTCTCACTGTCACTGTAACTCTCATTGTCGCTCTCACTGTCACTCTTGCTGTCACTATAACTCTCATTGTCACTCTCACAGTCACTGTAACTCTCATTGTCGCTCTCACTGTCACTGTAACTCTCATTGTCGCTCTCAGTGTCACTGTAACTCTCATTGTCGCTCTCACTGTCACTGTAACTCTCACTGTCGCTCTCAGTGTCACTGTAACTCTCATTGTCGCTCTCACTGTCACTGTAATTCTCACTTTTGCTCTCACTGTCACTCTCACTGTCACTGTAACTATCATTGTCGCTCTCACTTTCACTGCAACTCTCACTGTCGCTTTCGCTGTCATTGTAACTCTCATTGTCGCTCTCACTGTCACTATAACTCTCACTGTCACTTTCACTGTCACTGTAACTCTCACTGTCACTCTCACTGTCACTGTAACTCTCATTGTCACTCTCACTGTCACTGTAACTCTCATTGTCACTCTCACTTTCACAGTAACTCTCATTGTTGCTCTCACTGTCACTGTAACTCTCATTGATGCTCTCACTGTCACTATAACTCTCACTGTTGCTGTAACTCTCACTGTCACTGTAACTCTCATTGTCGCTCTCACTGTCACTGTAACTCTCACTGTCACTCTCACTGTCACTGTAACTCTCATTGTCAATCTCACTGTCACTGTAACTCTCACTGTCACTGTAACTCTCATTGTCGCTCTCACATTTCACTGTAACTCTCACCGTCACTCTCACTGTCACTGTCACTCTCACTGTAACTCTCACTGTCACTGAAACTCTCACTGTCACTGTAACTCTCATTGTCGCTCTCACTGTCACTGTAACTCTAACTGTTGCTGTCACTCTCACTGTCACTGTAACTCTCATTGTCGCTCTCACTGTCACTGTAACTCTCACTGTCACTCTCACTGTCACTGTAACTCTCATTGTCGATCTCACTTTCACTGTAACTCTCACTGTCACTGTAACTCTCACTGTCGCTCTCACATTTCACTGTAACTCTCACTGTCACTCTCACTGTCACTGTCACTCTCACTGTAACTCTCACTGTCACTGTAACTCTCACTGTCACTGTAACTCTCATTGTCGTTCTCACTGTCACTGTCACTCTCATTGTCACTCTCACTGTCACTGTAACTCTCACTGTCACTGTAACTCTCACAGTCACTCTCACTGTCACTGTCATTCTCACTGTAACTCTCACTGTCACTGTAAGTCTCACTGTCACTGTAACTCTCATTGTCGCTCTCACTGTCACTGACACTCTCATTGTCACTCTCACTGTCACTGTAACTCTCACTGTCACTGTAACTCTCATTGTCGCTCTCACTGTCACTGTAACACTCATTGTCGATCTCACTGTCACTGTAACTCTCACTGTCACAGTAACTGTCATTGTCGACTCACATTTCACTGTAACTCTCACTGTCACTCTCACTGTCACTGTAACTCTCATTGTCGCTCTCACTTCACTCTCACTGTCACTCTCACTGTCGCTCTCATTGTCGCTCCCACTGTCGCTCTCACTGTCACACTCACTGTCACTGTAACTCTCTTTGTCGCTCTCACTGACACTATAACTCTCATTGTCACTCTCACTGTCACTGTAACTCTCATTGTCGCTCTCACTGTCACTGTAACTCTCATTGTTGCTCTCACTGTCACTATAACACTCACTGTTGCTGTAACTCTCACTGTCACTGTAACTCTCATTGTCGCTCTCACTGTCACTGTAACTCTCACTGTCACTCTCACTGTCACTGTAACTCTCATTGTCACTGTAACTCTCATTGTCGCTCTCACATTTCACTGTAACTCTCACTGTCACTCTCACTGTAACTCTCACTGTCACTGTAACTCTCACTGTCACCTTAACTCTCATTGTCGCTCTCACTGTCACTGTAACTCTCACTGTTGATGTAACTCTCACTGTCACTGTAACTCTCATTGTCGCTCTCACTGTCACTGTAACTCTCACTGTCACTCTCACTATCACTGTAACTCTCATTGTCGATCTCACTGTCAATGTAACTCTCACTGTCACTGTAACTCTCATTGTCACTCTCACATTTCACTGTAACTCTCACTGTCACTCTCACTGTCACTGTCACTCTCACTGTAACTCTCACTGTCACTGTAACTCTCACTGTGACTGTAACTCTCATTGTCGCTCTCACTGTCACTGTAACTCTCACTGTTGCTGTAACTCTCACTGTCACTGTAAATCTCATTGTCGCTCTCACTGTCACTGTTACTCTCACTGTCACTCTCACTGTCACTGTAACTCTCATTGTCGATCTCACTGTCACTGTAACTCTCACTGTCACTGTAACTCTCATTGTCGCTCTCACATTTCACTGTAACTCTCACTGTCACTCTCCCTGTCACTGTCACTCTCACTGTAACGCTCACTGCACTGTAACTCTCACTGTCACTGTAACTCTCATTGTCGCTCTCACTGTCACTGTAACACTCATTGTTCATCTCACTGTCACTGTAACTCTCACTGTCACTTTCACTGTCATTGTCGACTCACATTTCACTGTAACTCTCACTGTAACTCTCACTGTCACTGTCACTGTCACTCTCACTGTCACTGTAACTCTCATTGTCGCTCTCACTGTCACTCTCACTGTCACTTTCACTGTCGCTCTCATTGTCGCTCTCACTGTCACTCTCACTGTCACTCTCACTGTGACTGTAACTCTCATTGTCGCTCTCACTGTCACTGTAACTCCCACTGTCGCACTCACTGTCACACTCTCTGTCACTGTAACTCTCATTGTCGCTCTCACTGTCACTGTAACTCTCATTGTCGCTCTCACTGTCACTCTCACTGTCACTGTATCTCTCATTGTCGCTCTCACTGTCACTGTAACACTCATTGTCGCAATCACTGTCACTGTAACTCTCATTGTTGCTCTCACTATCACTCTCACTGTCACTGTAACTCTCACTGTCGCTCTCACTGTCACTGTAACTCTCATTGTCTCTCTCACTGTCACTGTAAATCTCACTGTCGCTCTCACTGTAACTCTCACTGTCACTGTAACTCTCATTGTCACTCTCACTGTCACTGTAAATCTCACTGTCGCTCTCACTGTCAAACTCACTGTCACTGTAACTCTCATTGTCGCTCTCACTGTCACTGTAACTCTCATTTTCGCTCTCTCTGTCACTCTCACTGTCACTGTAACACTCATTTTTGCTCTCACTGTCACAGTAACTCTCACTTTCGTTCTCACTGTCACTGTAACTCTCATTGTCGCTCTCATTGTCACTGCAAATCACATTGTCGCCCTCACTGTCACTGTAATTCTCACTTTCGCTCTCACTGTCACTCTCACTGTCACTGTAACTATCATTGTCGCTCTCACTTTCACTGTAACTCTCACTGTCGCTTTCGCTGTCATTGTAACTCTCATTGTCGCTCTCACTGTCACTATAACTCTCACTGTCACTTTCACTGTCACTGTAACTCTCACCGTCACTCTCACTGTCACTGTAACTCTCATTGTCACTCTCACTGTCACTGTAACTCTCATTGTCACTGTCACTTTCACAGTAACTCTCATTGTCGCTCTCACTGTCACTGTAACTCTCATTGATGCTCTCACTGTCACTATAACTCTCACTGTTGCTGTAACTCTCACTGTCACTGTAACTCTCATTGTCACTCTCACTGTCACTGTAACTCTCACTGTCACTCTCACTGTCACTGTAACTCTCATTGTCAATCTCACTGTCACTGTAACACTCACTGTCACTGTAACTCTCATTGTCGCTCTCACATTTCACTGTAACTCTCACCGTCACTCTCACTGTCACTGTCACTCTCACTGTAACTCTCACTGTCACTGTAACTCTCACTGTCACTGTAACTCTCATTGTCGCTCTCACTGTCACTGCAACTCTCACTGTCGCTCTCACATTTCACTGTAACTCTCACTGTCACTCTCACTGTCATTGTCACTCTCACTGTAACTCTCACTGTCACTGTAACTCTCATTGTCGCTCTCACTGTCACTGTCACTCTCATTGTCACTCTCACTGTCACTGTAACTCTCACTGTCACTGTAACTCTCACTGTCACTCTCACTGTCACTGTCACTCTCACTGTAACTCTCACTGTCACTGTAACTCTCACTGTCACTGTAACTCTCATTGTCGCTCTCACTGTCACTGTCACTCTCATTGTCACTCTCACTGTCACTGTAACTCTCACTGTCACTGTAACTCTCATTGTCGCTCTCACTGTCACTGTAACACTCATGTCGATCTCACTGTCACTGTAACTCTCACTGTCACTGTAACTGTCATTGTCGACTCACATTTCACTGTAACTCTCACTGTCACTCTCACTGTCACTGTAACTCTCATTGTCGCTCTCACTTCACTCTCACTGTCACTCTCACTGTCGCTCTCATTGTCGCTCCCACTGTCGCTCTCAGTGTCACACTCACTGTCACTGTAACTCTCTTTGTCGCTCTCACTGACACTATAACTCTCATTGTCACTCTCACTGTCACTGTAACTCTCATTGTCGCTCTCACTGTCACTGTAACTCTCATTGTTGCTCTCACTGTCACTATAACACTCACTGTTGCTGTAACTCTCACTGTCACTGTAACTCTCATTGTCGCTCTGACTGTCACTGTAACTCTCACTGTCACTCTCACTGTCACTGTAACTCTCATTGTCAATCTCACTGTCACTGTAACTCTCACTGTCACTGTAACTCTCATTGTCACTCTCACATTTCACTGGAACTCTCACTGTCACTCTCACTGTCACTGTCACTCTCACTGTAACTCTCACTGTCACTGTAACTCTCACTGTCACCTTAACTCTCATTGTCGCTCTCACTGTCACTGTAACTCTCACTGTTGCTGTAACTCTCACTGTCACTGTAACTCTCATTGTCGCTCTCACTGTCACTGTAACTCTCACTGTCACTCTCACTATCACTGTAACTCTCATTGTCGATCTCACTGTCAATGTAACTCTCACTGTCACTGTAACTCTCATTGTCGCTCTCACATTTCACTGTAACTCTCACTGTCACTCTCACTGTCACTGTCACTCTCACTGTAACTCTCACTGTCACTGTAACTCTCACTGTGACTGTAACTCTCATTGTCGCTCTCACTGTCAGTGTAACTCTCACTGTTGCTGTAACTCTCACTGTCACTGTAAATCTCATTGTCGCTCTCACTGTCACTGTTACTCTCACTGTCACTCTCACTGTCACTGTAACTCTCATTGTCAATCTCACTGTCACTGTAACTCTCACTGTCACTGTAACTCTCATTGTCGCTCTCGCATTTCACTGGAACTCTCACTGTCACTCTCACTGTCACTGTCACTCTCACTGTAACTCTCACTGTCACTGTAACTCTCACTGTCACCTTAACTCTCATTGTCGCTCTCACTGTCACTGTAACTCTCACTGTTGCTGTAACTCTCACTGTCACTGTAAATCTCATTGTCGCTCTCACTGTCACTGTTACTCTCACTGTCACTCTCACTGTCACTGTAACTCTCATTGTCGATCTCACTGTCACTGTAACTCTCACTGTCACTGTAACTCTCATTGTCGCTCTCACATTTCACTGTAACTCTCACTGTCACTCTCCCTGTCACTGTCACTCTCACTGTAACGCTCACTGCACTGTAACTCTCACTGTCACTGTAACTCTCATTGTCGCTCTCACTGTCACTGTAACACTCATTGTTCATCTCACTGTCACTGTAACTCTCACTGTCACTTTCACTGTCATTGTCGACTCACATTTCACTGTAACTCTCACTGTAACTCTCACTGTCACTGTCACTGCCACTCTCACTGTCACTGTAACTCTCATTGTCGCTCTCACTGTCACTCTCACTGTCACTTTCACTGTCGCTCTCATTGTCGCTCTCACTGTCACTCTCACTGTCACTCTCACTGTGACTGTAACTCTCATTGTCGCTCTCACTGTCACTGTAACTCCCACTGTCGCACTCACTGTCACACTCTCTGTCACTGTAACTCTCATTGTCGCTCTCACTGTCACTGTAACTCTCATTGTCGCTCTCACTGTCACTCTCACTGTCACTGTATCTCTCATTGTCGCTCTCACTGTCACTGTAACACTCATTGTCGCAATCACTGTCACTGTAACTCTCATTGTTGCTCTCACTATCACTCTCACTGTCACTGTAACTCTCACTGTCGCTCTCACTGTCACTGTAACTCTCATTGTCTCTCTCACTGTCACTGTAAATCTCACTGTCGCTCTCACTGTAACTCTCACTGTCACTGTAACTCTCATTGTCACTCTCACTGTCACTGTAAATCTCACTGTCGCTCTCACTGTCAAACTCACTGTCACTGTAACTCTCATTGTCGCTCTCACTGTCACTGTAACTCTCATTTTCGCTCTCTCTGTCACTCTCACTGTCACTGTAACACTCATTTTTGCTCTCACTGTCACAGTAACTCTCACTTTCGTTCTCACTGTCACTGTAACTCTCATTGTCGCTCTCATTGTCACTGCAAATCACATTGTCGCCCTCACTGTCACTGTAATTCTCACTTTCGCTCTCACTGTCACTCTCACTGTCACTGTAACTATCATTGTCGCTCTCACTTTCACTGTAACTCTCACTGTCGCTTTCGCTGTCATTGTAACTCTCATTGTCGCTCTCACTGTCACTATAACTCTCACTGTCACTTTCACTGTCACTGTAACTCTCACCGTCACTCTCACTGTCACTGTAACTCTCATTGTCACTCTCACTGTCACTGTAACTCTCATTGTCACTCTCACTTTCACAGTAACTCTCATTGTCGCTCTCACTGTCACTGTAACTCTCATTGATGCTCTCACTGTCACTATAACTCTCACTGTTGCTGTAACTCTCACTGTCACTGTAACTCTCATTGTCACTCTCACTGTCACTGTAACTCTCACTGTCACTCTCACTGTCACTGTAACTCTCATTGTCAATCTCACTGTCACTGTAACACTCACTGTCACTGTAACTCTCATTGTCGCTCTCACATTTCACTGTAACTCTCACCGTCACTCTCACTGTCACTGTCACTCTCACTGTAACTCTCACTGTCACTGTAACTCTCACTGTCACTGTAACTCTCATTGTCGCTCTCACTGTCACTGCAACTCTCACTGTCGCTCTCACATTTCACTGTAACTCTCACTGTCACTCTCACTGTCATTGTCACTCTCACTGTAACTCTCACTGTCACTGTAACTCTCACTGTCACTGTAACTCTCATTGTCGCTCTCACTGTCACTGTCACTCTCATTGTCACTCTCACTGTCACTGTAACTCTCACTGTCACTGTAACTCTCACTGTCACTCTCACTGTCACTGTCACTCTCACTGTAACTCTCACTGTCACTGTAACTCTCACTGTCACTGTAACTCTCATTGTCGCTCTCACTGTCACTGTCACTCTCATTGTCACTCTCACTGTCACTGTAACTCTCACTGTCACTGTAACTCTCATTGTCGCTCTCACTGTCACTGTAACACTCATGTCGATCTCACTGTCACTGTAACTCTCACTGTCACTGTAACTGTCATTGTCGACTCACATTTCACTGTAACTCTCACTGTCACTCTCACTGTCACTGTAACTCTCATTGTCGCTCTCACTTCACTCTCACTGTCACTCTCACTGTCGCTCTCATTGTCGCTCCCACTGACGCTCTCAGTGTCACACTCACTGTCACTGTAACTCTCTTTGTCGCTCTCACTGACACTATAACTCTCATTGTCACTCTCACTGTCACTGTAACTCTCATTGTCGCTCTCACTGTCACTGTAACTCTCATTGTTGCTCTCACTGTCACTATAACACTCACTGTTGCTGTAACTCTCACTGTCACTGTAACTCTCATTGTCGCTCTGACTGTCACTGTAACTCTCACTGTCACTCTCACTGTCACTGTAACTCTCATTGTCAATCTCACTGTCACTGTAACTCTCACTGTCACTGTAACTCTCATTGTCGCTCTCACATTTCACTGGAACTCTCACTGTCACTCTCACTGTCACTGTCACTCTCACTGTAACTCTCACTGTCACTGTAACTCTCACTGTCACCTTAACTCTCATTGTCGCTCTCACTGTCACTGTAACTCTCACTGTTGCTGTAACTCTCACTGTCACTGTAACTCTCATTGTCGCTCTCACTGTCACTGTAACTCTCACTGTCACTCTCACTATCACTGTAACTCTCATTGTCGATCTCACTGTCAATGTAACTCTCACTGTCACTGTAACTCTCATTGTCGCTCTCACATTTCACTGTAACTCTCACTGTCACTCTCACTGTCACTGTCACTCTCACTGTAACTCTCACTGTCACTGTAACTCTCACTGTGACTGTAACTCTCATTGTCGCTCTCACTGTCAGTGTAACTCTCACTGTTGCTGTAACTCTCACTGTCACTGTAAATCTCATTGTCGCTCTCACTGTCACTGTTACTCTCACTGTCACTCTCACTGTCACTGTAACTCTCATTGTCGATCTCACTGTCACTGTAACTCTCACTGTCACTGTAACTCTCATTGTCGCTCTCACATTTCACTGTAACTCTCACTGTCACTCTCCCTGTCACTGTCACTCTCACTGTAACGCTCACTGCACTGTAACTCTCACTGTCACTGTAACTCTCATTGTCGCTCTCACTGTCACTGTAACACTCATTGTTCATCTCACTGTCACTGTAACTCTCACTGTCACTGTAACTGTCATTGTCGACTCACATTTCACTGTAAATTTCACTGTCACTCTCACTGTCACTGTAACTCTCATTGTCGCTCTCACTGTCACTCTCACTGTCACTTTCACTGTCGCCCTCATTGTCGCTCTCACTGTCACTCTCACTGTCACTCTCACTGTGACTGTAACTCTCATTGTCGCTCTCACTGTCACTGTAACTCCCACTGTCGCTCTCACTGTCACACTCTCTGTCACTGTAACTCTCATTGTCGCTCTCACTGTCACTGTAACTCTCATTGTCGCTCTCACTGTCATTCTCACTGTCACTGTATCTCTCATTGTCGCTCTCACTGTCACTGTAACACTCATTGTCGCAATCACTGTCACTGTAACTCTCATTGTCGCTCTCACTATCACTCTCACTGTCACTGTAACTCTCACTGTCGCTCTCACTGTCACTGTAACTCTCATTGTCACTCTCACTGTCACTGTAACTCTCACTGTCACTGTAAATCTCACTGTCACTGTAACTCTCATTGTCTCTCTCACTGTCACTGTAAATCTCACTGTCGCTCTCACTGTAACTCTCACTGTCACTGTAACTCTCATTGTCACTCTCACTGTCACTGTAAATCTCACTGTCGGTCTCACTGTCAAACTCACTGTCACTGTAACTCTCATTTTCGCTCTCACTGTCACTCTCACTGTCACTGTAACACTCATTTTTGCTCTCACTGTCACAGTAACTCTCACTTTCGTTCTCACTGTCACTGTAACTCTCATTGTCGCTCTCATTGTCACTGCAAATCACATTGTCGCCCTCACTGTCACTGTAATTCTCACTTTCGCTCTCACTGTCACTCTCACTGTCACTGTAACTATCATTGTCGCTCTCACTGTCACTGTAACTCTCATTGTCACTCTCACTGTCACTGTAACTCTCATTGTCACTCTCACTTTCACAGTAACTCTCATTGTCGCTCTCACTGTCACTGTAACTCTCATTGATGCTCTCACTGTCACTATAACTCTCACTGTTGCTGTAACTCTCACTGTCACTGTAACTCTCATTGTCGCTCTCACTGTCACTGTAACTCTCACTGTCACTGTAACTCTCATTGTCAATCTCACTGTCACTGTAACTCTCACTGTCACTGTAACTCTCCTTGTCGCTCTCACATTTCACTGTAACTCTCACCGTCACTCTCACTGTCACTGTCACTCTCACTGTAACTCTCACTGTCACTGTAACTCTCACTGTCACTGTAACTCTCATTGTCGCTCTCACTGTCACTGTAAATCTCACTGTCGCTCTCACATTTCACTGTAACTCTCACTGTCACTCTCACTGTCACTGTAACTCTCACTGTCACTGTAAATCTCATTGTCGCTCTCACTGTCACTGTTACTCTCACTGTCACTCTCACTGTCACTGTAACTCTCATTGTCGATCTCACTGTCACTGTAACTCTCACTGTCACTGTAACTCTCATTGTCGCTCTCACATTTCACTGTAACTCTCACTGTCACTCTCCCTGTCACTGTCACTCTCACTGTAACGCTCACTGCACTGTAACTCTCACTGTCACTGTAACTCTCATTGTCGCTCTCACTGTCACTGTAACACTCATTGTTCATCTCACTGTCACTGTAACTCTCACTGTCACTGTAACTGTCATTGTCGACTCACATTTCACTGTAAATTTCACTGTCACTCTCACTGTCACTGTAACTCTCATTGTCGCTCTCACTGTCACTCTCACTGTCACTTTCACTGTCGCCCTCATTGTCGCTCTCACTGTCACTCTCACTGTCACTCTCACTGTCACTGTAACTCTCATTGTCGATCTCACTGTCACTGTAACTCTCACTGTCACTGTAACTCTCATTGTCGCTCTCACATTTCACTGTAACTCTCACTGTCACTCTCCCTGTCACTGTCACTCTCACTGTAACGCTCACTGCACTGTAACTCTCACTGTCACTGTAACTCTCATTGTCGCTCTCACTGTCACTGTAACACTCATTGTTCATCTCACTGTCACTGTAACTCTCACTGTCACTGTAACTGTCATTGTCGACTCACATTTCACTGTAAATTTCACTGACACTCTCACTGTCACTGTAACTCTCATTGTCGCTCTCACTGTCACTCTCACTGTCACTTTCACTGTCGCCCTCATTGTCGCTCTCACTGTCACTCTCACTGTCACTCTCACTGTGACTGTAACTCTCATTGTCGCTCTCACTGTCACTGTAACTCCCACTGTCGCTCTCACTGTCACACTCTCTGTCACTGTAACTCTCATTGTCGCTCTCACTGTCACTGTAACTCTCATTGTCGCTCTCACTGTCATTCTCACTGTCACTGTATCTCTCATTGTCGCTCTCACTGTCACTGTAACACTCATTGTCGCAATCACTGTCACTGTAACTCTCATTGTCGCTCTCACTATCACTCTCACTGTCACTGTAACTCTCACTGTCGCTCTCACTGTCACTGTAACTCTCATTGTCACTCTCACTGTCACTGTAACTCTCACTGTCACTGTAAATCTCACTGTCACTGTAACTCTCATTGTCTCTCTCACTGTCACTGTAAATCTCACTGTCGCTCTCACTGTAACTCTCACTGTCACTGTAACTCTCATTGTCACTCTCACTGTCACTGTAAATCTCACTGTCGGTCTCACTTTCAAACTCACTGTCACTGTAACTCTCATTGTCGCTCTCACTGTCACTGTAACTCTCATTTTCGCTCTCACTGTCACTCTCACTGTCACTGTAACACTCATTTTTGCTCTCACTGTCACAGTAACTCTCACTTTCGTTCTCACTGTCACTGTAACTCTCATTGTCGCTCTCATTGTCACTGCAAATCACATTGTCGCCCTCACTGTCACTGTAATTCTCACTTTCGCTCTCACTGTCACTCTCACTGTCACTGTAACTATCATTGTCGCTCTCACTGTCACTGTAACTCTCATTGTCACTCTCACTGTCACTGTAACTCTCATTGTCACTCTCACTTTCACAGTAACTCTCATTGTCGCTCTCACTGT
Source organism: Isurus oxyrinchus (assembly GCA_026770705.1). NCBI lineage: Eukaryota > Metazoa > Chordata > Chondrichthyes > Lamniformes > Lamnidae > Isurus > Isurus oxyrinchus. The sequence continues at coordinate 132,612 of JANJGN010000415.1, forward strand.
CACTGTAACTCTCATTGATGCTCTCACTGTCACTATAACTCTCACTGTTGCTGTAACTCTCACTGTCACTGTAACTCTCATTGTCGCTCTCACTGTCACTGTAACTCTCACTGTCACTGTAACTCTCATTGTCAATCTCACTGTCACTGTAACTCTCACTGTCACTGTAACTCTCCTTGTCGCTCTCACATTTCACTGTAACTCTCACCGTCACTCTCACTGTCACTGTCACTCTCACTGTAACTCTCACTGTCACTGTAACTCTCACTGTCACTGTAACTCTCATTGTCGCTCTCACTGTCACTGTAAATCTCACTGTCGCTCTCACATTTCACTGTAACTCTCACTGTCACTCTCACTGTCACTGTCACTCTCACTGTAACTCTCACTGTCACTGTAACTCTCATTGTCGCTCTCACTGTCACTGTCACTCTCATTGTCACTCTCACTGTCACTGTAACTCTCACTGTCACTGTAACTCTCACTGTCACTCTCACTGTCACTGTCACTCTCACTGTAACTCTCACTGTCACTGTAACTCTCACTGTCACTGTAACTCTCATTGTCGCTCTCACTGTCACTGTCACTCTCATTGTCACTCTCACTGTCACTGTAACTCTCACTGTCACTGTAACTCTCATTGTCGCTCTCACTGTCACTGTAACACTCATTGTTCATCTCACTGTCACTGTAACTCTCACTGTCACTTTCACTGTCATTGTCGACTCACATTTCACTGTAACTCTCACTGTAACTCTCACTGTCACTGTCACTGTCACTCTCACTGTCACTGTAACTCTCATTGTCGCTCTCACTTCACTCTCACTGTCACTCTCACTGTCGCTCTCACTGTCGCTCCCACTGTCGCTCTCACTGTCACACTCACTGTCACTGTAACTCTCATTGTCGCTCTTACTGTCACTGTAACTCTCACTGTCACCCTCACTGTCACTGTAACTCTCATTGTCAATCTCACTGTCACTGTAACTCTCACTGTCACTGTAACTCTCATTGTCGCTCTCACATTTCACTGTAACTCTCACTGTCACCTTAACTCTCATTGTCGCTCTCACTGTCACTGTAACTCTTACTGTTGCTGTAACTCTCACTGTCACTGTAACTCTCATTGTCGCTCTCACTGTCACTGTAACTCTCACTGTCACCCTCACTATCACTGTAACTCTCATTGTCGATCTCACTGTCAATGTAACTCTCACTGTCACTGTAACTCTCATTGTCGCTCTCACATTTCACTGTAACTCTCACTGTCACTCTCACTGTCACTGTCACTCTCACTCTAACTCTCAATGTCACTGTAACTCTCACTGTGACTGTAACTCTCATTGTCGCTCTCACTGTCACTGTAGCTCTCACTGTTGCTGTAACTCTCACTGTCACTGTAAATCTCATTGTCGCTCTCACTGTCACTGTGACTCTCACTGTCACTCTCACTGTCACTGTAACTCTCATTGTCGATCTCACTGTCACTGTAACTCTCACTCTCACTGTAACTCTCATTGTCGCTCTCACATTTCACTGTAACTCTCACTGTCACTCTCCCTGTCACTGTCACTCTCACTGTAACGCTCACCGCACTGTAACTCTCACTGTCACTGTAACTCTCATTGTCGCTCTCACTGTCACTGTAACACTCATTGTTCATCTCACTGTCACTGTAACTCTCACTGTCACTGTAACTGTCATTGTCGACTCACATTTCACTGTAACTCTCACTGTCACTCTCACTGTCACTGTCACTGTCACTCTCACTGTCACTGTAACTCTCATTGTCGCTCTCACTGTCACTCTCACTGTCACTTTCACTGTCGCTCTCATTGTCGCTCTCACTGTCACTCTCACTGTCACTCTCACTGTGACTGTAACTCTCATTGTCGCTCTCACTGTCACTGTAACTCCCACTGTCGCTCTCACTGTCACACTCTCTGTCACTGTAACTCTCATTGTCGCTCTCACTGTCACTGTAACTCTCATTGTCGCTCTCACTGTCACTCTCACTGTCACTGTATCTCACATTGTCGCTCTCACTGTCACTGTAACACTCATTGTCGCAATCAATGTCACTGTAACTCTCATTGTCGCTCTCACTATCACTCTCACTGTCACTGTAACTCTCACTGTCGCTCTCACTGACATTGTAACTCTCATTGTCACTCTCACTGTCACTGTAACTCTCACTGTCACTGTAAATCTCACTGTCACTGTAACTCTCATTGTCACTCTCACTGTCACTGTAAATCTCACTGTCGCTCTCACTGTAACTCTCACTGTCACTGTAACTCTCATTGTCACTCTCACTGTCACTGTAAATCTCACTGTCGCTCTCACTGTCAAACTCACTGTCACTGTAACTCTCATTGTCGCTCTCACTGTCACTGTAACTCTCATTTTCGCTCTCACTGTCACTCTCACTGTCACTGTAACACTCATTTTTGCTCTGACTGTCACAGTAACTCTCACTTTCGTTCTCACTGTCACTGTAACTCTCATTGTCGCTCTCATTGTCACTGTAAATCACATTGTCGCCCTCACTGTCACTGTAACTCTCACTGTCGCTTTCACTGTCTCTGCAAATCTCACTGTCACTCTCACTGTCACTGTAACTCTCATTGTCACTCTCACTGTCACTGTAACTCTCACTGTCACTGTCACTGTATCTCTCAATGTCGCTCTCACTGTCACTGTAACACTCATTGTCACTGTAACTCTGACTTTCGCACTGACTGTCATTCTCACTGTCACTGTAACTCTCATTGTCACTCTCACTGTCACTGTAACTCTCTTTGACGGTCTCACTGTCACTGTAACTCTCTTTGTCGCTCTCACTGTCACTGTAACTCTCATTGTCGCTCTCACTGTCACTGTAACTCTCACTGTCAATCTCCCTGTCAATGTAACTCTCATTGTCGCTCTCACTGTCACTGTAACTCTCATTGTCGCTCCTACTGTCACTGACACTCTCACTGTCACTGTAACCCTCATTGTCGCTCTCACAGCCACTCTCACTGTCAATCTCACTGTCACTGTAACTCCCACTGTCACTCTCACTGTCACTGTAACTCTCACTGTTGCTCTCACTGTCACTCTCGCTGTCACTGTAACTCTCACTGTTGCACTCACTTTCACTTTAACTCTCAATGTCACTTTCACTGTCACTGTAACTCTCACTGTCACTCTCACTGTCACTGTAACTCTCATTGTCGCTCTCACTGTCACTGTCACTCTCACTATCACTGTAACTCTCATTGTCGCTCTCACTGTCACTGTAACTCTCATTGTCGCTCTCACTATCACTCTTACTCTCACTGTCACTGTTACTCTCATTGTCACTCTCACTGTCACTGTAACTCTCATTGCCGCTCTCACTGTCACTGTAACTCTCATTGTCACTCTCACTTTCACTGTAATTCTCACTGTCACTGTAACTCTCATTGTCGCTCTCACTGTCACTGTAACTCTCATTGTCACTCTCACTGTCACTGTCACTCTCACTGTCACTCTCACTGTCACTGTAACTCTCATTGTCGCTCTCACTGTCACTGTAACTCTCAATGTCGCTCTCACTGTCACTGCAACTCTCAGTGTCACTTTCACTATCACTGTAACACTCGCTGTCACTCTCACTGTCACTTTAACTCTCATTGTCGCTCTCACTGTCACTGTAACTATCATTGTCCCTCTCACTGTCACTGTAACTCTCATTGTCGCTCTCACTGTCACTGTAACTCGCATTGTCGCTCTCACTGACACTCTCACTGTCACTGTAACTCTCACTGTCGCTCTCGCTGTCACTGTAACTCTCATTGTCGCTCTCACTGTCACTGTAACAATCATTGTCACTCTCACTGACACTGTAACTCTCATTGTCGCTCTCACAGTCACTCTCGCTGTCACTATAACTCTCATTGTCACTCTCACTGTCACTGTAACTCTCATTGTCGCTCTCACTGTCACTGTAACTCTCATTGTCGCTCTCAGTGTCACTGTAACTCTCATTGTCGCTCTCACTGTCACTGTAATTCTCACTTTCGATCTCACTGTCACTCTCACTGTCACTGTAACTCTCATTGTCGCTCTAACTGTCACTGTAACTCTCACTGTCGCTCTCGCTGTCATTGTAACTCTCATTGTCGCTCTCACTGTCACTTTCACTGTCACTGTAACTCTCACTGTCACTCTCACTGTCACTGTAACTCTCATTGTCACACTCTATGTCACAGTAACTCTCATTGTCGCTCTCACTGTCACTTTAACTCTCATTGTTGCTCTCCCTGTCACTATAACTCTCACTGTTGCTGTAACTCTCACTGTCACTGTAAATCTCATTGTCGCTCTCACTGTCACTGTAACTCTCACTGTCACTCTCACTGTCACTGTAACTCTCATTGTCGATCTCACTGTCACTGTAAATCTCACTGTCACTGTAACTCTCACTGTCACTGTAACTCTCATTGTCGCTGTCACTGTCACTCTCACTGTCACTGTAACTCTCATTTTCGCTCTCACTGTCACTGTAACTCTCATTGTCGCTCTCACTGTCACTCTCACTGTCAGTCTCACTGTCACTGTAACTCTCACTGTAACTCTCAATGTCACTGTAACTCTCACTGTTGCTCTCACTGTAACTCTCGCTGTCACTGTATCTCTCACTGTTGCTCTCACTGTCACTGTAACTCTCATTGTCACTTTCACTGTCACTGTAACTCTCACTGTCACACTCACTTTCACTGTAACTCTCATTGTCGCTCTCACCGTCACTCTCATTGTCACTCTCACTTACACTGAAACTCTCAATATCACTGTCACTGTCACTGTAACTCTCTTTGTCGCTCTCACTGTCACTATAACTCTCATTGTCACTCTCACTGTCACTGTAACTCTCATTGTCGCTCTCACTGTCACTGTAACTCTCATTGTTGCTCTCACTGTCACTATAACACTCACTGTTGCTGTAACTCTCACTGTCACTGTAACTCTCATTGTCGCTCTCACTGTCACTGTAACTCTCACTGTCACTCTCACTGTCACTGTAACTCTCATTGTCAATCTCACTGTCACTGTAACTCTCACTGTCACTGTAACTCTCATTGTCGCTCTCACATTTCACTGTAACTCTCACTGTCACTCACACTGTCACTGTCACTCTCACTGTAACTCTCACTGTCACTGTAACTCTCACTGTCACCTTAACTCTCATTGTCGCTCTCACTGTCACTGTAACTCTCACTGTTGCTGTAACTCTCACTGTCACTGTAACTCTCATTGTCGCTCTCACTGTCACTGTAACTCTCACTGTCACTCTCACTATCACTGTAACTCTCATTGTTGATCTCACTGTCAATGTAACTCTCACTGTCACTGTAACTCTCATTGTCGCTCTGACATTTCACTGTAACTCTCACTGTCACTCTCACTGTCACTGTCACTCTCACTGTAACTCTCACGGTCACTGTAACTCTCACTGTGACTGTAACTCTCATTGTCGCTCTCACTGTCACTGTAACTCTCACTGTTGCTGTAACTCTCACTGTCACTGTAAATCTCATTGTCGCTCTCACTGTCACTGTTACTCTCACTGTCACTCTAACTGTCACTGTAACTCTCATTGTCGATCTCACTGTCACTGTAACTCTCACTGTCACTGTAACTCTCATTGTCGCTCTCACATTTCACTGTAACTCTCACTGTCACTCTCCCTGTCACTGTCACTCTCACTGTAACGCTCACTGCACTGTAACTCTCACTGTCACTGTAACTCTCATTGTCGCTCTCACTGTCGCTGTAACTCTCATTGTCGCTCTCAGTGTCACTGTAACTCTCATTGTCGCTATCACTGTCACTGTAATTCTCACTTTCGATCTCACTGTCACTCTCACTGTCACTGTAACTCTCATTGTCGCTCTCACTGTCACTGTAACTCTCACTGTCGCTCTCACTGTCATTGTAACTCTCATTGTCGCTCTCACTGTCACTTTCACTGTCACTGTAACTCTCACTGTCACTCTCACTGTCACTGTAACTCTCATTGTCACTCTCTATGTCACAGTAACTCTCATTGTCGCTCTCACTGTCACTTTAACTCTCATTGTTGCTCTCCCTGTCACTATAACTCTCACTGTTGCTGTAACTCTCACTGTCACTGTAAATCTCATTGTCGCTCTCACTGTCACTGTAACTCTCACTGTCACTCTCACTGTCACTGTAACTCTCATTGTCGATCTCACTGTCACTGTAAAGCTCACTGTCACTGTAACTCTCATAGTCGCTCTCACATTTCACTGTAACTCTCACTGTCACTCTCCCTGTCACTGTCACTCTCACTGTAACGCTCACCGCACTGTAACTCTCACTGTCACTGTAACTCTCATTGTCGCTCTCACTGTCACTGTAACACTCATTGTTCATCTCACTGTCACTGTAACTCTCACTGTCACTGTAACTGTCATTGTCGACTCACATTTCACTGTAACTCTCACTGTCATTCTCACTGTCACTGTCACTGTCACTCTCACTGTCACTGTAACTCTCATTGTCGCTCTCACTGTCACTCTCACTGTCACTTTCACTGTCGCTCTCATTGTCGCTCTCACTGTCACTCTCACTGTCACTCTCACTGTGACTGTAACTCTCATTGTCGCTCTCACTGTCACTGTAACTCCCACTGTCGCTCTCACTGTCACACTCTCTGTCACTGTAACTCTCATTGTCGCTCTCACTGTCACTGTAACTCTCATTGTCGCTCTCACTGTCACTCTCACTGTCACTGTATCTCACATTGTCGCTCTCACTGTCACTGTAACACTCATTGTCGCAATCAATGTCACTGTAACTCTCATTGTCGCTCTCACTATCACTCTCACTGTCACTGTAACTCTCACTGTCGCTCTCACTGACATTGTAACTCTCATTGTCACTCTCACTGTCACTGTAACTCTCACTGTCACTGTAAATCTCACTGTCACTGTAACTCTCATTGTCACTCTCACTGTCACTGTAAATCTCACTGTCGCTCTCACTGTAACTCTCACTGTCACTGTAACTCTCATTGTCACTCTCACTGTCACTGTAAATCTCACTGTCGCTCTCACTGTCAAACTCACTGTCACTGTAACTCTCATTGTCGCTCTCACTGTCACTGTAACTCTCATTTTCGCTCTCACTGTCACTCTCACTGTCACTGTAACACTCATTTTTGCTCTGACTGTCACAGTAACTCTCACTTTCGTTCTCACTGTCACTGTAACTCTCATTGTCGCTCTCATTGTCACTGTAAATCACATTGTCGCCCTCACTGTCACTGTAACTCTCACTGTCGCTTTCACTGTCTCTGCAAATCTCACTGTCACTCTCACTGTCACTGTAACTCTCATTGTCACTCTCACTGTCACTGTAACTCTCACTGTCACTGTCACTGTATCTCTCAATGTCGCTCTCACTGTCACTGTAACACTCATTGTCACTGTAACTCTCACTTTCGCACTGACTGTCATTCTCACTGTCACTGTAACTCTCATTGTCACTGTAACTCTCATTGTCGCTCTCACATTTCACTGTAACTCTCACTGTCACTCTCCCTGTCACTGTCACTCTCACTGTAACGCTCACTGCACTGTAACTCTCACTGTCACTGTAACTCTCATTGTCGCTCTCACTGTCGCTGTAACTCTCATTGTCGCTCTCAGTGTCACTGTAACTCTCATTGTCGCTATCACTGTCACTGTAATTCTCACTTTCGATCTCACTGTCACTCTCACTGTCACTGTAACTCTCATTGTCGCTCTCACTGTCACTGTAACTCTCACTGTCGCTCTCACTGTCATTGTAACTCTCATTGTCGCTCTCACTGTCACTTTCACTGTCACTGTAACTCTCACTGTCACTCTCACTGTCACTGTAACTCTCATTGTCACTCTCTATGTCACAGTAACTCTCATTGTCGCTCTCACTGTCACTTTAACTCTCATTGTTGCTCTCCCTGTCACTATAACTCTCACTGTTGCTGTAACTCTCACTGTCACTGTAAATCTCATTGTCGCTCTCACTGTCACTGTAACTCTCACTGTCACTCTCACTGTCACTGTAACTCTCATTGTCGATCTCACTGTCACTGTAAAGCTCACTGTCACTGTAACTCTCATAGTCGCTCTCACATTTCACTGTAACTCTCACTGTCACTCTCCCTGTCACTGTCACTCTCACTGTAACGCTCACCGCACTGTAACTCTCACTGTCACTGTAACTCTCATTGTCGCTCTCACTGTCACTGTAACACTCATTGTTCATCTCACTGTCACTGTAACTCTCACTGTCACTGTAACTGTCATTGTCGACTCACATTTCACTGTAACTCTCACTGTCATTCTCACTGTCACTGTCACTGTCACTCTCACTGTCACTGTAACTCTCATTGTCGCTCTCACTGTCACTCTCACTGTCACTTTCACTGTCGCTCTCATTGTCGCTCTCACTGTCACTCTCACTGTCACTCTCACTGTGACTGTAACTCTCATTGTCGCTCTCACTGTCACTGTAACTCCCACTGTCGCTCTCACTGTCACACTCTCTGTCACTGTAACTCTCATTGTCGCTCTCACTGTCACTGTAACTCTCATTGTCGCTCTCACTGTCACTCTCACTGTCACTGTATCTCACATTGTCGCTCTCACTGTCACTGTAACACTCATTGTCGCAATCAATGTCACTGTAACTCTCATTGTCGCTCTCACTATCACTCTCACTGTCACTGTAACTCTCACTGTCGCTCTCACTGACATTGTAACTCTCATTGTCACTCTCACTGTCACTGTAACTCTCACTGTCACTGTAAATCTCACTGTCACTGTAACTCTCATTGTCACTCTCACTGTCACTGTAAATCTCACTGTCGCTCTCACTGTAACTCTCACTGTCACTGTAACTCTCATTGTCACTCTCACTGTCACTGTAAATCTCACTGTCGCTCTCACTGTCAAACTCACTGTCACTGTAACTCTCATTGTCGCTCTCACTGTCACTGTAACTCTCATTTTCGCTCTCACTGTCACTCTCACTGTCACTGTAACACTCATTTTTGCTCTGACTGTCACAGTAACTCTCACTTTCGTTCTCACTGTCACTGTAACTCTCATTGTCGCTCTCATTGTCACTGTAAATCACATTGTCGCCCTCACTGTCACTGTAACTCTCACTGTCGCTTTCACTGTCTCTGCAAATCTCACTGTCACTCTCACTGTCACTGTAACTCTCATTGTCACTCTCACTGTCACTGTAACTCTCACTGTCACTGTCACTGTATCTCTCAATGTCGCTCTCACTGTCACTGTAACACTCATTGTCACTGTAACTCTCACTTTCGCACTGACTGTCATTCTCACTGTCACTGTAACTCTCATTGTCACTCTCACTGTCACTGTAACTCTCTTTGACGGTCTCACTGTCACTGTAACTCTCTTTGTCGCTCTCACTGTCACTGTAACTCTCATTGTCGCTCTCACTGTCACTGTAACTCTCACTGTCAATCTCCCTGTCAATGTAACTCTCATTGTCGCTCTCACTGTCACTGTAACTCTCATTGTCGCTCCTACTGTCACTGACACTCTCACTGTCACTGTAACCCTCATTGTCGCTCTCACAGCCACTCTCACTGTCAATCTCACTGTCACTGTAACTCCCACTGTCACTCTCACTGTCACTGTAACTCTCACTGTTGCTCTCACTGTCACTCTCGCTGTCACTGTAACTCTCACTGTTGCACTCACTTTCACTTTAACTCTCAATGTCACTTTCACTGTCACTGTAACTCTCACTGTCACTCTCACTGTCACTGTAACTCTCATTGTCGCTCTCACTGTCACTGTCACTCTCACTATCACTGTAACTCTCATTGTCGCTCTCACTGTCACTGTAACTCTCATTGTCGCTCTCACTATCACTCTTACTCTCACTGTCACTGTTACTCTCATTGTCACTCTCACTGTCACTGTAACTCTCATTGCCGCTCTCACTGTCACTGTAATTCTCATTGTCACTCTCACTTTCACTGTAATTCTCACTGTCACTGTAACTCTCATTGTCGCTCTCACTGTCACTGTAACTCTCATTGTCACTCTCACTGTCACTGTCACTCTCACTGTCACTCTCACTGTCACTGTAACTCTCATTGTCGCTCTCACTGTCACTGTAACTACCAATGTCGCTCTCACTGTCACTGCAACTCTCAGTGTCACTTTCACTATCACTGTAACACTCGCTGTCACTCTCACTGTCACTTTAACTCTCATTGTCGCTCTCACTGTCACTGTAACTATCATTGTCCCTCTCACTGTCACTGTAACTCTCATTGTCGCTCTCACTGTCACTGTAACTCGCATTGTCGCTCTCACTGACACTCTCACTGTCACTGTAACTCTCACTGTCACTCTCGCTGTCACTGTAACTCTCATTGTCGCTCTCACTGTCACTGTAACAATCATTGTCACTCTCACTGACACTGTAACTCTCATTGTCGCTCTCACAGTCACTCTCGCTGTCACTATAACTCTCATTGTCACTCTCACTGTCACTGTAACTCTTATTGTCGCTCTCACTGTCACTGTAACTCTCATTGTCGCTCTCAGTGTCACTGTAACTCTCATTGTCGCTCTCACTGTCACTGTAATTCTCACTTTCGATCTCACTGTCACTCTCACTGTCACTGTAACTCTCATTGTCGCTCTAACTGTCACTGTAACTCTCACTGTCACTCTCGCTGTCATTGTAACTCTCATTGTCGCTCTCACTGTCACTTTCACTGTCACTGTAACTCTCACTGTCACTCTCACTGTCACTGTAACTCTCATTGTCACACTCTATGTCACAGTAACTCTCATTGTCGCTCTCACTGTCACTTTAACTCTCATTGTTGCTCTCCCTGTCACTATAACTCTCACTGTTGCTGTAACTCTCACTGTCACTGTAAATCTCATTGTCGCTCTCACTGTCACTGTAACTCTCACTGTCACTCTCACTGTCACTGTAACTCTCATTGTCGATCTCACTGTCACTGTAAATCTCACTCTCACTGTAACTCTCATTGTCGCTCTCACATTTCACTGTAACTCTCACTGTCACTCTCACTGTCACTGTCACTCTCACTGTAACTCTCACTGTCACTGTAACTCTCACTGTCACTGTAACTGTCATTGTCGCTCTCACTGTCACTGTAACTCTCACTGTCGCTCTCACTGTCACTGTAACTCACAGTGTCGCTCTCACTTTCACTGTAACTTTCGCTGTCACTCTCACTGCCACTTTAACTCTCATTGTCGCTCTCACTGTCACTGTAACTCTCATTGTCACTCTCAGTGTCACTGTAAATCTCATTGTCGCTCTCACTGTCACTCTCATTTCACTGTAACTCTCACTGTCACTGTAACTCTCATTGTCGCTGTCACTGTCACTCTCACTGTCACTGTAACTCTCATTTTCGCTCTCACTGTCACTGTAACTCTCATTGTCGCTCTCACTGTCACTCTCACTGTCAGTCTCACTGTCACTGTAACTCTCACTGTAACTCTCAATGTCACTGTAACTCTCACTGTTGCTCTCACTGTAACTCTCGCTGTCACTGTATCTCTCACTGTTGCTCTCACTGTCACTGTAACTCTCATTGTCACTTTCACTGTCACTGTAACTCTCACTGTCACACTCACTTTCACTGTAACTCTCATTGTCGCTCTCACCGTCACTCTCACTGTCACTCTCACTTACACTGAAACTCTCAATATCACTGTCACTGTCACTGCAACTCTCATTGTCCCTCTCACTGTCACTGTCACTCTCACTATCACTCTCACTGTCACTGTCACTCTCATTGTCGCTCTCACTGTCACTGCAACTCTGACTGTCACTCTCGCTGTCACTCTCACTGTCACTGTAACTCTCTTTGTCGCTCTCACTGTCACTATAACTCTCATTGTCACTCTCACTGTCACTGTAACTCTCATTGTCGCTCTCACTGTCACTGTAACTCTCATTGTTGCTCTCACTGTCACTATAACACTCACTGTTGCTGTAACTCTCACTGTCACTGTAACTCTCATTGTCGCTCTCACTGTCACTGTAACTCTCACTGTCACTCTCACTGTCACTGTAACTCTCATTGTCAATCTCACTGTCACTGTAACTCTCACTGTCACTGTAACTCTCATTGTCGCTCTCACATTTCACTGTAACTCTCACTGTCACTCACACTGTCACTGTCACTCTCACTGTAACTCTCACTGTCACTGTAACTCTCACTGTCACCTGAACTCTCATTGTCGCTCTCACTGTCACTGTAACTCTCACTGTTGCTGTAACTCTCACTGTCACTGTAACTCTCATTGTCGCTCTCACTGTCACTGTAACTCTCACTGTCACTCTCACTATCACTGTAACTCTCATTGTTGATCTCACTGTCAATGTAACTCTCACTGTCACTGTAACTCGCATTGTCGCTCTCACATTTCACTGTAACTCTCACTGTCACTCTCACTGTCACTGTCACTCTCACTGTAACTCTCACTGTCACTGTAACTCTCACTGTGACTGTAACTCTCATTGTCGCTCTCACTGTCACTGTAACTCTCACTGTTGCTGTAACTCTCACTGTCACTGTAAATCTCATTGTCGCTCTCACTGTCACTGTTACTCTCACTGTCACTCTCACTGTCACTGTAACTCTCATTGTCGATCTCACTGTCACTGTAACTCTCACTGTCACTGTAACTCTCATTGTCGCTCTCACATTTCACTGTAACTCTCACTGTCACTCTCCCTGTCACTGTCACTCTCACTGTAACGCTCACTGCACTGTAACTCTCACTGTCACTGTAACTCTCATTGTCGCTCTCACTGTCGCTGTAACTCTCATTGTCGCTCTCAGTGTCACTGTAACTCTCATTGTCGCTATCGCTGTCACTGTAATTCTCACTTTCGATCTCACTGTCACTCTCACTGTCACTGTAACTCTCATTGTCGCTCTCACTGTCACTGTAACTCTCACTGTCGCTCTCACTGTCATTGTAACTCTCATTGTCGCTCTCACTGTCACTTTCACTGTAACTGTAACTCTCACTGTCACTCTCACTGTCACTGTAACTCTCATTGTCACTCTCTATGTCACAGTAACTCTCATTGTCGCTCTCACTGTCACTTTAACTCTCATTGTTGCTCTCCCTGTCACTATAACTCTCACTGTTGCTGTAACTCTCACTGTCACTGTAAATCTCATTGTCGCACTCACTGTCACTGTAACTCTCACTGTCACTCTCACTGTCACTGTAACTCTCATTGTCGATCTCACTGTCACTGTAAAGCTCACTGTCACTGTAACTCTCATTGTCGCTCTCACTGTCACTGTAACTCTCATTGTCGCTCTCACTGTCACTGTAACTCTCACTGTCACTGTAACTGTCACTGTAACTCTCACTGTCACTGTAACTGTCATTCTCGCTCTCACTGTCACTGTAACTCTCACTGTCGCTCTCACTGTCACTGTAACTCACAGTGTCGCTCTCACTTTCACTGTAACTTTCGCTGTCACTCTCACTGTCACTTTAAATCTCATTGTCGCTCTCACTGTCACTGTAACTCTCATTGTCACTCTCAGTGTCACTGTAAATCTCATTGTCGCTCTCACTGTCACTCTCATTTCACTGTAACTCTCACTGTCACTGTAACTCTCATTGTCGCTGTCACTGTCACTCTCACTGTCACTGTAACTCTCATTTTCGCTCTCACTGTCACTGTAACTCTCATTGTCGCTCTCACTGTCACTCTCACTGTCAGTCTCACTGTCACTGTAACTCTCACTGTAACTCTCAATGTCACTGTAACTCTCACTGTTGCTCTCACTGTAACTCTCGCTGTCACTGTATCTCTCACTGTTGCTCTCACTGTCACTGTAACTCTCATTGTCACTTTCACTGTCACTGTAACTCTCACTGTCACACTCACTTTCACTGTAACTCTCATTGTCGCTCTCACTGTCACTCTCACTGTCACTCTCACTTACACTGAAACTCTCAATATCACTGTCACTGCAACTCTCATTGTCCCTCTCACTGTCACTGTCACTCTCACTGTCACTCTCACTGTCACTGTCACTCTCATTGTCGCTCTCACTGTCACTGCAACTCTCACTGTCACTCTCCCTGTCACTCTCACTGTCACTGTAACTCTCTTTGTCGCTCTCACTGTCACTATAACTCTCATTGTCACTCTCACTGTCACTGTAACTCTCATTGTCGCTCTCACTGTCACTGTAACTCTCATTGTTGCTCTCACTGTCACTATAACACTCACTGTTGCTGTAACTCTCACTGTCACTGTAACTCTCATTGTCGCTCTCACTGTCACTGTAACTCTCACTGTCACTCTCACTGTCACTGTAACTCTCATTGTCAATCTCACTGTCACTGTAACTCTCACTGTCACTGTAACTCTCATTGTCGCTCTCACATTTCACTGTAACTCTCACTGTCACTCTTACTGTCACTGTCACTCTCACTGTAACTCTCACTGTCACTGTAACTCTCACTGTCACCTTAACTCTCATTGTCGCTCTCACTGTCACTGTAACTCTCACTGTTGCTGTAACTCTCACTGTCACTGTAACTCTCATTGTCGCTCTCGCTGTCACTGTAACTCTCACTGTCACTCTCACTATCACTGTAACTCTCATTGTCGATCTCACTGTCAATGTAACTCTCACTGTCACTGTAACTCTCATTGTCGCACTCACATTTCACTGTAACTCTCACTGTCACTCTCACTGTCACTGTCACTCTCACTGTAACTCTCACTGTCACTGTAACTCTCACTGTGACTGTAACTCTCATTGTTGCTCTCACTGTCACTGTAACTCTCACTGTTGCTGTAACTCTCACTGTCACTGTAAATCTCATTGTCGCTCTCACTGTCACTGTTACTCTCACTGTCACTCTCACTGTCACTGTAACTCTCATTGTCGATCTCACTGTCACTGTAACTCTCACTGTCACTGTAACTCTCATTGTCGCTCTCACATTTCACTGTAACTCTCACTGTCACTCTCCCTGTCACTGTCACTCTCACTGTAACGCTCACTGCACTGTAACTCTCACTGTCACTGTAACTCTCATTGTCGCTCTCACTGTCACTGTAACACTCATTGTTCATCTCACTGTCACTGTAACTCTCACTGTCACTGTAACTGTCATTGTCGACTCACATTTCACTGTAACTCTCACTGTCACTCTCACTGTCACTGTCACTGTCACTCTCACTGTCACTGTAACTCTCATTGTCGCTCTCACTGTCACTCTCACTGTCACTTTCACTGTCGCTCTCACTGTCACTCTCACTGTGACTGTAACTCTCATTGTCGCTCTCACTGTCACTGTAACTCCCACTGTCGCTCTCACTGTCACACTCTCTGTCACTGTAACTCTCATTGTCGCTCTCACTGTCACTGTAACTCTCATTGTTGCTCTCACTGTCACTCTCACTGTCACTGTATCTCTCATTGTCGCTCTCACTGTCACTGTAACACTCATTGTCGCAATCACTGTCACTGTAACTCTCATTGTCGCTCTCACTATCACTCTCACTGTCACTGTAACTCTCACTGTCGCTCTCACTGTCACTGTAACTCTCATTGTCACTCTCACTGTCACTGTAACTCTCACTGTCACTGTAAATCTCACTGTCACTGTAACTCTCATTGTCACTCTCACTGTCACTGTAAATCTCACGGTCGCTATCACTGTAACTCTCACTGTCACTGTAACTCTCATTGTCACTCTCACTGTCACTGTAAATCTCACTGTCGCTCTCACTGTCAAACTCACTGTCACTGTAACTCTCATTGTCGCTCTCACTTTCACTGTAACTCTCATTTTCGCTCTCACTGTCACTCTCACTGTCACTGTAACACTCATTTTTGCTCTCACTGTCACAGTAACTCTCACTTTCGTTCTCACTGTCTCTGTAACTCTCATTGTCGCTCTCATTGTCACTGTAAATCACATTGTCGCCCTCACTGTCACTGTAAGTCTCACTGTCGCTTTCACTGTCTCTGCAAATCTCACTGTCACTCTCACTGTCACTGTAACTCTCATTGTCACTCTCACTGTCACTGTAACTCTCACTGTCACTGTCACTGTCACTGTATCTCTCAATGTCGCTCTCACTGTCACTGTAACACTCATTGTCACTGTAACTCTCACTTTCGCACGGACTGTCATTCTCACTGTCACTGTAACTCTCATTGTCACTCTCACTGTCACTGTAACTCTCTTTGACGCTTTCACTGTCACTGTAACTCTCTTTGTCGCTCTCACTGTCACTGTAACTCTCATTGTCGCTCTCACTGTCACTGTAACTCTCACTGTCAATCTCCCTGTCAATGTAACTCTCATTGTCGCTCTCACTGTCACTGTAACCCTCATTGTCGCTCTCACAGCCACTCTCACTGACAATCTCACTGTCTCTGTAACTCCCACTGTCACTCTCACTGTCACTGTAACTCTCACTGTTGCTCTCACTGTCACTCTCGCTGTCACTGTAACTCTCACTGTTGCTCTCACTTTCACTTTAACTCTCAATGTCACTTTCACTGTCACTGTAACTCTCACTGTCACTCTCACTGTCACTGTAACTCTCATTGTCGCTCTCACTGTCACTGTCACTCTCACTATCACTGTAACTCTCATTGTCGCTCTCACTGTCACTGTAACTCTCATTGTCGCTCTCAATATCACTCTAACTCTCACTGTCAGTGTAACTCTCATTGTCACTCTCACTGTCACGGTAACTCTCATTGCCGCTCTCACTGTCACTGTAACTCTCATTGTCACTCTCACTTTCACTGTAACTCTCACTGTCACTGTAACTCTCATTGTCGCTCTCACTGTCACTGCAACTCTCATTGTCACTCTCACTGTCACTGTCACTCTCACTGTCACTCTCACTGTCACTGTAACTCTCATTGTCGCTCTCACTGTCACTGTAACTCTCAATGTCGCTCTCACTGTCACTGTAACTCTCAGTGTCACTCTCACTGTCACTGTAACACTCGCTGTCACTCTCACTGTCACTTTAACTCTCATTGTCGCTCTCACTGTCACTGTAACTATCATTGTCCCTCTCACTGTCACTGTAATTCTCATTGTCGCTCTCACTGTCACTGTAACTCTCATTGTCGCTCTCACTGTCACTCTCACTGTCACTGTAACTCTCATTGTCGCTCTCACTGTCACTGTAACACTCATTGTCACTCTCACTGACACTGTAACTCTCATTGTCGCTCTCACAGTCACTCTCGCTGTCACTATAACTCTCATTGTCACTCTCACTGTCACTGTAACTCTCATTGTCGCTCTCACTGTCACTGTACCTCTCATTGTCGCTCTCAGTGTCACTGTAACTCTCATTGTCGCTCTCACTGTCACTGTAATTCTCACTTTCGATCTCACTGTCACTCTCACTGTCACTGTAACTCTCACTGTCGCTCTCGCTGTCATTGTAACTCTCATTGTCGCTCTCACTGTCACTTTCACTGTCACTGTAACTCTCACTGTCACTCTCACTGTCACTGTAACTCTCATTGTCACTCTCTATGTCACAGTAACTCTCATTGTCGCTCTCACTGTCACTTTAACTCTCATTGTTGCTCTCCCTGTCACTATAACTCTCACTGTTGCTGTAACTCTCACTGTCACTGTAAATCTCATTGTCGCTCTCACTGTCACTGTAAATCTCATTGTCGCTCTCACTGTCACTGTAAATCTCACTGTAACTCTCGCTGTTACTCTCACTGTCACTTTAACTCTCATTGTCGATCTCACTGTCACTCTCACTGACACTGTAACTCTCATTGTCGCTCTCACTGTCACTGTAAATCTCATTGTCGCTCTCACTGTCACTCTCACTGACACTGTAACTCTCACTGTCACTCTCAATGTCACTGTAACACTCATTGTCGCTGTCACTGTCACTCTCACTGTCACTGTAACTCTCATTGTCGCTCTTACTGTCACTGTAACTCTCATTGTCGCTCTCACTGTCAGTCTCACTGTCAGGCTCACTGTCACTGTAACTCTCACTGTAACTCTCAATGTCACTGTAACTCTCACTGCTGCTCTCACTGTAACTCTCGCTGTCACTGAAACTCTCACTGTCACTGTAATTCTCATTGTCGCTCTCACTGTCAGTGTAACTCTCACTGTCACTGTAAATCTCATTGTCGCTCTCGCTGTCACTGTAACTCTCATTGTCACTCTCACTGTCACTGTCACTCTCACTGTCACTGTAACTCTCATTGTCGCTATCACTGTCACTGTAACTCTCATTGTTGCTCTCACTGTCACTCTCACTCTCACTGTATCTCTCATTGTCGCTCTCACTGTCACTGTAACACTCATTGTCGCAATCACTGTCACTGTAACTCTCATTGTCGCTCTCACTATCACTCTCACTGTCACTGTAACTCTCACTGTCGCTCTCACTGTCACTGTAACTCTCATTGTCACTCTCACTGTCACTGTAACTCTCACTGTCACTGTAAATCTCACTGTCACTGTAACTCTCATTGTCACTCTCACTGTCACTGTAAATCTCACGGTCGCTCTCACTGTAACTCTCACTGTCACTGTAACTCTCATTGTCACTCTCACTGTCACTGTAAATCTCACTGTCGCTCTCACTGTCAAACTCACTGTCACTGTAACTCTCATTGTCGCTCTCACTTTCACTGTAACTCTCATTTTCGCTCTCACTGTCACTCTCACTGTCACTGTAACACTCATTTTTGCTCTCACTGTCACAGTAACTCTCACTTTCATTCTCACTGTCACTGTAACTCTCATTGTCGCTCTCATTGTCACTGTAAATCACATTGTCGCCCTCACTGTCACTGTAAGTCTCACTGTCGCTTTCACTGTCTCTGCAAATCTCACTGTCACTCTCACTGTCACTGTAACTCTCATTGTCACTCTCACTGTCACTGTAACTCTCACTGTCACTGTCACTGTCACTGTATCTCTCAATGTCGCTCTCACTGTCACTGTAACACTCATTGTCACTGTAACTCTCACTTTCGCACTGACTGTCATTCTCACTGTCACTGTAACTCTCATTGTCACTCTCACTGTCACTGTAACTCTCTTTGACGCTTTCACTGTCACTGTAACTCTCTTTGTCGCTCTCACTGTCACTGTAACTCTCATTGTCGCTCTCACTGTCACTGTAACTCTCGCTGTCAATCTCCCTGTCAATGTAACTCTCATTGTCGCTCTCACTGTCACTGTAACTCTCATTGTCGCTCCCACTGTCACTGTCACTCTCACTGTCACTGTAACCCTCATTGTCGCTCTCACAGCCACTCTCACTGACAATCTCACTGTCTCTGTAACTCCCACTGTCACTCTCACTGTCACTGTAACTCTCACTGTTGCTCTCACTGTCACTCTCGCTATCACTGTAACTCTCACTGTTGCTCTCACTTTCACTTTAACTCTCAATGTCACTTTCACTGTCACTGTAACTCTCACTGTCACTCTCACTGTCACTGTAACTCTCATTGTCGCTCTCACTGTCACTGTCACTCTCACTATCACTGTAACTCTCATTGTCGCTCTCACTGTCACTGTAACTCTCATTGTCGCTCTCACTATCACTCTAACTCTCACTGCTAGTGTAACTCTCATTGTCACTCTCACTGTCACTGTAACTCTCATTGCCGCTCTCACTGTCACTGTAACTCTCATTGTCACTCTCACTTTCACTGTAACTCTCACTGTCACTGTAACTCTCATTGTCGCTCTCACTGTCACTGCAACTCTCATTGTCACTCTCACTGTCACTGTCACTCTCACTGTCACTCTCACTGTCACTGTAACTCTCATTGTCGCTCTCACTGTCACTGTAACTCTCAATGTCGCTCTCACTGTCACTGTAACTCTCAGTGTCACTCTCACTGTCACTGTAACACTCGCTGTCACTCTCACTGTCACTTTAACTCTCATTGTCGCTCTCACTGTCACTGTAACTATCATTGTCCCTCTCACTGTCACTGTAATTCTCATTGTCGCTCTCACTGTCACTGTAACTCTCATTGTCGCTCTCACTGTCACTCTCACTGTCACTGTAACTCTCACTGTCGCTCTCGCTGTCACTGTAACTCTCATTGTCGCTCTCACTGTCACTGTAACACTCATTGTCACTCTCACTGACACTGTAACTCTCATTGTCGCTCTCACAGTCACTCTCGCTGTCACTATAACTCTCATTGTCACTCTCACTGTCACTGTAACTCTCATTGTCGCTCTCACTGTCACTGTAACTCTCATTGTCGCTCTCAGTGTCACTGTAACTCTCATTGTCGCTCTCACTGTCACTGTAATTCTCACTTTCGATCTCACTGTCACTCTCACTGTCACTGTAACTCTCATTGTCGCTCTCACTGTCACTGTAACTCTCACTGTCGCTCTCGCTGTCATTGTAACTCTCATTGTCGCTCTCACTGTCACTTTCACTGCCACTGTAACTCTCACTGTCACTCTCACTGTCACTGTAACTCTCATTGTCACTCTCTATGTCACAGTAACTCTCATTGTCGCTCTCACTGTCACTTTAACTCTCATTGTTGCTCTCCCTGTCACTATAACTCTCACTGTTGCTGTAACTCTCACTGTCACTGTAAATCTCATTGTCGCTCTCACTGTCACTGTAACTCTCACTGTCACTCTCACTGTCACTGTAACTCTCAATGTCGATCTCACTGTCACTGTAAAGCTCACTGTCACTGTAACTCTCATAGTCGCTCTCACATTTCACTGTAACTCTCACTGTCACTCTCACTGTCACTGTCACTCTCACTGTAACTCTCACTGTCACTGTAACTCTCACTGTCACTGTAACTGTCATTGTCGCTCTCACTGTCACTGTAACTCTCACTGTCGCTCTCACTGTCACTGTAACTCTCAGTGTCGCTCTCACTTTCACTGTAACTTTCGCTGTCACTCTCACTGTCACTTTAACTCTCATTGTCGCTCTCACTGTCACTGTAACTCTCATTGTCACTCTCAGTGTCACTGTAAATCTCATTGTCGCTCTCACTGTCACTCTCATTTCACTGTAACTCTCACTGTCACTGTAACTCTCATTGTCGCTGTCACTGTCACTCTCACTGTCACTGTAACTCTCATTTTCGCTCTCACTGTCACTGTAACTCTCATTGTCGCTCTCACTGTCACTCTCACTGTCAGTCTCACTGTCACTGTAACTCTCACTGTAACTCTCAATGTCACTGTAACTCTCACTGTTGCTCTCACTGTAACTCTCGCTGTCACTGTAACTCTCACTGTTGCTCTCACTGTCACTGTAACTCTCATTGTCACTTTCACTGTCACTGTAACTCTCACTGTCACACTCACTGTCACTGTAACTCTCATTGTCGCTCTCACTGTCACTCTCACTGTCACTCTCACTTACACTGAAACTCTCAATATCACTGTCACTGTCACTGCAACTCTCATTGTCCCTCTCACTGTCACTGTCACTCTCACTGTCACTGTCACTCTCATTGTCGCTCTCACTGTCACTGTAAATCTCATTGTCGCTCTCACTGTCACTGTAACTCTCATTGTCACTCTCACTGTCACTTGAACTCTCACTGTCACTCTCACTGTCACTGTAACTCTCATTGTCGCTCTCACTGTCACTGTAACTCTCATTGTCGCTCTCACTGTAACTCTCACTGGCTCTGTAACTCTCACTGTAACTCTCATTATCGCTCTCACTGTCACTGTAAATCTCATTGTCACTCTCACTGTCAAAGTAACTCTCATTGTCGCTCTCAGTGTCACTGTAAATCCCATTGACGCTCTCACTGTCACTGTAACTCTCATTGTTGCTCTCACTGTCACTCTCACTGACACTGTAACTCTCATTTTCGCTCTCACTGTCACTGTAACTCTCATGGTCGCTCTCACTGTCACTCTCACTGACACTGTAACTCTCACTTTCGATCTCACTGTCACTGTAACTCTCATTGTCGCCCTCACTGTCACTGTAACTCTCATTGTCACTGTAACTCTCATTGTCACTCTCACTGTCACTGTAACTCTCACTGTCACTGTCACTGCCACTGTAACTCTCACTGTCACTGTCACTGCCACTGTAACTCTCAATGTCGCTCTCACTGTCACTGTAACACTCATTCTCACTGTAACTCTCACTTTCGCTCTCAATGTCACTCTCACTGTCACTGTAACTCTATTTGTCGCTCTCACTGTCTCTGTAACTCTCACTTACGCTCTCACTGTCACTCGCACTGTCACTGCAACTCTCATTGTCACACACACTGTCACTGTAACTCTCATTGTCGCTCTCAGTGTCACTGTAACTCTCATTGTCGCTCTCACTGTCACTGTAACTCTCATTGTTGCTCTCACTGTCACTCTCACTGACACTGTAACTCTCATTTCCGCTCTCATTGTCACTGTAACTCTCATTGTCGCTCTCACTGTCACTCTCACAGACACTGTAACTCTCACTTTCGATCTCACTGTCACTCTCACTGTCACTGTAACTCTCATTGTCACCCTCACTGTCACTGTAACTCTCACTGTCACTGTCACTGTCACAGTAACTCTCACTGTCGCTCTCACTGTCACTGTAACTCTCAATGTCGCTCTCACTGTCACTGTAACACTCATTCTGACTGTAACTCTCGCTTTCGCTCTCACTGTCACTCTCACTGTCACTGTAACTCTCACTGTCACTCTCACTGTCACTGTAACTCTCATTGTCGCTCTCACTGTCACTGTAACTCTCACTGTCACTGTAACTCTCATTGTCGCTCTCACTGTCACTGTAACTCTCATTGTCACTCTCACAGTCACTGCAACTCTCTTTGTCGCTCTCACAGTCTCTGTAACTCTCACATTCGCTCTCACTGTCACTCTCACTGTCACTGTAACTCTCATTGTCACTCTCACTGTCACTGTAACTCTCACTGTCGCTCTCACTGTCACTGCAACTCTCACTGTCACTCTCCCTGTCACTCTCACTGTCACTGTAACTCTCATTGTCACGCTCACTGTCACTGTAAGTCTCTTTGTCGCTCTCACTGTCACTGTAACTCTCATTGTCGCTCTCACTCTCACTGTAACTCTCATTGTCGCTCTCACTGTCACTGTAACTCTCATTGTCACTCTCACTGTCACTGTAACTCTCACTCTACCTGTAACTCTCATTGTCGCTCTCACTGTCACTGTAACTCTCATTGTCACTCTCACTGTCACTGTAACTCTCACTGTCACTGTAACTCTCATTGTCGCTCTCACTGTCACTCTCACTGTCAATCTCACTGTCACTATAACTGTCACTGTCAGTCTCACTGTCACTGTAACTCTCACTGTAACTCTCGCTGTCACTCTCACTGTCACTTTAACTCTCATTGTCGCTCTCACTGTCACTCTCACTGACACTGTAACTCTCATTGTCGCTCTCACTGTCACTGTAAATCTCATTGTCGCTCTCACTGTCACTCTCACTGACACTGTAACTCTCACTGTCACTCTCAATGTCACTGTAACACTCATTGTCGCTGTCACTGTCACTCTCACTGTCACTGTAACTCTCATTGTCGCTCTTACTGTCACTGTAACTCTCATTGTCGCTCTCACTGTCAGTCTCACTGTCAGGCTCACTGTCACTGTAACTCTCACTGTAACTCTCAATGTCACTGTAACTCTCACTGCTGCTCTCACTGTAACTCTCGCTGTCACTGTAACTCTCACTGTCACTGTAAGTCTCATTGTCGCTCTCACTGTCAGTGTAACTCTCACTGTCACTGTAAATCTCATTGTCGCTCTCGCTGTCACTGTAACTCTCATTGTCACTCTCACTGTCACTGTCACTCTCACTGTCACTGTAACTCTCATTGTCGCTCTCAATGTCACTCTCACTGTCACTCCCACTATCACTGAAACTCTCAATGTCACTGTCACTGTCACTGTAACTCTCATTGTCGCTCTCACTGTCACTGTAACTCGCAGTGTCACTGTAACTCTCATTGTCGCTCTCACTGTCACTGTCACTCTCACTATCACTGTAACTCTCATTGTCGCTCTCACTGTCACTGTAACTCTCATCGTCGCTCTCACTGTCACTCTCACTGACACTGTAACTCTCATTGTCACTCTCACTGTCACTGTAACTCTCATTACCGCTCTCATTGTCACTGTAACTCTCATTGTCGCTCTCTCTGTCACTCTCACTGTCACAGTAATTCTCATTGTCACTTTCACTGTCACTGTAACTCTCACTGTTGCTCTCACTGTCACTCTCGCTGTCACTGTAACTCTCACTGTTGCTCTCACTGTCACAGTAACTCTCATTGTCGCTCTCACTGTCACTGTCACTCTCATTGTCGCCCTCACTGTCACTCTAACTCTCACTGTCACTGTAAATCTCATTGTCACTCTCACTGTCACTGTAACTCTCATTGTCGCTCTCACTGTCACTGTAACTCTCATTGTCACTCTCACTGTCACTGTAACTCTCACTGTCACTGTAACTCTCATTGTCGCTCTCACTGTCTCTCTCACTGTCAATCTCACTGTCACTATAACTGTCACTGTCACTGTAAATCTCACTGTAACTCTCGCTCTCACTCTCACTGTCACTTTAACTCTCATTGTCGCTCTCACTGTCACTCTCACTGACACTGTAACTCTCATTGTCGCTCTCACTGTCACTGTAAATCTCATTGTCGCTCTCACTGTAACTCTCACTGTCACTCTCAATGTCACTCTAACACTCATTGTCGCTGTCACTGTCACTCTCACTGTCACTGTAACTCTCATTGTCGCTCTCACTGTCACTGTAACTCTCATTGTCGCTCTCACTGTCAGTCTCACTGTCAGTCTCACTGACACTGTAACTCTCACTGTAACTCTCAATGTCACTGTAACTCTCACTGCTGCTCTCACTGTAACTCTCGCTGTCACTGTAACTCTCACTGTCACTGTAAGTCTCATTGTCGCTCTCACTGTCAGTGTAACTCTCACTGTCACTGTAAATCTCATTGTCGCTCTCGCTGTCACTGTAACTCTCATTGTCACTCTCACTGTCACTGTCACTCTCACTGTCACTGTAACTCTCATTGTCGCTCTCACTGTCACTCTCACTGTCACTCCCACTATCACTGAAACTCTCAATGTCACTGTCACTGTCACTGTAACTCTCATTGTCGCTCTCACTGTCACTGTAACTCGCAGTGTCACTGTAACTCTCATTGTCGCTCTCACTGTCACTGTCACTCTCACTATCACTGTAACTCTCATTGTCGCTATCACTGTCACTGTAAATCTCATTGTCACTCTCACTGTCACTCTAACTCTCACTGTCACTGTAACTCTCATTGTCACTCTCACTGTCACTGTAACTCTCATTGCCGCTCTCATTGTCACTGTAACTCTCATTGTCACTCTCACTGTCACTGTCGCTCTCACTGTCACTGTAACTCTCAATGTCGCTCTCACTGTCACTGTAACACTCATTCTGACTGTAACTCTCGCTTTCGCTCTCACTGTCACTCTCACTGTCACTGTAACTCTCACTGTCACTCTCACTGTCACTGTAACTCTCATTGTCGCTCTCACTGTCACTGTAACTCTCACTGTCACTGTAACTCTCATTGTCGCTCTCACTGTCACTGTAACTCTCTTTGTCACTCTCACAGTCACTGTAACTCTCTTTGTCGCTCTCACAGTCTCTGTAACTCTCACATTCGCTCTCACTGTCACTCTCACTGTCACTGTAACTCTCATTGTCACTCTCACTGTCACTGTAACTCTCACTGTCGCTCTCACTGTCACTGCAACTCTCACTGTCACTCTCCCTGTCACTCTCACTGTCAATGTAACTCTCATTGTCACGCTCACTGGCACTGTAAGTCTCTTTGTCGCTCTCACTGTCACTGTAACTCTCATTGTCGCTCTCACTCTCACTGTAACTCTCATTGTCGCTCTCACTGTCACTGTAACTCTCATTGTCACTCTCACTGTCACTGTAACTCTCACTTTACCTGTAACTCTCATTGTCGCTCTCACTGTCACGGTAACTCTCATTGTCACTCTCACTGTCACTGTAACTCTCACTGTCACTGTAACTCTCATTGTCGCTCTCACTGTCACTCTCACTGTCAATCTCACTGTCACTATAACTGTCACTGTCAGTCTCACTGTCACTGTAACTCTCACTGTAACTCTCGCTGTCACTCTCACTGTCACTTTAACTCTCATTGTCGCTCTCACTGTCACTCTCACTGACACTGTAACTCTCATTGTCACTCTCACTGTCACTGTAAATCTCATTGTCGCTCTCACTGTCACTCTCACTGACACTGTAACTCTCACTGTCACTCTCAATGTCACTGTAACACTCATTGTCGCTGTCACTGTCACTCTCACTGTCACTGTAACTCTCATTGTCGCTCTTACTCTCACTGTAACTCTCATTGTCGCTCTCACTGTCAGTCTCACTGTCAGGCTCACTGTCACTGTAACTCTCACTGTAACTCTCAATGTCACTGTAACTCTCACTGCTGCTCTCACTGTAACTCTCGCTGTCACTGTAACTCTCACTGTCACTGTAAGTCTCATTGTCGCTCTCACTGTCAGTGTAACTCTCACTGTCACTGTAAATCTCATTGTCGCTCTCGCTGTCACTGTAACTCTCATTGTCACTCTCACTGTCACTGTCACTCTCACTGTCACTGTAACTCTCATTGTCGCTCTCAATGTCACTCTCACTGTCACTCCCACTATCACTGAAACTCTCAATGTCACTGTCACTGTCACTGTAACTCTCATTGTCGCTCTCACTGTCACTGTAACTCGCAGTGTCACTGTAACTCTCATTGTCGCTCTCACTGTCACTGTCACTCTCACTATCACTGTAACTCTCATTGTCGCTCTCACTGTCACTGTAACTCTCATCGTCGCTCTCACTGTCACTCTCACTGACACTGTAACTCTCATTGTCACTCTCACTGTCACTGTAACTCTCATTACCGCTCTCATTGTCACTGTAACTCTCATTGTCGCTCTCTCTGTCACTCTCACTGTCACAGTAATTCTCATTGTCACTTTCACTGTCACTGTAACTCTCACTGTTGCTCTCACTGTCACTCTCGCTGTCACTGTAACTCTCACTGTTGCTCTCACTGTCACAGTAACTC
Organism: Isurus oxyrinchus; assembly: GCA_026770705.1. Taxonomy (NCBI): domain Eukaryota; kingdom Metazoa; phylum Chordata; class Chondrichthyes; order Lamniformes; family Lamnidae; genus Isurus; species Isurus oxyrinchus. Next base: position 159,883 of record JANJGN010000415.1, read on the forward strand.
TCATTGTCGCTCTCACTGTCACTGTCACTCTCATTGTCGCCCTCACTGTCACTCTAACTCTCACTGTCACTGTAACTCTCATTGTCACTCTCACTGTCACTGTAACTCTCACTGTCACTGTAACTCTCATTGTCGCTCTCACTGTCACTCTCACTGTCAATCTCACTGTCACTATAACTGTCACTGTCACTGTAACTCTCACTGTAACTCTCGCTCTCACTCTCACTGTCACTTTAACTCTCATTGTCGCTCTCACTGTCACTCTCACTGACACTGTAACTCTCATTGTCGCTCTCACTGTCACTGTAAATCTCATTGTCGCTCTCACTGTCACTCTCACTGACACTGTAACTCTCACTGTCACTCTCAATGTCACTCTAACAATCATTGTCGCTGTCACTGTCACTCTCACTGTCACTGTAACTCTCATTGTCGCTGTCACTGTCACTGTAACTCTCATTGTCGCTCTCACTGTCAGTCTCACTGTCAGTCTCACTGACACTGTAACTCTCACTGTAACTCTCAATGTCACTGTAACTCTCACTGCTGCTCTCACTGTAACTCTCGCTGTCACTGTAACTCTCACTGTCACTGTAAGTCTCATTGTCGCTCTCACTGTCAGTGTAACTCTCACTGTCACTGTAAATCTCATTGTCGCTCTCGCTGTCACTGTAACTCTCATTGTCACTCTCACTGTCACTGTCACTCTTACTGTCACTGTAACTCTCATTGTCGCTCTCACTGTCACTCTCACTGTCACTCCCACTATCACTGAAACTCTCAATGTCACTGTCACTGTCACTGTAACTCTCATTGTCGCTCTCACTGTCACTGTAACTCGCAGTGTCACTGTAACTCTCATTGTCGCTCTCACTGTCACTGTCACTCTCACTATCACTGTAACTCTCATTGTCACTCTCACTGTCACTGTAACTCTCATTGCCGCTCTCATTGTCACTGTAACTCTCATTGTCACTCTCACTGTCACTGTAACTCGCACTGTCACTGTCACTCTCATTGTCGCTCTCACTGTCACTGTAACTCTCATTGTCACTCTCACTGTCACTGTCACTCTCACTGTAACTCTCACTGCCACCGTAACTCTCATTGTCGCTCTCACTGTCACTGTAACTCTCACTGTCGCTCTCACTCTCACGGTAACTCTCAGTGTCGCTCTCACTGTCACTGTAACTCTCGCTGTCACTCTCACTGTCACTTTAACTCTCAATGTCGCTCTCACTGTCACTGTAACTCTCATTGTCACTCTCACTGTCACTGTAAATCTCATTGTCGCTCTCACTGTCACTCTCATTTCACTGTAACTCTCACTGTCACTCTCACTGTCACTGTAACTCTCATTTTCTCTCTCACTGTCACTGTAACTCTCATTGTCGCTCTCACTGTCACTCTCACTGTCAGTCTCACTGTCACTGTAACTCTCACTGTAACTCTCAATGTCACTGTAACTCTCACTGTTGCTCTCACTGTAACTCTCGCTGTCACTGTAACTCTCACTGTGGCTCTCACTGTCACTGTAACTCTCATTGTCAATTTCACTGTCACTGTAACTCTCACTGTCACACTCACTGTCCCTGTAACTCTCATTGTCGCTCTCACTGTCACTCTCACTGTCACTCTCACTTACACTGAAACTCTCAATGTCACTGTCACTGTCACTGTAACTCTCACTGTCACTGTAAGTCTCATTGTCGCTCTCACTGTCAGTGTAACTCTCACTGTCACTGTAAATCTCATTGTCGCTCTCGCTGTCACTGTAACTCTCATTGTCACTCTCACTGTCACTGTCACTCTCACTGTCACTGTAACTCTCATTGTCGCTCTCAATGTCACTCTCACTGTCACTCCCACTATCACTGAAACTCTCAATGTCACTGTCACTGTCACTGTAACTCTCATTGTCGCTCTCACTGTCACTGTAACTCGCAGTGTCACTGTAACTCTCAATGTCGCTCTCACTGTCACTGTCACTCTCACTATCACTGTAACTCTCATTGTCGCTCTCACTGTCACTGTAACTCTCATCGTCGCTCTCACTGTCACTCTCACTGACACTGTAACGCTCATTGTCACTCTCACTGTCACTGTAACTCTCATTACCGTTCTCATTGTCACTGTAACTCTCATTGTCGCTCTCTCTGTCACTCTCACTGTCACAGTAATTCTCATTGTCACTTTCACTGTCACTGTAACTCTCACTGTTGCTCTCACTGTCACTCTCGCTGTCACTGTAACTCTCACTGTTGCTCTCACTGTCACAGTAACTCTCATTGTCGCTCTCACTGTCACTGTCACTCTCATTGTCGCCCTCACTGTCACTCTAACTCTCACTGTCACTGTAAATCTCATTGTCACTCTCACTGTCACTGTAACTCTCATTGTCGCTCTCACTGTCACTGTAACTCTCATTGTCACTCTCACTGTCACTGTAACTCTCACTGTCACTGTAACTCTCATTGTCGCTCTCACTGTCACTCTCACTGTCAATCTCACTGTCACTATAACTGTCACTGTCACTGTAACTCTCACTGTAACTCTCGCTCTCACTCTCACTGTCACTTTAACTCTCATTGTCGCTCTCACTGTCACTCTCACTGACACTGTAACTCTCATTGTCGCTCTCACTGTCACTGTAAATCTCATTGTCGCTCTCACTGTCACTCTCACTGACACTGTAACTCTCACTGTCACTCTCAATGTCACTCTAACAATCATTGTCGCTGTCACTGTCACTCTCACTGTCACTGTAACTCTCATTGTCGCTGTCACTGTCACTGTAACTCTCATTGTCGCTCTCACTGTCAGTCTCACTGTCAGTCTCACTGACACTGTAACTCTCACTGTAACTCTCAATGTCACTGTAACTCTCACTGCTGCTCTCACTGTAACTCTCGCTGTCACTGTAACTCTCACTGTCACTGTAAGTCTCATTGTCGCTCTCACTGTCAGTGTAACTCTCACTGTCACTGTAAATCTCATTGTCGCTCTCGCTGTCACTGTAACTCTCATTGTCACTCTCACTGTCACTGTCACTCTTACTGTCACTGTAACTCTCATTGTCGCTCTCACTGTCACTCTCACTGTCACTCCCACTATCACTGAAACTCTCAATGTCACTGTCACTGTCACTGTAACTCTCATTGTCGCTCTCACTGTCACTGTAACTCGCAGTGTCACTGTAACTCTCATTGTCGCTCTCACTGTCACTGTCACTCTCACTATCACTGTAACTCTCATTGTCACTCTCACTGTCACTGTAACTCTCATTGCCGCTCTCATTGTCACTGTAACTCTCATTGTCACTCTCACTGTCACTGTAACTCGCACTGTCACTGTCACTCTCATTGTCGCTCTCACTGACACTGTAACTCTCATTGTCACTCTCACTGTCACTGTCACTCTCACTGTAACTCTCACTGCCACCGTAACTCTCATTGTCGCTCTCACTGTCACTGTAACTCTCACTGTCGCTCTCACTCTCACGGTAACTCTCAGTGTCGCTCTCACTGTCACTGTAACTCTCGCTGTCACTCTCACTGTCACTTTAACTCTCAATGTCGCTCTCACTGTCACTGTAACTCTCATTGTCACTCTCACTGTCACTGTAAATCTCATTGTCGCTCTCACTGTCACTCTCATTTCACTGTAACTCTCACTGTCACTCTCACTGTCACTGTAACTCTCATTTTCTCTCTCACTGTCACTGTAACTCTCATTGTCGCTCTCACTGTCACTCTCACTGTCAGTCTCACTGTCACTGTAACTCTCACTGTAACTCTCAATGTCACTGTAACTCTCACTGTTGCTCTCACTGTAACTCTCGCTGTCACTGTAAATCTCACTGTGGCTCTCACTGTCACTGTAACTCTCATTGTCAATTTCACTGTCACTGTAACTCTCACTGTCACACTCACTGTCCCTGTAACTCTCATTGTCGCTCTCACTGTCACTCTCACTGTCACTCTCACTTACACTGAAACTCTCAATGTCACTGTCACTGTCACTGTAACTCTCATTGTCGCTCTCACTGTCACTGTCACTCTCACTGTAACTCTCACTGTCACTGTAACTCTCACTGTTGCTCTCACTGTCACTGTAACTCTCATTGTTGCTCTCACTGTCACTGTAACTCTCATTGTCGCTCTCACTGTCACTGTAACTCTCATTGTCACTCTCACTGTCACTGTAAATCTCATTGTCTCTCTCACTGTCACTGTAACTCTCAATGTGTCTCTCACTGTCACTGAAACTCTCCTTGTCGCTGTCACTGTCACTCTCACTGTCACTGTAAATCTCATTGTCGCTCTCACTGTCACTTGAACTCTCAATGTCGCTCTCACTGTCACTGTAACTCTCATTGTCGCTCTCACTCTCACTGTAACTCTCATTGTCGCTCTCATCTTAACTCTCACTGTCACTGTAACTCTCACTGTAACTCTCATTATCACTCTAACTGTCACTGTAAATCTCATTGTCACTCTCACTGTCACTGTAAATCTCATTGTCGCTCTCACTGTCACTGTAACTCTCATTGTCGCTCTCACTGTCACTGTAACTCTCATTGTTGCTCTCACTGTCACTCTCACTGACACTGTAACTCTCATTTTCGCTCTCACTGTCACTGTAACTCTCATTGCCGCTCTCACTGTCACTCTCATTGACACTGTAACTCTCACTTTCGATCTCACTGTCACTCTCACTGTCACTGTAACTCTCATTGTCGCCCTCATTGTCACTGTAAATCTCACTGTCACTCTCACTGTCACTGTCACTCTCACTGTCACTCTCACTGTCACTGTAACTCTCATAGTCGATCTAAATGTCACTGTAACTCTCATTGTCACTCTCACTGTCACTGAAACTCTCACTGTCGGTCTCACTGTCACTGTAACTCTCCTTGTCGCTGTCACTGTCACTCTCACTGTCACTGTAAATCTCATGGTCGCTCTCACTGTCGCTCTCACTGTCACTGTAACTCTCATTGTCGCTCTCACTGACACTGTAACTCTCATTGTCGCTCTGACTGTAACACTCACTGTCACTGTAACTCTCACTGTAACTCTCATTATCACTCTCACTGTCACTGTAACTCTCATTGTCACTCTCACAGTCACTGTAAATCTCATTGTCGCTCTCACTATCACTGTAACTCTCATTGTCACTCTCACTGTCACTGTAACTCTCATTGTCGCTCTCACTATCACTGTAACTCTCAATTTCGATCTCACTGTCACTCTCACTATCACTGTAACTCTCATTGTCGCTCTCACTGTCACTGTAACTTTCATTGTTGCTCTCACTGTCACTCTCACTGTCACTGTAACTCTCATTTTCGCTCTCACTGTCACTGTAACTCTCAATTTCGATCTCACTGTCACTCTCACTTGCACTGTAACACTCATTGTCGCTCTCATTGTCACTGTAACTCTCATTGTCGCCCTCACTGTCACCGTAACTCTCACTGTCACTCTCACTGTCACTGTAACTCTCATTGTCACTCTCACTGTCACTGTAACTCTCACGGTCACTGTCACTGTCACTGTAACTCTCAATGTCGCTCTCACTGTCACTGTAACATTCATTGTCACTGTAAGTCTCACTTTCGCTCTCACTGTCAGTCTCACTGTCACTGTAACTCTCATTGTCACTCTCACTGTCACTGTAACTCTCTTTGTCGCACTCACTGTCACTGTAACTCTCACTTTCGCTCTCACTGTCACTCTCACTGTCACTGTAACTCTCATTGTCACTCTCACTGTTACTGTAACTCTCTTTGTCGCTCTCACTGTCACTGTAACTCTCATTGTCGCTCTCACTGTCACTCTCACTGTCACTGTAACTCTCTTTGTCACTGTAACTCTCACTGTCACTGTAACTCTCACTGTCACTCTCCCTGTCACTGTAACTCTCATTGTCGCTCTCACTGTCACTGTAACTCTCATTGTCGCTCTCACTGTCACTGTCACTCTCACTGTCAAAGTAACTCTCACTGTTGCCCTCACTGCCAATCTCGCTGTCACTGAAACTCTCACTGTTGCTCTCACTCTCACTGTAACTCTCAATGTTGCTCTCACTGTCACTGTAACTGTCATTGTCAATCTAACTGTCACAGTAATTCTCATTGTCACTTTCACTGTCAATGTAACTCTCACTGTTGCTCTCACTGTCACTGTAACTCTCACTGTTGCTCTCAAGTCACAGTAACTCTTATTGTCGCTCTCACTGTCACTGTCACTCTCATTGTCGCCCTCACTGTCACTCTAACTCTCACTGTCACTGTAAATCTCATTGTCACTCTCACTGTCACTGTAACTCTCATTGTCGCTCTCACTGTCACTGTAACTCTCATTATCACTCTCACTGTCACTGTAACTCTCACTGTCACTGTAACTCTCATTTTCGCTCTCACTGTCACTCTCACTGTCTATCTCACTGTCACTATAACTGTCACTGTCACTCTCACTGTCACTGTAACTCTCACTGTAACTCTCGCTGTCACTCTCACTGTCACTTTAAATCTCATTGTCGCTCTCACTGTCACTCTCACTGACACTGTAACTCGCATTGTTGCTCTCACTGTCACTCTCATTTCACTGTAACTCTCACTGTCATTCTTACTGACACTGTAACCTCATTGTCGCTGTCACTGTCACTATCACTTTCACTGTAACTCTCATTTTCGCTCTCACAGTCTCTGTAACTCTCACATTCGCTCTCACTGTCACTCTCACTGTCACTGTAACTCTCATTGTCGCTCTCACTGTCACTGTAACTCTCATTGTCACTCTCACTGTCACTGTAAATCTCATTGTCGCTCTCACTGTCACTGTAACTCTCAATGTGGTTCTCACTGTCACTGAAACTCTCCTTGTCGCTGTCACTGTCACTCTCACTGTCACTGTAAATCTCATTGTCGCTCTCACTGTCACTTGAACTCTCACTGTCGCTCTCACTGTCACTGTAACTCTCATTGTCGCTCTCACTCTCACTGTAACTCTCATTGTCGCTCTCACTGTAAATCTCAATGTCACTGTAACTCTCACTGTAACTCTCATTATCACTCTCACTGTCCCTGTAAAGCTCATTGTCACTCTCACTGTCACTGTAACTCTCATTGTCGCTCTCACTGTCACTGTAACTCTCATTGTCGCTCTCACTGTCACTGTAACTCTCATTGTCACTCTCACTGTCACTGTAACTCTCATTGTCACCCTCACTGTCACTGTAACTCTCACTGTCACTGTCACTGTCACAGTAACTCTCACTGTCGCTCTCACTGTCACTGTAACTCTCAATGTCGCTCTCACTGTCACTGTAACACTCATTCTGACTGTAACTCTCGCTTTCGCTCTCACTGTCACTCTCACTGTCACTGTAACTCTCACTGTCACTCGCACTGTCACTGTAACTCTCATTGTCGCTCTCACTGTCACTGTAACTCTCACTGTCACTGTAACTCTCATTGTCGCTCTCACTGTCACTGTAACTCTCTTTGTCACTCTCACAGTCACTGTAACTCTCTTTGTCGCTCTCACAGTCTCTGTAACTCTCACATTCGCTCTCACTGTCACTCTCACTGTCACTGTAACTCTCATTGTCACTCTCACTGTCACTGTAACTCTCACTGTCGCTCTCACTGTCACTGCAACTCTCACTGTCACTCTCCCTGTCACTCTCACTGTCACTGTAACTCTCATTGTCACGCTCACTGTCACTGTAAGTCTCTTTGTCGCTCTCACTGTCACTGTAACTCTCATTGTCGCTCTCACTCTCACTGTAACTCTCATTGTCGCTCTCACTGTCACTGTAACTCTCATTGTCACTCTCACTGTCACTGTAACTCTCACTTTACCTGTAACTCTCATTGTCGCTCTCACTGTCACGGTAACTCTCATTGTCACTCTCACTGTCACTGTAACTCTCACTGTCACTGTAACTCTCATTGTCGCTCTCACTGTCACTCTCACTGTCAATCTCACTGTCACTATAACTGTCACTGTCAGTCTCACTGTCACTGTAACTCTCACTGTAACTCTCGCTGTCACTCTCACTGTCACTTTAACTCTCATTGTCGCTCTCACTGTCACTCTCACTGACACTGTAACTCTCATTGTCACTCTCACTGTCACTGTAAATCTCATTGTCGCTCTCACTGTCACTCTCACTGACACTGTAACTCTCACTGTCACTCTCAATGTCACTGTAACACTCATTGTCGCTGTCACTGTCACTCTCACTGTCACTGTAACTCTCATTGTCGCTCTTACTGTCACTGTAACTCTCATTGTCGCTCTCACTGTCAGTCTCACTGTCAGGCTCACTGTCACTGTAACTCTCACTGTAACTCTCAATGTCACTGTAACTCTCACTGCTGCTCTCACTGTAACTCTCGCTGTCACTGTAACTCTCACTGTCACTGTAAGTCTCATTGTCGCTCTCACTGTCAGTGTAACTCTCACTGTCACTGTAAATCTCATTGTCGCTCTCGCTGTCACTGTAACTCTCATTGTCACTCTCACTGTCACTGTCACTCTCACTGTCACTGTAACTCTCATTGTCGCTCTCAGTGTCACTCTCACTGTCACTCCCACTATCACTGAAACTCTCAATGTCACTGTCACTGTCACTGTAACTCTCATTGTCGCTCTCACTGTCACTGTAACTCGCAGTGTCACTGTAACTCTCATTGTCGCTCTCACTGTCACTGTCACTCTCACTATCACTGTAACTCTCATTGTCGCTCTCACTGTCACTGTAACTCTCATCGTCGCTCTCACTGTCACTCTCACTGACACTGTAACTCTCATTGTCACTCTCACTGTCACTGTAACTCTCATTACCGCTCTCATTGTCACTGTAACTCTCATTGTCGCTCTCTCTGTCACTCTCACTGTCACAGTAATTCTCATTGTCACTTTCACTGTCACTGTAACTCTCACTGTTGCTCTCACTGTCACTCTCGCTGTCACTGTAACTCTCACTGTTGCTCTCACTGTCACAGTAACTCTCATTGTCGCTCTCACTGTCACTGTCACTCTCATTGTCGCCCTCACTGTCACTCTAACTCTCACTGTCACTGTAAATCTCATTGTCACTCTCACTGTCACTGTAACTCTCATTGTCGCTCTCACTGTCACTGTAACTCTCATTGTCACTCTCACTGTCACTGTAACTCTCACTGTCACTGTAACTCTCATTGTCGCTCTCACTGTCACTCTCACTGTCAATCTCACTGTCACTATAACTGTCACTGTCACTGTAACTCTCACTGTAACTCTCGCTCTCACTCTCACTGTCACTTTAACTCTCATTGTCGCTCTCACTGTCACTCTCACTGACACTGTAACTCTCATTGTCGCTCTCACTGTCACTGTAAATCTCATTGTCGCTCTCACTGTCACTCTCACTGACACTGTAACTCTCACTGTCACTCTCAATGTCACTCTAACAATCATTGTCGCTGTCACTGTCACTCTCACTGTCACTGTAACTCTCATTGTCGCTGTCACTGTCACTGTAACTCTCATTGTCGCTCTCACTGTCAGTCTCACTGTCAGTCTCACTGACACTGTAACTCTCACTGTAACTCTCAATGTCACTGTAACTCTCACTGCTGCTCTCACTGTAACTCTCGCTGTCACTGTAACTCTCACTGTCACTGTAAGTCTCATTGTCGCTCTCACTGTCAGTGTAACTCTCACTGTCACTGTAAATCTCATTGTCGCTCTCGCTGTCACTGTAACTCTCATTGTCACTCTCACTGTCACTGTCACTCTTACTGTCACTGTAACTCTCATTGTCGCTCTCACTGTCACTCTCACTGTCACTCCCACTATCACTGAAACTCTCAATGTCACTGTCACTGTCACTGTAACTCTCATTGTCGCTCTCACTGTCACTGTAACTCGCAGTGTCACTGTAACTCTCATTGTCGCTCTCACTGTCACTGTCACTCTCACTATCACTGTAACTCTCATTGTCACTCTCACTGTCACTGTAACTCTCATTGCCGCTCTCATTGTCACTGTAACTCTCATTGTCACTCTCACTGTCACTGTAACTCGCACTGTCACTGTCACTCTCATTGTCGCTCTCACTGTCACTGTAACTCTCATTGTCACTCTCACTGTCACTGTCACTCTCACTGTAACTCTCACTGCCACCGTAACTCTCATTGTCGCTCTCACTGTCACTGTAACTCTCACTGTCGCTCTCACTCTCACGGTAACTCTCAGTGTCGCTCTCACTGTCACTGTAACTCTCGCTGTCACTCTCACTGTCACTTTAACTCTCAATGCCGCTCTCACTGTCACTGTAACTCTCATTGTCACTCTCACTGTCACTGTAAATCTCATTGTCGCTCTCACTGTCACTCTCATTTCACTGTAACTCTCACTGTCACTCTCACTGTCACTGTAACTCTCATTTTCTCTCTCACTGTCACTGTAACTCTCATTGTCGCTCTCACTGTCACTCTCACTGTCAGTCTCACTGTCACTGTAACTCTCACTGTAACTCTCAATGTCACTGTAACTCTCACTGTTGCTCTCACTGTAACTCTCGCTGTCACTGTAACTCTCACTGTGGCTCTCACTGTCACTGTAACTCTCATTGTCAATTTCACTGTCACTGTAACTCTCACTGTCACACTCACTGTCCCTGTAACTCTCATTGTCGCTCTCACTGTCACTCTCACTGTCACTCTCACTTACACTGAAACTCTCAATGTCACTGTCACTGTCACTGTAACTCTCGCTGTCACTGTAAGTCTCATTGTCGCTCTCACTGTCAGTGTAACTCTCACTGTCACTGTAAATCTCATTGTCGCTCTCGCTGTCACTGTAACTCTCATTGTCACTCTCACTGTCACTGTCACTCTCACTGTCACTGTAACTCTCATTGTCGCTCTCAATGTCACTCTCACTGTCACTCCCACTATCACTGAAACTCTCAATGTCAATGTCACTGTCACTGTAACTCTCATTGTCGCTCTCACTGTCACTGTAACTCGCAGTGTCACTGTAACTCTCATTGTCGCTCTCACTGTCACTGTCACTCTCACTATCACTGTAACTCTCATTGTCGCTCTCACTGTCACTGTAACTCTCATCGTCGCTCTCACTGTCACTCTCACTGACACTGTAACTCTCATTGTCACTCTCACTGTCACTGTAACTCTCATTACCGCTCTCATTGTCACTGTAACTCTCATTGTCGCTCTCTCTGTCACTCTCACTGTCACAGTAATTCTCATTGTCACTTTCACTGTCACTGTAACTCTCACTGTTGCTCTCACTGTCACTCTCGCTGTCACTGTAACTCTCACTGTTGCTCTCACTGTCACAGTAACTCTCATTGTCGCTCTCACTGTCACTGTCACTCTCATTGTCGCCCTCACTGTCACTCTAACTCTCACTGTCACTGTAAATCTCATTGTCACTCTCACTGTCACTGTAACTCTCATTGTCGCTCTCACTGTCACTGTAACTCTCATTGTCACTCTCACTGTCACTGTAACTCTCACTGTCACTGTAACTCTCATTGTCGCTCTCACTGTCACTCTCACTGTCAATCTCACTGTCACTATAACTGTCACTGTCACTGTAACTCTCACTGTAACTCTCGCTCTCACTCTCACTGTCACTTTAACTCTCATTGTCGCTCTCACTGTCACTCTCACTGACACTGTAACTCTCATTGTCGCTCTCACTGTCACTGTAAATCTCATTGTCGCTCTCACTGTCACTCTCACTGACACTGTAACTCTCACTGTCACTCTCAATGTCACTCTAACAATCATTGTCGCTGTCACTGTCACTCTCACTGTCACTGTAACTCTCATTGTCGCTCTCACTGTCACTCTCACTGTCAATCTCACTGTCACTATAACTGTCACTGTCACTGTAACTCTCACTGTAACTCTCGCTCTCACTCTCACTGTCACTTTAACTCTCATTGTCGCTCTCACTGTCACTCTCACTGACACTGTAACTCTCATTGTCGCTCTCACTGTCACTGTAAATCTCATTGTCGCTCTCACTGTCACTCTCACTGACACTGTAACTCTCACTGTCACTCTCAATGTCACTCTAACAATCATTGTCGCTGTCACTGTCACTCTCACTGTCACTGTAACTCTCATTGTCGCTGTCACTGTCACTGTAACTCTCATTGTCGCTCTCACTGTCAGTCTCACTGTCAGTCTCACTGACACTGTAACTCTCACTGTAACTCTCAATGTCACTGTAACTCTCACTGCTGCTCTCACTGTAACTCTCGCTGTCACTGTAACTCTCACTGTCACTGTAAGTCTCATTGTCGCTCTCACTGTCAGTGTAACTCTCACTGTCACTGTAAATCTCATTGTCGCTCTCGCTGTCACTGTAACTCTCATTGTCACTCTCACTGTCACTGTCACTCTTACTGTCACTGTAACTCTCATTGTCGCTCTCACTGTCACTCTCACTGTCACTCCCACTATCACTGAAACTCTCAATGTCACTGTCACTGTCACTGTAACTCTCATTGTCGCTCTCACTGTCACTGTAACTCGCAGTGACACTGTAACTCTCATTGTCGCTCTCACTGTCACTGTCACTCTCACTATCACTGTAACTCTCATTGTCACTCTCACTGTCACTGTAACTCTCATTGCCGCTCTCATTGTCACTGTAACTCTCATTGTCACTCTCACTGTCACTGTAACTCGCACTGTCACTGTCACTCTCATTGTCGCTCTCACTGTCACTGTAACTCTCATTGTCACTCTCACTGTCACTGTCACTCTCACTGTAACTCTCACTGCCACCGTAACTCTCATTGTCGCTCTCACTGTCACTGTAACTCTCACTGTCGCTCTCACTCTCACGGTAACTCTCAGTGTCGCTCTCACTGTCACTGTAACTCTCGCTGTCACTCTCACTGTCACTTTAACTCTCAATGTCGCTCTCACTGTCACTGTAACTCTCATTGTCACTCTCACTGTCACTGTAAATCTCATTGTCGCTCTCACTGTCACTCTCATTTCACTGTAACTCTCACTGTCACTCTCACTGTCACTGTAACTCTCATTTTCTCTCTCACTGTCACTGTAACTCTCATTGTCGCTCTCACTGTCACTCTCACTGTCAGTCTCACTGTCACTGTAACTCTCACTGTAACTCTCAATGTCACTGTAACTCTCACTGTTGCTCTCACAGTAACTCTCGCTGTCACTGTAACTCTCACTGTGGCTCTCACTGTCACTGTAACTCTCATTGTCAATTTCACTGTCACTGTAACTCTCACTGTCACACTCACTGTCCCTGTAACTCTCATTGTCGCTCTCACTGTCACTCTCACTGTCACTCTCACTTACACTGAAACTCTCAATGTCACTGTCACTGTCACTGTAACTCTCATTGTCGCTCTCACTGTCACTGTCACTCTCACTGTAACTCTCACTGTCACTGTAACTCTCACTGTTGCTCTCACTGTCACTGTAACTCTCATTGTTGCTCTCACTGTCACTGTAACTCTCATTGTCGCTCTCACTGTCACTGTAACCTCATTGTCACTCTCACTGTCACTGTAAATCTCATTGTCGCTCTCACTGTCACTGTAACTCTCAATGTGTCTCTCACTGTCACTGAAACTCTCCTTGTCGCTGTCACTGTCACTCTCACTGTCACTGTAAATCTCATTGTCGCTCTCACTGTCACTTGAACTCTCAATGTCGCTCTCACTGTCACTGTAACTCTCATTGTCGCTCTCACTCTCACTGTAACTCTCATTGTCGCTCTCATCTTAACTCTCACTGTCACTGTAACTCTCACTGTAACTCTCATTATCACTCTAACTGTCACTGTAAATCTCATTGTCACTCTCACTGTCACTGTAACTCTCATTGTCGCTCTCACTGTCACTGTAACTCTCATTGTCGCTCTCACTGTCACTGTAACTCTCATTGTTGCTCTCACTGTCACTCTCACTGACACTGTAACTCTCATTTTCGCTCTCACTGTCACTGTAACTCTCATTGCCGCTCTCACTGTCACTCTCATTGACACTGTAACTCTCACTTTCGATCTCACTGTCACTCTCACTGTCACTGTAACTCTCATTGTCGCCCTCATTGTCACTGTAAATCTCACTGTCACTCTCACTGTCACTGTCACTCTCACTGTCACTCTCACTGTCACTGTAACTCTCATAGTCGATCTCACTGTCACGGTAACTCTCATTGTCGCTCTCACTGTCAGTCTCACTGTCAGTCTCACTGACACTGTAACTCTCACTGTAACTCTCAATGTCACTGTAACTCTCACTGCTGCTCTCACTGTAACTCTCGCTGTCACTGTAACTCTCACTGTCACTGTAAGTCTCATTGTCGCTCTCACTGTCAGTGTAACTCTCACTGTCACTGTAAATCTCATTGTCGCTCTCGCTGTCACTGTAACTCTCATTGTCACTCTCACAGTCACTGTCACTCTCACTGTCACTGTAACTCTCATTGTCGCTCTCACTGTCACTCTCACTGTCACTCCCACTATCACTGAAACACTCAATGTCACTGTAACTGTCACTGTAACTCTCATTGTCGCTCTCACTGTCACTGTAACTCGCAGTGTCACTGTAACTCTCATTGTCGCTCTCACTCTCACTGTAACTCTCATTGTCGCTCTCATCTTAACTCTCACTGTCACTGTAACTCTCACTGTAACTCTCATTATCACTCTAACTGTCACTGTAAATCTCATTGTCACTCTCACTGTCACTGTAACTCTCATTGTCGCTCTCACTGTCACTGTAACTCTCATTGTCGCTCTCACTGTCACTGTAACTCTCATTGTTGCTCTCACTGTCACTCTCACTGACACTGTAACTCTCATTTTCGCTCTCACTGTCACTGTAACTCTCATTGCCGCTCTCACTGTCACTCTCATTGACACTGTAACTCTCACTTTCGATCTCACTGTCACTCTCACTGTCACTGTAACTCTCATTGTCGCCCTCATTGTCACTGTAAATCTCACTGTCACTCTCACTGTCACTGTCACTCTCACTGTCACTCTCACTGTCACTGTAACTCTCATAGTCGATCTCACTGTCACGGTAACTCTCATTGTCACTCTCACTGTCACTGAAACTCTCACTGTCGGTCTCACTGTCACTGTAACTCTCCTTGTCGCTGTCACTGTCACTCTCACTGTCACTGTAAATCTCATGGTCGCTCTCACTGTCGCTCTCACTGTCACTGTAACTCTCATTGTCGCTCTCACTGACACTGTAACTCTCATTGTCGCTCTGACTGTAACACTCACTGTCACTGTAACTCTCACTGTAACTCTCATTATCACTCTCACTGTCACTGTAACTCTCATTGTCACTCTCACAGTCACTGTAAATCTCATTGTCGCTCTCACTATCACTGTAACTCTCATTGTCACTCTCACTGTCACTGTAACTCTCATTGTCGCTCTCACTATCACTGTAACTCTCAATTTCGATCTCACTGTCACTCTCACTATCACTGTAACTCTCATTGTCGCTCTCACTGTCACTGTAACTTTCATTGTTGCTCTCACTGTCACTCTCACTGTCACTGTAACTCTCATTTTCGCTCTCACTGTCACTGTAACTCTCAATTTCGATCTCACTGTCACTCTCACTTGCACTGTAACTCTCATTGTCGCTCTCATTGTCACTGTAACTCTCATTGTCGCCCTCACTGTCACCGTAACTCTCACTGTCACTCTCACTGTCACTGTAACTCTCATTGTCACTCTCACTGTCACTGTAACTCTCACGGTCACTGTCACTGTCACTGTAACTCTCAATGTCGCTCTCACTGTCACTGTAACATTCATTGTCACTGTTAGTCTCACTTTCGCTCTCACTGTCAGTCTCACTGTCACTGTAACTCTCATTGTCACTCTCACTGTCACTGTAACTCTCTTTGTCGCACTCACTGTCACTGTAACTCTCACTTTCGCTCTCACTGTCACTCTCACTGTCACTGTAACTCTCATTGTCACTCTCACTGTTACTGTAACTCTCTTTGTCGCTCTCACTGTCACTGTAACTCTCATTGTCGCTCTCACTGTCACTCTCACTGTCACTGTAACTCTCTTTGTCACTGTAACTCTCACTGTCACTGTAACTCTCACTGTCACTCTCCCTGTCACTGTAACTCTCTTTGTCGCTCTCACTGTCACTGTAACTCTCATTGTCGCTCTCACTGTCACTGTCACTCTCACTGTCAAAGTAACTCTCACTGTTGCCCTCACTGCCACTCTCGCTGTCACTGAAACTCTCACTGTTGCTCTCACTCTCACTGTAACTCTCAATGTTGCTCTCACTGTCACTGTAACTGTCATTGTCAATCTAACTGTCACAGTAATTCTCATTGTCACTTTCACTGTCAATGTAACTCTCACTGTTGCTCTCACTGTCATTGTAACTCTCACTGTTGCTCTCAAGTCACAGTAACTCTTATTGTCGCTCTCACTGTCACTGTCACTCTCATTGTCGCCCTCACTGTCACTCTAACTCTCACTGTCACTGTAAATCTCATTGTCACTCTCACTGTCACTGTAACTCTCATTGTCGCTCTCACTGTCACTGTAACTCTCATTATCACTCTCACTGTCACTGTAACTCTCACTGTCACTGTAACTCTCATTTTCGCTCTCACTGTCACTCTCACTGTCTATCTCACTGTCACTATAACTGTCACTGTCACTCTCACTGTCACAGTAACTCTCACTGTAACTCTCGCTGTCACTCTCACTGTCACTTTAACTCTCATTGTCGCTCTCACTGTCACTCTCACTGACACTGTAACTCGCATTGTTGCTCTCACTGTCACTCTCATTTCACTGTAACTCTCACTGTCATTCTAACTGACACTGTAACCTCATTGTCGCTGTCACTGTCGTTCTCACTTTCACTGTAACTCTCATTTTCGCTCTCACTGTCACTGTAACTCTCATTGTCACTCTCACTGTAACTCTCACTGTAAGTCTCACTGTCACTGTAACTCTCACTGTAACTCTCAATGTCACTGTAACTATCACTGTTGCTCTCACTGTAACTCTCGCTGTCACTGTAACTCTCACTGTTGCTCTCACTGTCACTGTAACTCTCATTGTCAATTTCACTGTCACTGTAACTCTCACTGTCACACTCACTGTCTCTGTAACTCTCATTGTCGCTCTCACTGTCACTCTCACTGTCACTCTCACTTACACTGAAACTCTCAATGTCACTCTCACTGTCACTGTAACTCTCATTGTCGCTCTCACTGTCACTGTCACTCTCACTGTAACTCTCACTGTCACTGTAACTCTCACTGTTGCTCTCACTGTCACTGTAACTCTCATTGTTGCTCTCACTGTCACTGTAACCCTCCTTGTCGCTCTCACTGTCACTGTAACTCTCATTGTCACTCTCACTGTCACTGTAAATCTCATTGTCGCTCTCACTGTCACTGTAACTCTCAATGTGGTTCTCACTGTCACTGAAACTCTCCTTGTCGCTGTCACTGTCACTCTCACTGTCACTGTAAATCTCATTGTCGCTCGCACTGTCACTTGAACTCTCACTGTCGCTCTCACTGTCACTGTAACTCCCATTGTTGCTCTCACTGTCACTGTAACTCTCATTGTCGCTCTCACTGTCACTGTAACTCTCATTGTCACTCTCACTGTCACTGTAAATCTCATTGTCGCTCTCACTGTCACTGTAACTCTCAATGTGGTTCTCACTGTCACTGAAACTCTCCTTGTCGCTGTCACTGTCACTCTCACTGTCACTGTAAATCTCATTGTCGCTCTCACTGTCACTTGAACTCTCACTGTCGCTCTCACTGTCACTGTAACTCTCATTGTCGCTCTCACTCTCACTGTAACTCTCATTGTCGCTCTCACTGTAAATCTCACTGTCACTGTAACTCTCACTGTAACTCTCATTATCACTCTCACTGTCACTGTAAAGCTCATTGTCACTCTCACTGTCACTGTAACTCTCATTGTCGCTCTCACTGTCACTGTAACTCTCATTGTCGCTCTCACTGTCACTGTAACTCTCATTGTCACTCTCACTGTCACTGTAACTCTCATTGTCACCCTCACTGTCACTGTAACTCTCACTGTCACTGTCACTGTCACAGTAACTCTCACTGTCGCTCTCACTGTCACTGTAACACTCAATGTCGCTCTCACTGTCACTGTAACACTCATTCTGACTGTAACTCTCGCTTTCGCTCTCACTGTCACTCTCACTGTCACTGTAACTCTCACTGTCACTCGCACTGTCACTGTAACTCTCATTGTCGCTCTCACTGTCACTGTAACTCTCACTGTCACTGTAACTCTCATTGTCGCTCTCACTGTCACTGTAACTCTCTTTGTCACTCTCACAGTCACTGTAACTCTCTTTGTCGCTCTCACAGTCTCTGTAACTCTCACATTCGCTCTCACTGTCACTCTCACTGTCACTGTAACTCTCATTGTCACACTCACTGTCACTGTAACGCTCACTGTCGCTCTCACTGTCACTGCAACTCTCACTGTCACTCTCCCTGTCACTCTCACTGTCACTGTAACTCTCATTGTCACGCTCACTGTCACTGTAAGTCTCTTTGTCGCTCTCACTGTCACTGTAACTCTCAATGTCTCTCTCACTCTCACTGTAACTCTCATTGTCGCTCTCACTGTCACTGTAACTCTCATTGTCACTCTCACTGTCACTGTAACTCTCACTCTACCTGCAACTCTCATTGTCGCTCTCACTGTCACTGTAACTCTCATTGTCACTCTCACTGTCACTGTAACTCTCACTGTCACTGTAACTCTCATTGTCGCTCTCACTGTCACTCTCACTGTCAATCTCACTGTCACTATAACTGTCACTGTCAGTCTCACTGTCACTGTAACTCTCACTGTAACTCTCGCTGTCACTCTCACTGTCACTTTAACTCTCATTGTCGCTCTCACTGTCACTCTCACTGACACTGTAACTCTCATTGTCGCTCTCACTGTCACTGTAAATCTCATTGTCGCTCTCACTGTCACTCTCACTGACACTGTAACTCTCACTGTCACTCTCAATGTCACTGTAACACTCATTGTCGCTGTCACTGTCACTCTCACTGTCACTGTAACTCTCATTGTCGCTCTTACTGTCACTGTAACTCTCATTGTCGCTCTCACTGTCAGTCTCACTGTCAGGCTCACTGTCACTGTAACTCTCACTTTAACTCTCAATGTCACTGTAACTCTCACTGCTGCTCTCACTGTAACTCTCGCTGTCACTGTAACTCTCACTGTCACTGTAAGTCTCATTGTCGCTCTCACTGTCAGTGTAACTCTCACTGTCACTGTAAATCTCATTGTCGCTCTCGCTGTCACTGTAACTCTCATTGTCACTCTCACTGTCACTGTCACTCTCACTGTCACTGTAACTCTCATTGTCGCTCTCAATGTCACTCTCACTGTCACTCCCACTATCACTGAAACTCTCAATGTCACTGTCACTGTCACTGTAACTCTCATTGTCGCTCTCACTGTCACTGTAACTCGCAGTGTCACTGTAACTCTCATTGTCGCTCTCACTGTCACTGTCACTCTCACTATCACTGTAACTCTCATTGTCGCTCTCACTGTCACTGTAACTCTCATCGTCGCTCTCACTGTCACTCTCACTGACACTGTAACTCTCATTGTCACTCTCACTGTCACTGTAACTCTCATTACCGCTCTCATTGTCACTGTAACTCTCATTGTCGCTCTCTCTGTCACTCTCACTGTCACAGTAATTCTCATTGTAACTTTCACTGTCACTGTAACTCTCACTGTTGCTCTCACTGTCACTCTCGCTGTCACTGTAACTCTCACTGTTGCTCTCACTGTCACAGTAACTCTCATTGTCGCTCTCACTGTCACTGTCACTCTCATTGTCGCCCTCACTGTCACTCTAACTCTCACTGTCACTGTAAATCTCATTGTCACTCTCACTGTCACTGTAACTCTCATTGTCGCTCTCACTGTCACTGTAACTCTCATTGTCACTCTCACTGTCACTGTAACTCTCACTGTCACTGTAACTCTCATTGTTGCTCTCACTGTCACTCTCACTGTCAATCTCACTGTTACTATAACTGTCACTGTCACTGTAACTCTCACTGTAACTCTCGCTCTCACTCTCACTGTCACTTTAACTCTCATTGTCGCTCTCACTGTCACTCTCACTGACACTGTAACTCTCATTGTCGCTCTCACTGTCACTGTAAATCTCATTGTCGCTCTCACTGTCACTCTCACTGACACTGTAACTCTCACTGTCACTCTCAATGTCACTCTAACACTCATTGTCGCTGTCACTGTCACTCTCACTGTCACTGTAACTCTCATTGTCGCTCTCACTGTCACTGTAACTCTCATTGTCGCTCTCACTGTCAGTCTCACTGTCAGTCTCACTGACACTGTAACTCTCACTGTAACTCTCAATGTCACTGTAACTCTCACTGCTGCTCTCACTGTAACTCTCGCTGTCACTGTAACTCTCACTGTCACTGTAAGTCTCATTGTCGCTCTCACTGTCAGTGTAACTCTCACTGTCACTGTAAATCTCATTGTCGCTCTCGCTGTCACTGTAACTCTCATTGTCACTCTCACAGTCACTGTCACTCTCACTGTCACTGTAACTCTCATTGTCGCTCTCACTGTCACTCTCACTGTCACTCCCACTATCACTGAAACACTCAATGTCACTGTAACTGTCACTGTAACTCTCATTGTCGCTCTCACTGTCACTGTAACTCGCAGTGTCACTGTAACTCTCATTGTCGCTCTCACTCTCACTGTAACTCTCATTGTCGCTCTCATCTTAACTCTCACTGTCACTGTAACTCTCACTGTAACTCTCATTATCACTCTAACTGTCACTGTAAATCTCATTGTCACTCTCACTGTCACTGTAACTCTCATTGTCGCTCTCACTGTCACTGTAACTCTCATTGTCGCTCTCACTGTCACTGTAACTCTCATTGTTGCTCTCACTGTCACTCTCACTGACACTGTAACTCTCATTTTCGCTCTCACTGTCACTGTAACTCTCATTGCCGCTCTCACTGTCACTCTCATTGACACTGTAACTCTCACTTTCGATCTCACTGTCACTCTCACTGTCACTGTAACTCTCATTGTCGCCCTCATTGTCACTGTAAATCTCACTGTCACTCTCACTGTCACTGTCACTCTCACTGTCACTCTCACTGTCACTGTAACTCTCATAGTCGATCTCACTGTCACGGTAACTCTCATTGTCACTCTCACTGTCACTGAAACTCTCACTGTCGGTCTCACTGTCACTGTAACTCTCCTTGTCGCTGTCACTGTCACTCTCACTGTCACTGTAAATCTCATGGTCGCTCTCACTGTCGCTCTCACTGTCACTGTAACTCTCATTGTCGCTCTCACTGACACTGTAACTCTCATTGTCGCTCTGACTGTAACACTCACTGTCACTGTAACTCTCACTGTAACTCTCATTATCACTCTCACTGTCACTGTAACTCTCATTGTCACTCTCACAGTCACTGTAAATCTCATTGTCGCTCTCACTATCACTGTAACTCTCATTGTCACTCTCACTGTCACTGTAACTCTCATTGTCGCTCTCACTATCACTGTAACTCTCAATTTCGATCTCACTGTCACTCTCACTATCACTGTAACTCTCATTGTCGCTCTCACTGTCACTGTAACTTTCATTGTTGCTCTCACTGTCACTCTCACTGTCACTGTAACTCTCATTTTCGCTCTCACTGTCACTGTAACTCTCAATTTCGATCTCACTGTCACTCTCACTTGCACTGTAACTCTCATTGTCGCTCTCATTGTCACTGTAACTCTCATTGTCGCCCTCACTGTCACCGTAACTCTCACTGTCACTCTCACTGTCACTGTAACTCTCATTGTCACTCTCACTGTCACTGTAACTCTCACGGTCACTGTCACTGTCACTGTAACTCTCAATGTCGCTCTCACTGTCACTGTAACATTCATTGTCACTGTAAGTCTCACTTTCGCTCTCACTGTCAGTCTCACTGTCACTGTAACTCTCATTGTCACTCTCACTGTCACTGTAACTCTCTTTGTCGCACTCACTGTCACTGTAACTCTCACTTTCGCTCTCACTGTCACTCTCACTGTCACTGTAACTCTCATTGTCACTCTCACTGTTACTGTAACTCTCTTTGTCGCTCTCACTGTCACTGTAACTCTCATTGTCGCTCTCACTGTCACTCTCACTGTCACTGTAACTCTCTTTGTCACTGTAACTCTCACTGTCACTGTAACTCTCACTGTCACTCTCCCTGTCACTGTAACTCTCTTTGTCGCTCTCACTGTCACTGTAACTCTCATTGTCGCTCTCACTGTCACTGTCACTCTCACTGTCAAAGTAACTCTCACTGTTGCCCTCACTGCCACTCTCGCTGTCACTGAAACTCTCACTGTTGCTCTCACTCTCACTGTAACTCTCAATGTTGCTCTCACTGTCACTGTAACTGTCATTGTCAATCTAACTGTCACAGTAATTCTCATTGTCACTTTCACTGTCAATGTAACTCTCACTGTTGCTCTCACTGTCATTGTAACTCTCACTGTTGCTCTCAAGTCACAGTAACTCTTATTGTCGCTCTCACTGTCACTGTCACTCTCATTGTCGCCCTCACTGTCACTCTAACTCTCACTGTCACTGTAAATCTCATTGTCACTCTCACTGTCACTGTAACTCTCATTGTCGCTCTCACTGTCACTGTAACTCTCATTATCACTCTCACTGTCACTGTAACTCTCACTGTCACTGTAACTCTCATTTTCGCTCTCACTGTCACTCTCACTGTCTATCTCACTGTCACTATAACTGTCACTGTCACTCTCACTGTCACAGTAACTCTCACTGTAACTCTCGCTGTCACTCTCACTGTCACTTTAACTCTCATTGTCGCTCTCACTGTCACTCTCACTGACACTGTAACTCGCATTGTTGCTCTCACTGTCACTCTCATTTCACTGTAACTCTCACTGTCATTCTAACTGACACTGTAACCTCATTGTCGCTGTCACTGTCACTCTCACTTTCACTGTAACTCTCATTTTCGCTCTCACTGTCACTGTAACTCTCATTGTCACTCTCACTGTAACTCTCACTGTAAGTCTCACTGTCACTGTAACTCTCACTGTAACTCTCAATGTCACTGTAACTATCACTGTTGCTCTCACTGTAACTCTCGCTGTCACTGTAACTCTCACTGTTGCTCTCACTGTCACTGTAACTCTCATTGTCAATTTCACTGTCACTGTAACTCTCACTGTCACACTCACTGTCTCTGTAACTCTCATTGTCGCTCTCACTGTCACTCTCACTGTCACTCTCACTAACACTGAAACTCTCAATGTCACTCTCACTGTCACTGTAACTCTCATTGTCGCTCTCACTGTCACTGTCACTCTCACTGTAACTCTCACTGTCACTGTAACTCTCACTGTTGCTCTCACTGTCACTGTAACTCTCATTGTTGCTCTCACTGTCACTGTAACCCTCCTTGTCGCTCTCACTGTCACTGTAACTCTCATTGTCACTCTCACTGTCACTGTAAATCTCATTGTCGCTCTCACTGTCACTGTAACTCTCAATGTGGTTCTCACTGTCACTGAAACTCTCCTTGTCGCTGTCACTGTCACTCTCACTGTCACTGTAAATCTCATTGTCGCTCTCACTGTCACTTGAACTCTCACTGTCGCTCTCACTGTCACTGTAACTCTCATTGTTGCTCTCACTGTCACTGTAACTCTCATTGTCGCTCTCACTGTCACTGTAACTCTCATTGTCACTCTCACTGTCACTGTAAATCTCATTGTCGCTCTCACTGTCACTGTAACTCTCAATGTGGTTCTCACTGTCACTGAAACTCTCCTTGTCGCTGTCACTGTCACTCTCACTGTCACTGTAAATCTCATTGTCGCTCTCACTGTCACTTGAACTCTCACTGTCGCTCTCACTGTCACTGTAACTCTCATTGTCGCTCTCACTCTCACTGTAACTCTCATTGTCGCTCTCACTGTAAATCTCACTGTCACTGTAACTCTCACTGTAACTCTCATTATCACTCTCACTGTCACTGTAAAGCTCATTGTCACTCTCACTGTCACTGTAACTCTCATTGTCGCTCTCACTGTCACTGTAACTCTCATTGTCGCTCTCACTGTCACTGTAACTCTCATTGTCACTCTCACTGTCACTGTAACTCTCATTGTCACCCTCACTGTCACTGTAACTCTCACTGTCACTGTCACTGTCACAGTAACTCTCACTGTCGCTCTCACTGTCACTGTAACACTCAATGTCGCTCTCACTGTCACTGTAACACTCATTCTGACTGTAACTCTCGCTTTCGCTCTCACTGTCACTCTCACTGTCACTGTAACTCTCACTGTCACTCGCACTGTCACTGTAACTCTCATTGTCGCTCTCACTGTCACTGTAACTCTCACTGTCACTGTAACTCTCATTGTCGCTCTCACTGTCACTGTAACTCTCTTTGTCACTCTCACAGTCACTGTAACTCTCTTTGTCGCTCTCACAGTCTCTGTAACTCTCACATTCGCTCTCACTGTCACTCTCACTGTCACTGTAACTCTCATTGTCACTCTCACTGTCACTGTAACGCTCACTGTCGCTCTCACTGTCACTGCAACTCTCACTGTCACTCTCCCTGTCACTCTCACTGTCACTGTAACTCTCATTGTCACGCTCACTGTCACTGTAAGTCTCTTTGTCGCTCTCACTGTCACTGTAACTCTCAATGTCTCTCTCACTCTCACTGTAACTCTCATTGTCGCTCTCACTGTCACTGTAACTCTCATTGTCACTCTCACTGTCACTGTAACTCTCACTCTACCTGCAACTCTCATTGTCGCTCTCACTGTCACTGTAACTCTCATTGTCACTCTCACTGTCACTGTAACTCTCACTGTCACTGTAACTCTCATTGTCGCTCTCACTGTCACTCTCACTGTCAATCTCACTGTCACTATAACTGTCACTGTCAGTCTCACTGTCACTGGAGCTCTCACTGTAACTCTCGCTGTCACTCTCACTGTCACTTTAACTCTCATTGTCGCTCTCACTGTCACTCTCACTGACACTGTAACTCTCATTGTCGCTCTCACTGTCACTGTAAATCTCATTGTCGCTCTCACTGTCACTCTCACTGACACTGTAACTCTCACTGTCACTCTCAATGTCACTGTAACACTCATTGTCGCTGTCACTGTCACTGTCACTCTCAATGTCGCCCTCACTGTCACTCTAACTCTCACTGTCACTGTAAATCTCATTGTCGCTCTCACTGTCACTCTCGCTGTCACTGTAACTCTCACTGTTGCTCTCACTGTCACAGTAACTCTCATTGTCGCTCTCACTGTCACTGTCACTCTCAATGTCGCCCTCACTGTCACTCTAACTCTCACTGTCACTGTAAATCTCATTGTCACTCTCACTGTCACTGTAACTCTCATTGTCGCTCTCACTGTCACTGTAACTCTCATTGTCACTCTCACTGTCACTGTAACTCTCACTGTCACTGTAACTCTCATTGTTGCTCTCACTGTCACTCTCACTGTCAATCTCACTGTTACTATAACTGTCACTGTCACTGTAACTCTCACTGTAACTCTCGCTCTCACTCTCACTGTCACTTTAACTCTCATTGTCGCTCTCACTGTCACTCTCACTGACACTGTAACTCTCATTGTCGCTCTCACTGTCACTGTAAATCTCATTGTCGCTCTCACTGTCACTCTCACTGACACTGTAACTCTCACTGTCACTCTCAATGTCACTCTAACACTCATTGTCGCTGTCACTGTCACTCTCACTGTCACTGTAACTCTCATTGTCGCTCTCACTGTCACTGTAACTCTCACTGTCGCTCTCACTGTCAGTCTCACTGTCAGTCTCACTGACACTGTAACTCTCACTGTAACTCTCAATGTCACTGTAACTCTCACTGCTGCTCTCACTGTAACTCTCGCTGTCACTGTAACTCTCACTGTCACTGTAAGTCTCATTGTCGCTCTCACTGTCAGTGTAACTCTCACTGTCACTGTAAATCTCATTGTCGCTCTCGCTGTCACTGTAACTCTCATTGTCACTCTCACAGTCACTGTCACTCTCACTGTCACTGTAACTCTCATTGTCGCTCTCACTGTCACTCTCACTGTCACTCCCACTATCACTGAAACACTCAATGTCACTGTAACTGTCACTGTAACTCTCATTGTCGCTCTCACTGTCACTGTAACTCGCAGTGTCACTGTAACTCTCATTGTCGCTCTCACTGTCACTGTCACTCTCACTATCACTGTAACTCTCATTGTCGCTCTCACTGTCACTGTAACTCTCATTGTCGCTCTCACTGTCACTGTAACTCTCACTGTCACTGTAACTCTCATTGTCACTCTCACTGTCACTGTAACTCTCATTGCCGCTCTCATTGTCAATGTAACTCTCATTGTCACTCTCACTGTCACTGTAACTCTCACTGTCAATGTCACTCTCATTGTCGCTCTCACTGTCACTGTAACTCTCATTGTCACTCTCACTGTCACTGTCACTCTCACTGTAACTCTCACTGCCACTGTAACTCTCACTGTTGCTCTCACTGTCACTGTAACTCTCACTGTTGCTCTCAAGTCACAGTAACTCTTATTGTCGCTCTCACTCTCACTGTCACTCTCATTGTCGCCCTCACTGTCACTCTAACTCTCACTGTCACTGTAAATCTCATTGTCACTCTCACTGTCACTGTAACTCTCATTGTCGCTCTCACTGTCACTGTAACTCTCATTGTCTCTCTCACTGTCACTGTAACTCTCACTGTCACTGTAACTCTCATTTTCGCTCTCACTGTCACTCTCACTGTCTATCTCACTGTCACTATAACTGTCACTGTCACTCTCACTGTCACTGTAACTCTCACTGTAACTCTCGCTGTCACTCTCACTGTCACTTTAACTCTCATTGTCGCTCCCACTGTCACTCTCACTGACACTGTAACTCTCATTGTTGCTCTCACTGTCACTCTCATTTCACTGTAACTCTCACTGTCACTCTCACTGACACTGTAACTCTCATTGTCGCTGTCACTGTCACTGTCACTTTCACTGTTACTCTCATTTTCGCTCTCACTGTCACTGTAACTCTCATTGTCGCTCTCACTATCGCTCTCACTGTCAGTCTCACTGTCACTGTAACTCTCACTGTAACTCTCAATGTCACTGTAACTCTCACTGTAACTCTCGCTGTCACTGTCACTCTCACTGTCACTGTAACTCTCACTGTTGCTCTCACTGTCACTGTAACTCTCATTGTCAATTTCAATGTCACTGTAACTCTCACTGTCACACTCACTGTCACTGTAATTCTCACTGTCACTCTCCCTGTCACTGTAACTCTCATTGTCGCTCTCACTGTCACTGTAACTCTCATTGTCGCGCTCACTGTCACTGTCACTCTCACTGTCACTGTAACTCTCACTGTTGCTCTCACTGTCACTCTCGCTGTCACTGAAACTCTCACTGTTGCTCTCACTGTCACTGTAACTCTCAATGTTGCTCTCACTGTCACTGTAACTCTCATTGTCACTCTAACTGTCACAGTAATTCTCATTGTCACTTTCACTGTCACTGTAACTCTCACTGTCGCTCTCACTGTCACTGTCACTCTCAATGTCGCCCTCACTGTCACTCTAACTCTCACTGTCACTGTAAATCTCATTGTCACTCTCACTGTCACTGTAACTCTCATTGTCGCTCTCACTGTCACTGTAACTCTCATTGTCACTCTCACTGTCACTGTAACTCTCACTGTCACTGTAACTCTCATTGTTGCTCTCACTGTCACTCTCACTGTCAATCTCACTGTTACTATAACTGTCACTGTCACTGTAACTCTCACTGTAACTCTCGCTCTCACTCTCACTGTCACTTTAACTCTCATTGTCGCTCTCACTGTCACTCTCACTGACACTGTAACTCTCATTGTCGCTCTCACTGTCACTGTAAATCTCATTGTCGCTCTCACTGTCACTCTCACTGACACTGTAACTCTCACTGTCACTCTCAATGTCACTCTAACACTCATTGTCGCTGTCACTGTCACTCTCACTGTCACTGTAACTCTCATTGTCGCTCTCACTGTCACTGTAACTCTCACTGTCGCTCTCACTGTCAGTCTCACTGTCAGTCTCACTGACACTGTAACTCTCACTGTAACTCTCAATGTCACTGTAACTCTCACTGCTGCTCTCACTGTAACTCTCGCTGTCACTGTAACTCTCACTGTCACTGTAAGTCTCATTGTCGCTCTCACTGTCAGTGTAACTCTCACTGTCACTGTAAATCTCATTGTCGCTCTCGCTGTCACTGTAACTCTCATTGTCACTCTCACAGTCACTGTCACTCTCACTGTCACTGTAACTCTCATTGTCGCTCTCACTGTCACTCTCACTGTCACTCCCACTATCACTGAAACACTCAATGTCACTGTAACTGTCACTGTAACTCTCATTGTCGCTCTCACTGTCACTGTAACTCGCAGTGTCACTGTAACTCTCATTGTCGCTCTCACTGTCACTGTCACTCTCACTATCACTGTAACTCTCATTGTCGCTCTCACTGTCACTGTAACTCTCATTGTCGCTCTCACTGTCACTCTAACTCTCACTGTCACTGTAACTCTCATTGTCACTCTCACTGTCACTGTAACTCTCATTGCCGCTCTCATTGTCAATGTAACTCTCATTGTCACTCTCACTGTCACTGTAACTCTCACTGTCACTGTCACTCTCATTGTCGCTCTCACTGTCACTGTAACTCTCATTGTCACTCTCACTGTCACTGTCACTCTCACTGTAACTCTCACTGCCACTGTAACTCTCACTGTTGCTCTCAAGTCACAGTAACTCTTATTGTCGCTCTCACTCTCACTGTCACTCTCATTGTCGCCCTCACTGTCACTCTAACTCTCACTGTCACTGTAAATCTCATTGTCACTCTCACTGTCACTGTAACTCTCATTGTCGCTCTCACTGTCACTGTAACTCTCATTGTCTCTCTCACTGTCACTGTAACTCTCACTGTCACTGTAACTCTCATTTTCGCTCTCACTGTCACTCTCACTGTCTATCTCACTGTCACTATAACTGTCACTGTCACTCTCACTGTCACTGTAACTCTCACTGTAACTCTCGCTGTCACTCTCACTGTCACTTTAACTCTCATTGTCGCTCCCACTGTCACTCTCACTGACACTGTAACTCTCATTGTTGCTCTCACTGTCACTCTCATTTCACTGTAACTCTCACTGTCACTCTCACTGACACTGTAACTCTCATTGTCGCTGTCACTGTCACTCTCACTTTCACTGTTACTCTCATTTTCGCTCTCACTGTCACTGTAACTCTCATTGTCGCTCTCACTATCGCTCTCACTGTCAGTCTCACTGTCACTGTAACTCTCACTGTAACTC
The DNA here is from genome assembly GCA_026770705.1 of Isurus oxyrinchus. NCBI lineage: Eukaryota > Metazoa > Chordata > Chondrichthyes > Lamniformes > Lamnidae > Isurus > Isurus oxyrinchus. The sequence continues at coordinate 189,481 of JANJGN010000415.1, forward strand.
TCAATGTCACTGTAACTCTCACTGTAACTCTCGCTGTCACTGTCACTCTCACTGTCACTGTAACTCTCACTGTTGCTCTCACTGTCACTGTAACTCTCATTGTCAATTTCAATGTCACTGTAACTCTCACTGTCACACTCACTGTCACTGTAATTCTCACTGTCACTCTCCCTGTCACTGTAACTCTCATTGTCGCTCTCACTGTCACTGTAACTCTCATTGTCGCGCTCACTGTCACTGTCACTCTCACTGTCACTGTAACTCTCACTGTTGCTCTCACTGTCACTCTCGCTGTCACTGAAACTCTCACTGTTGCTCTCACTGTCACTGTAACTCTCAATGTTGCTCTCACTGTCACTGTAACTCTCATTGTCACTCTAACTGTCACAGTAATTCTCATTGTCACTTTCACTGTCACTGTAACTCTCACTGTTGCTCTCACTGTCACTCTCGCTGTCATTGTAACTCTCACTGTTGCTCTCAAAGTCACAGTAACTCTTATTGTCGCTCTCACTGTCACTGTCACTCTCATTGTCGCCCTCACTGTCACTCTAACTCTCACTGTCACTGTAAATCTCATTGTCACTCTCACTGTCACTGTAACTCTCATTGTCGCTCTCACTGTCACTGTAACTCTCATTGTCACTTTCACTGTCACTGTACCTCTCACTGTCACTGTAACTCTCATTTTCGCTCTCACTGTCACTCTCACAGTCAATCTCACTGTCACTATAACTGTCACTGTCACTCTCACTGTCACTGTAACTCTCACTGTAACTCTCTCTGTCACTCTCACTTTCACTTTAACTCTCATTGTCGCTCTCACTGTCGCTCTCACTGACACTGTAACTCTCATTGTTGCTCTCACTGTCACTGTAAATCTCATTGTCGCTCTCACTGTCATTCTCACTGACACTGTAACTCTCACTGTCACTCTCAATTTAACTGTAACACTCATTGTCGCTGTCACTGTCACTCTCACTGTCACTGTAACTCTCATTGTCGCTCTGACTGTCACTGTCACTCTCATTGTTGCTCTCACTGTCAGTCTCACTGTCAGTCTCACTGTGACTGTAACTCTCACTGTACCTCTCAATGTCACTGTAACTCTCACTGTTGCTCTCACTGTAACTCTTGCTGTCACTGTAACTCTCACTGTCACTGTAAGTCTCATTGTCGCTCTCACTGTCAGTGTAACTCTCACTGTCACCGTAACTCGCATTGTCGCTCTCACTGTCACTGTAACTCTCATTGTCACTCTCACTGTCACTGTCACTCTCACTATCACTGAAACTCTCAATGTCAATGTCACTGTCACTGTAACTCTCATTGTCGCTCTCACTGTCACTGTAACTCTCAGTGTCACTGTAACTATCATTGTCGCTCTCACTGTCACTGTCACTCTCACTAAAACTGTAACTCTCATTGTCGCACTCACTGTCACTGTAACTCTCATTGTCGCTCTCACTGTCACTCTAACTCTCACTGTCACTTTAACTCTCATTGTCACTCTCACTGTCACTGTAACTCTCATTGCCGCTCTCATTGTCACTGTAACTCTCATTGTCACTCTCACTGTCACAGTAACTCTCACTGTCACTGTAACTCTCATTGTCGCTCTCACTGTCACTGTAACTCTCATTGTCACTCTCACTGTCACTGTCACTCTCACTGTAACTCTCACTGCCACAGTAAATCTCACTGTCACTCTCACTGTCCCTGTAACTCTCACTGTCGCTCTCACTGTCACTGTAACTCTCAGTGTCGCTCTCACTGTCACTGTAAATCTCATTGTCGCTCTCACTGTCACTCTCACTGACACTGTAACTCTCACTGTCACTCTCAATGTCACTCTAACACTCATTGTCGCTGTCACTGTCACTCTCACTGTCACTGTAACTCTCATTGTCGCTCTCACTGTCACTGTAACTCTCATTGTCGCTCTCACTGTCAGTCTCACTGTCAGTCTCACTGACACTGTAACTCTCACTGTAACTCTCAATGTCACTGTAACTCTCACTGCTGCTCTCACTGTAACTCTCGCTGTCACTGTAACTCTCACTGTCACTGTAAGTCTCATTGTCGCTCTCACTGTCAGTGTAACTCTCACTGTCACTGTAAATCTCATTGTCGCTCTCGCTGTCACTGTAACTCTCATTGTCACTCTCACAGTCACTGTCACTCTCACTGTCACTGTAACTCTCATTGTCGCTCTCACTGTCACTCTCACTGTCACTCCCACTATCACTGAAACTCTCAATGTCACTGTAACTGTCACTGTAACTCTCATTGTCGCTCTCACTGTCACTGTAACTCGCAGTGTCACTGTAACTCTCATTGTCGCTCTCACTGTCACTGTCACTCTCACTATCACTGTAACTCTCATTGTCGCTCTCACTGTCACTGTAACTCTCATTGTCGCTCTCACTGTCACTCTAACTCTCACTGTCACTGTAACTCTCATTGTCACTCTCACTGTCACTGTAACTCTCATTGCCGCTCTCATTGTCAATGTAACTCTCATTGTCACTCTCACTGTCACTGTAACTCTCACTGTCACTGTCACTCTCATTGTCGCTCTCACTGTCACTGTAACTCTCATTGTCACTCTCACTGTCACTGTCACTCTCACTGTAACTCTCACTGCCACTGTAACTCTCACTGTTGCTCTCACTGTCACTGTAACTCTCACTGTTGCTCTCAAGTCACAGTAACTCTTATTGTCGCTCTCACTCTCACTGTCACTCTCATTGTCGCCCTCACTGTCACTCTAACTCTCACTGTCACTGTAAATCTCATTGTCACTCTCACTGTCACTGTAACTCTCATTGTCGCTCTCACTGTCACTGTAACTCTCATTGTCTCTCTCACTGTCACTGTAACTCTCACTGTCACTGTAACTCTCATTTTCGCTCTCACTGTCACTCTCACTGTCTATCTCACTGTCACTATAACTGTCACTGTCACTCTCACTGTCACTGTAACTCTCACTGTAACTCTCGCTGTCACTCTCACTGTCACTTTAACTCTCATTGTCGCTCCCACTGTCACTCTCACTGACACTGTAACTCTCATTGTTGCTCTCACTGTCACTCTCATTTCACTGTAACTCTCACTGTCACTCTCACTGACACTGTAACTCTCATTGTCGCTGTCACTGTCACTCTCACTTTCACTGTTACTCTCATTTTCGCTCTCACTGTCACTGTAACTCTCATTGTCGCTCTCACTATCGCTCTCACTGTCAGTCTCACTGTCACTGTAACTCTCACTGTAACTCTCAATGTCACTGTAACTCTCACTGTAACTCTCGCTGTCACTGTCACTCTCACTGTCACTGTAACTCTCACTGTTGCTCTCACTGTCACTGTAACTCTCATTGTCAATTTCAATGTCACTGTAACTCTCACTGTCACACTCACTGTCACTGTAATTCTCACTGTCACTCTCCCTGTCACTGTAACTCTCATTGTCGCTCTCACTGTCACTGTAACTCTCATTGTCGCGCTCACTGTCACTGTCACTCTCACTGTCACTGTAACTCTCACTGTTGCTCTCACTGTCACTCTCGCTGTCACTGAAACTCTCACTGTTGCTCTCACTGTCACTGTAACTCTCAATGTTGCTCTCACTGTCACTGTAACTCTCATTGTCACTCTAACTGTCACAGTAATTCTCATTGTCACTTTCACTGTCACTGTAACTCTCACTGTTGCTCTCACTGTCACTCTCGCTGTCATTGTAACTCTCACTGTTGCTCTCAAAGTCACAGTAACTCTTATTGTCGCTCTCACTGTCACTGTCACTCTCATTGTCGCCCTCACTGTCACTCTAACTCTCACTGTCACTGTAAATCTCATTGTCACTCTCACTGTCACTGTAACTCTCATTGTCGCTCTCACTGTCACTGTAACTCTCATTGTCACTTTCACTGTCACTGTACCTCTCACTGTCACTGTAACTCTCATTTTCGCTCTCACTGTCACTCTCACAGTCAATCTCACTGTCACTATAACTGTCACTGTCACTCTCACTGTCACTGTAACTCTCACTGTAACTCTCTCTGTCACTCTCACTTTCACTTTAACTCTCATTGTCGCTCTCACTGTCGCTCTCACTGACACTGTAACTCTCATTGTTGCTCTCACTGTCACTGTAAATCTCATTGTCGCTCTCACTGTCATTCTCACTGACACTGTAACTCTCACTGTCACTCTCAATGTAACTGTAACACTCATTGTCGCTGTCACTGTCACTCTCACTGTCACTGTAACTCTCATTGTCGCTCTGACTGTCACTGTCACTCTCATTGTTGCTCTCACTGTCAGTCTCACTGTCAGTCTCACTGTGACTGTAACTCTCACTGTACCTCTCAATGTCACTGTAACTCTCACTGTTGCTCTCACTGTAACTCTTGCTGTCACTGTAACTCTCACTGTCACTGTAAGTCTCATTGTCGCTCTCACTGTCAGTGTAACTCTCACTGTCACCGTAACTCGCATTGTCGCTCTCACTGTCACTGTAACTCTCATTGTCACTCTCACTGTCACTGTCACTCTCACTATCACTGAAACTCTCAATGTCAATGTCACTGTCACTGTAACTCTCATTGTCGCTCTCACTGTCACTGTAACTCTCAGTGTCACTGTAACTATCATTGTCGCTCTCACTGTCACTGTCACTCTCACTAAAACTGTAACTCTCATTGTCGCACTCACTGTCACTGTAACTCTCATTGTCGCTCTCACTGTCACTCTAACTCTCACTGTCACTTTAACTCTCATTGTCACTCTCACTGTCACTGTAACTCTCATTGCCGCTCTCATTGTCACTGTAACTCTCATTGTCACTCTCACTGTCACAGTAACTCTCACTGTCACTGTAACTCTCATTGTCGCTCTCACTGTCACTGTAACTCTCATTGTCACTCTCACTGTCACTGTCACTCTCACTGTAACTCTCACTGCCACAGTAAATCTCACTGTCACTCTCACTGTCCCTGTAACTCTCACTGTCGCTCTCACTGTCACTGTAACTCTCAGTGTCGGTCTCACTGTCACTGTAAATCTCGCTGTCACTCTCACTGTCACTTTAACTCTCATTGTCGCTCTCACTGTCACTGTAACTCTCATTGTCACTCTCACTGTCACTGTAAATCTCATTGTCGCTCTCACTGCCACTCTCATTTCACTGTAACTCTCACTGTCACTCTCACTGTCACTGTAACTCTCATTGTCGCTGTCACTGTCACTCTCACTTTCACTGTAACTCTCATTTTCGCTCTCACTGTCAATGTAACTCTCATTGTCGCTCTCACTGTCACTCTCACTGTTAGTCTCACTGTCACTGTAACTCTCACTGTAACTTTCAATGTCACTGTAACTCTCACTGTTGCTCTCACTGTAACTCTCACTGTCACTGTAACTCTCACTGTTGCTCTCACTGTCACTGTAACTCTCATTGTCAATTTCACTGTCACTGTAACTCTCACTGTCACACTCACTGTCACTGTAACTCTCATTGTCGCTCTCACTGTCACTGTCACTGTCACTCTCACTTACACTGAAACTCTCAATGTCACTGTCACTGTCCCTGTAACTCTCATTGTCGCTCTCACTGTCACTGTCACTCTCACTCTAACTCTCACTGTCACTGTAACTCTCACTGTTGCTCTCACTGTCAATGTAACTCTCATTGTTGCTCCCACTGTCACTGTAACTCTCATTGTCACTCTAACTGTCACAGTAATTCTCATTGTCACTTTCACTGTCACTGTAACTCTCACTGTTGCTCTCACTGTCACTCTCGCTGTCACTGTAACTCTCACTGTTGCTCTCAAAGTCACAGTAACTCTTATTGTCGCCCTCACTGTCACTCTAACTCTCACTGTCACTGTAAATCTCATTGTCACTCTCACTGTCACTGTAACTCTCATTGTCGCTCTCACTGTCACTGTAACTCTCATTGTCACTCTCACTGTCACTGTAACTCTCACTGTCACTGTAACTCTCATTTTCGCTCTCACTGTCACTCTCACTGTCAATCTCACTGTCACTATAACTGTCACTGTCACTCTCACTGTCACTGTAACTCTCACTGTAACTCTCTCTGTCACTCTCACTTTCACTTTAACTCTCATTGTCGCTCTCACTGTCGCTCTCACTGACACTGTAACTCTCATTGTTGCTCTCACTGTCACTGTAAATCTCATTGTCGCTCTCACTGTCATTCTCACTGACACTGTAACTCTCACTGTCACTCTCAATGTAACTGTAACACTCATTGTCGCTGTCACTGTCACTCTCACTGTCACTGTAACTCTCATTGTCGCTCTGACTGTCACTGTCACTCTCATTGTTGCTCTCACTGTCAGTCTCACTGTCAGTCTCACTGTGACTGTAACTCTCACTGTACCTCTCAATGTCACTGTAACTCTCACTGTTGCTCTCACTGTAACTCTTGCTGTCACTGTAACTCTCACTGTCACTGTAAGTCTCATTGTCGCTCTCACTGTCAGTGTAACTCTCACTGTCACCGTAACTCGCATTGTCGCTCTCACTGTCACTGTAACTCTCATTGTCACTCTCACTGTCACTGTCACTCTCACTATCACTGAAACTCTCAATGTCACTGTCACTGTCACTGTAACTCTCATTGTCGCTCTCACTGTCACTGTAACTCTCAGTGTCACTGTAACTATCATTGTCGCTCGCACTGTCACTGTCACTCTCACTAAAACTGTAACTCTCATTGTCGCACTCACTGTCACTGTAACTCTCATTGTCGCTCTCACTGTCACTCTAACTCTCACTGTCACTGTAACTCTCATTGTCACTCTCACTGTCACTGTAACTCTCATTGCCGCTCTCATTGTCACTGTAACTCTCATTGTCACTCTCACTGTCACAGTAACTCTCACTGTCACTGTAACTCTCATTGTCGCTCTCACTGTCACTGTAACTCTCATTGTCACTCTCACTGTCACTGTCACTCTCACTGTAACTCTCACTGCCACAGTAAATCTCACTGTCACTCTCACTGTCCCTGTAACTCTCACTGTCGCTCTCACTGTCACTGTAACTCTCAGTGTCGCTCTCACTGTCACTGTAAATCTCGCTGTCACTCTCACTGTCACTTTAACTCTCATTGTCGCTCTCACTGTCACTGTAACTCTCATTGTCACTCTCACTGTCACTATAAATCTCATTGTCGCTCTCACTGCCACTCTCATTTCACTGTAACTCTCACTGTCACTCTCACTGTCACTGTAACTCTCATTGTCGCTGTCACTGTCACTCTCACTTTCACTGTAACTCTCATTTTCGCTCTCACTGTCACTGTAACTCTCATTGTCGCTCTCACTGTCACTCTCACTGTCAGTCTCACTGTCACTGTAACTCTCACTGTAACTTTCAATGTCACTGTAACTCTCACTGTTGCTCTCACTGTAACTCTCACTGTCACTGTAACTCTCACTGTTGCTCTCACTGTCACTGTAACTCTCATTGTCAATTTAACTGTCACTGTAACTCTCACTGTCACACTCACTGTCACTGTAACTCTCATTGTCGCTCTCACTGTCACTCTCACTGTCACTCTCACTTACACTCTCATTTCACTGTAACTCTCAATGTCACTGTCACTGTCCCTGTAACTCTCATTGTCGCTCTCACTGTCACTGTCACTCTCATTGTCACTCTCACTGTCACTGTAAATCTCATTGTCGCTCTCACTGTCACTGTAACTCTCAATGTGGCTCTCACTGTCACTGTAACTCTCCTTGTCGCTGTCACTGTCACTCTCACTGTCACTGTAAATTTCATTGTCGCTCCCACTGTCACTTGAACTCTCACTGTCGCTCTCTCTGTCACTGTAACTCTCATTGTCGCTCTCACTGTCACTGTAACTCTCATTGTTGCTCTCACTGTAACTCTCACTGTCACTGTAACTCTCACTGTAACTCTCATTATCACTCTCACTGTCACTGTAACTCTCATTGTCGCTCTCACTGTCACTGTAACTCTCATTGTCGCTCTCACTGTCACTGTAATTCTCATTGTTGCTCTCACTGTCACTCTCACTGACACTGTAACTCTCATTGTCGCTCTCACTGTCACTGTAACTCTCATTGTCGCTCTCACTGTCACTCTCACTGACACTGTAACTCTCACTTTCGATCTCACTGTCACTCTCACTGTCACTGTAACTCTCATTGTCGCCCTCACTGTCACTGTAACTCTCACTGTCACTGTAACTCTCATTGTCACACTCACTGTCACTGTAACTCTCACTGTCACTGTAACTCTCCCTGTCGCTCTCACTGTCACTGTAACTCTCAATGTTGCTCTCACTGTCACTGTAACACTCATTTCCACTGTAAATCTCACTTTCGCTCTCACTGTCACTCTCACTGTCACTGTAACACTCACTGTTACTGTCACTATAACTCTCCATGTCGCTCTCAGTGTCACTGTAACACTCATTCTCACTGTAACTCTCACTTTCGCTCTCACTGTCACTCTCACTGTCACTGTAACTCTCTTTGTCGCTCTCACTGTCTCTGTAACAATCACTTTCGCTCTCACGGTCACTCTCACTGTCACTGTAACTCTCATTGTCACTCTCACTGTCACTGTAACTCTCATTGTCGCTCTCACTGTCACTGTAACTCTCATTGTCAATTTCACTGTCACTGTAACTCTCACTGTCACACTCACTGTCACTGTAACTCTCATTGTCGCTCTCACTGTCACTCTCACTGTCACTCTCACTTACACTGAAACTCTCAATGTCACTGTCACTGTCCCTGTAACTATCATTGTCGCTCTCACTGTCACTGTCACTCTCACTCTAACTCTCACTGTCACTGTAACTCTCACTGTTGCTCTCACTGTCAATGTAACTCTAATTGTTGCTCCCACTGTCACTGTAACTCTCATTGTCGCTCTCACTGTCACTGTAACTCTCATTGTCACTCTCACTGTCACTGTAAATCTCATTGTCGCTCTCACTGTCACTGTAACTCTCAATGTGGCTCTCACTGTCACTGTAACTCTCCTTGTCGCTGTCACTGTCACTCTCACTGTCACTGTAAATTTCATTGTCGCTCCCACTGTCACTTGAACTCTCACTGTCGCTCTCTCTGTCACTGTAACTCTCATTGTCGCTCTCACTGTCACTGTAACTCTCATTGTTGCTCTCACTGAAACTCTCACTGTCACTGTAACTCTCACTGTAACTCTCATTATCACTCTCACTGTCACTGTAACTCTCATTGTCGCTCTCACTGTCACTGTAACTCTCATTGTCGCTCTCACTGTCACTGTAATTCTCATTGTTGCTCTCACTGTCACTCTCACTGACACTGTAACTCTCATTGTCGCTCTCACTGTCACTGTAACTCTCATTGTCGCTCTCACTGTCACTCTCACTGACACTGTAACTCTCACTTTCGATCTCACTGTCACTCTCACTGTCACTGTAACTCTCATTGTCGCCCTCACTGTCACTGTAACTCTCACTGTCACTGTAACTCTCATTGTCACACTCACTGTCACTGTAACTCTCACTGTCACTGTAACTCTCCCTGTCGCTCTCACTGTCACTGAGACTCTCAATGTTGCTCTCACTGTCTCTGTAACACTCATTTCCACTGTAAATCTCACTTTCGCTCTCACTGTCACTCTCACTGTCACTGTAACACTCACTGTTACTGTCACTGTAACTCTCCATGTCGCTCTCAGTGTCACTGTAACACTCATTCTCACTGTAACTCTCACTTTCGCTCTCACTGTCACTCTCACTGTCACTGTAACTCTCTTTGTCGCACTCACTGTCTCTGTAACAATCACTTTCGCTCTCACGGTCACTCTCACTGTCACTGTAACTCTCATTGTCACTCTCACTGTCACTGTAACTCTCATTGTCGCTCTCACTGTCACTGTAACTCTCATTGTCAATTTCACTGTCACTGTAACTCCCACTGTCACAGTCACTGTCACTGTAACTCTCATTGTCACTCTCACTGTCACTCTCACTGTCACTCTCACTTACACTGAAACTCTCAATGTCACTGTCACTGTCACTGTAACTCTCATTGTCGCTCTCACTGTCACTGTCACTCTCACTGTAACTCTCACTGTCACTGTAACTCTCACTGTTGCTCCCACTGTCACTGTAACTCTCATTGTTGCTCTCACTGTCACTGTAACTCTCATTGTCGCTCTCACTGTCACTGTAACTCTCATTGTCACTCTCACTGTCACTGTAAATCTCATTGTCGCTCTAACTGTCACTGTAACTCTCAATGTGGCTCTCACTGTCACTGTAACTCTCCTTGTCGCTGTCACTGTCACTCTCACTGTCACTGTAAATCTCATTGTCGCTCTCACTGTCACTTGAACTCTCACTGTCGCTCTCACTGTCACTGTAACTCTCATTGTCGCTCTCACTGTCACTGTAACTATCATTGTCGCTCTCACTGTAACTCTCACTGTCACTGTAACTCTCACTGTAACTCTCATTATCACTCTCACTGTCACTGTAAATCTCATTGTCACTCTCACTGTCACTGTAACTCTCATTGTCGCTCTCACTGTCACTGTAACTCTCATTGTCGCTCTCACTGTCACTGTAACTCTCATTGTTGCTCTCACTGTCACTCTCACTGACACTGTAACTCTCATTTTCGCTCTCACTCTCACTGTAACTCTCATTGTCGCTCTCACTGTCACTGAAACTCTCACTGTCACTCTCACTGTCACTGTCACTCTCACTGTCACTGTAACTCTCATTGTCGCTCTCACTGTCACTGTAACTCTCATTGTCGCTCTCACTGTCACTGTAACTCTCATTGTCACTCTCACTGTCACTGTAAATCTCATTGTCGCTCTCACTGTCACTCTCACTGTCACTGAAAGTCTCACTGTCACTATCACTGTCACTGTAACTCTCCTTGTCGCTGTCACTGTCACTCTCACTGTCACTGTAAATCTCATTGTCACTCTCACTGTCACTTGAACTCTCACTGTCGCTCTCACTGTCACTGTAACTCTCATTGTCGCTCTCACTGTCACTGTAACTCTCATTGTAGCTCTCACTGTAACTCTCACTGTCACTGTAACTCTCACTGTATCTCTCATTATCGCTCTCACTGTCACTGTAACTCTCATTGTCACTCTCACTGTCACTGGAAATATCATTGTCGCTCTCACTATCACTGTAACTCTCATTGTCGCTCTCACTGTCACTGTAACTCTCATTGTTGCTCTCACTGTCACTCTCACTGACACTGTAACTCTCATTTTCGCTCTCACTGTAACTGCAACTCCCAATTTCGATCTCACTGTCACTCTCACTTGCACTGTAACTCTCATTGTCGCTCTCATTGTCACTGTAACTGTCATTGTCTCCTTCACTGTCACCGTAACTATCATTGTCACTCTCACTGTCACTGTAACTCTCATTGTCACTCCCACTGTCACTGTAACTCTCACGGTAACTGTCACTGTCACTGTAACTCTCAATGTCGCTCTCACTGTCACTGTAACACTCATTGTCACTGTAAATCTCACTTTCGCTCTGACTGTCACTCTCACTGTCACTGTAACTCTCATTGTCACTCTCACTGTCACTGTAACTCTCTTTGTCGCACTCACTGTCAATGCAACTCTCACCTTCGTTCTCACTGTCACTCTCACTGTCACTGTAACTCTCATTGTCACTCTCACTGTCACTGTAACTCTCTTTGTCGCACTCACTGTCACTGCAACTCTCACTTTCGTTCTCACTGTCACTCTCACTGTCACTGTAACTCTCATTGTCACTCTCACTGTCACTGTAACTCTCTTTGTCGCTCTGACTGTCACTGTAACTCTCATTGTCGCTCTCACTCTCACTCTCACTGTCACTGTAACTCTCACTGTCACTGTAACTCTCACTGTCACTCTCCCTGTCACTGTAACTCTCATTGTCGCTCTCACTGTCACTGTAACTCTCATTGTCGCTCTCACTGTCACTGTCACTCTCACTGTCACTGTAACTCTCACTGTTGCTCTCACTGTCACTCTCGCTGTCACTGAAACTCTCACTGTTGCTCTCACTGTCACTGTAACTCTCAATGTTGCTCTCACTGTCACTGTAACTCTCATTGTCACTCTAACTGTCACAGTAATTCTCATTGTCACTTTCACTGTCACTGTAACTCTCACTGTTGCTCTCACTGTCACTTTCGCTGTCACTGTAACTCTCACTGTTGCTCTCACTGTCACAGTAACTCTCATTGCCGCTCTCACTGTCACTGTCACTCTCACTGTCGCCCTCACTGTCACTCTAACTCTCACTGTCACTGTAAATCTCATTGTCACTCTCACTGTCACTGTAACTCTCATTGTCACTCTCACTGTCACTGTAACTCTCATTGTCACTCTCACTGTCACTGTAACTCTCACTGTCACTGTAACTCTCATTGTCGCTCTCACTGTCACTGTAACTCTCATTGTCACTCTCACTGTCACTGTCACTCTCACTGTCGCTCTCACTGTCACTGTAACTCGCACTGTCGCTCTCACTGTCACTGTAACTCTCAGTGTCGCTCTCACTGTCACTGTAACTCTCGCTGTCGCTCTCACTGTCACTGTAACTCTCATTGTCGCTCTCACTGTCACTGTAAATCTCATTGTCGCTCTCACTGTCACTCTCACTGTCACTGTAACTCTCACTGTCACTCTCAATGTCACTGTAACTCTCATTGTCGCTGTCACTGTCACTCTTACTGTCACTGTAACTCTCATTGTTGCTCTCACTGTCACTGTAACTCTCATTGTCGCTCTCACTGTCAGTGTCAGTGTCAGTCTCACTGTCACTGTAACTCTCAGTGTTGCTCTCACTGTCACTGTAATTCTCATTGTCACTTTCACTGTCACTGTAACTCTCACTGTCACACTCACTGTCACTGTAAATCTCATTGTCGCTCTCACTGTCACTCTCACTGTCACTCTCACTATCACTGAAACTCTCAATGTCACTGTCACTGTCACTGTAACTCTTATTGTCGTTCTCAATGTCACTGTAACTCTCACTGTCACTGTAAGTCTCATTGATGCTCTCACTGTCACTGTAACTCTCACTGTCACTCTCACTGTCACTGTCACTCTCCCTGTCACTGTAACTCTCATTGTCGCTCTCACTGTCACTGCAACTCTCATTGTCGCTCTCACTGTCACTGTAACTCTCACTGTCACTCTCACTGACACTGTAACTCTCACTTTCGATCTCACTGTCACTCTCACTGTCACTGTAACTCACATTGTCGCCCTCACTGTCACTGTAACTCTCAATGTCACTGTAGCTCTCATTGTCACACTCACTGTCACTGTAACTCTCACTGTCACTGTCACTGTCACTGTAACTCTCACTGTCGCTCTCACTGTCACTGTAACACTCAATGTCGCTCTCACTGTCACTGCAACACTCATTCTCACTGTAAATCTCACTTTCGCTCTCACTGTCACTCTCACTGTCACTGTAACACTCACTGTCAATGTCACTGTAACTCTCCATGTCGCTCTCAGTGTCACTGTAACACTCATTCTCACTGTAACTCTCACTTTCGCTCTCACTTTCACTCTCACTGTCAATGTAACTCTCTTTGTCGCTCTCACTGTCTCTGTAACACTCACTTTCGCACTCACGGTCACTCTCACTGTCACTGTAACTCTCATTGTCACTCTCACTGTCACTGTAACTCTCATTGTCGCTCTCACTGTCACTGTAACTCTCACTGTCGCTCCCACTGTCACTGTAACTCTCATTGTCGCTCTCAATGTCACTGTAACTCTCATTGTCGCTCTCACTGTCACTGTAACTCTCACTGTCACTGTAACTCTCATTGTCGCTCTCACTGCCACTCTCTCTGTCAATCTCACTATCACTGTAACTGTCACTGTCACTCTCACTGTCACTGTAACTCTCACTGTAACTCTCGCTGTCACTCTCACTGTCATTTTAACTCTCATTGTCGCTCTCACTGTTACTGTAACTCTCATTGTCACTCTCACTGTCACTGAAAATCTCATTGTCGCTCTCACTGTCACTCTCACTGACACTGTAACTCTCACTGTCACTGTAACTCTCACTGTCGCTCTCACTTCACTGTAACTCTCAATGTTGCTCTCACTGTCACTGTAACACTCATTTCCACTGTAACACTCACTTTCGCTCTCACTGTCACTCTCACTGTCACTGTAACACTCACTGTCACTGTCACTGTAACTCTCCATGTCGCTCTCAGTGTCACTGTAACACTCATTCTCACTGTAACTCTCACTTTCGCTCTCACTGTCACTCTCACTGTCACTGTAACTCTCTTTGTCGCTCTCACTGTCTCTGTAACACTCACTTTCGCTCTCACGGTCACTCTCACTGTCACTGTAACTCTCATTGTCACTCTCACTGTCACTGTAACTCTCATTGTCGCTCTCACTGTCACTGTAACTCTCATTGTCACTCTCACTGTCACTGTAACTCTCACTGTCACTGTAACTCTCATTGTCGCTCTCACTGTCACTGTAACTCTCATTGTCACTCTCACTGTCACTGTCACTCTCACTGTCGCTCTCACTGTCACTGTAACTCGCACTGTCGCTCTCACTGTCACTGTAACTCTCAGTGTCGCTCTCACTGTCACTGTAACTCTCGCTGTCGCTCTCACTGTCACTGTAACTCTCATTGTCGCTCTCACTGTCACTGTAAATCTCATTGTCGCTCTCACTGTCACTCTCACTGTCACTGTAACTCTCACTGTCACTCTCAATGTCACTGTAACTCTCATTGTCGCTGTCACTGTCACTCTTACTGTCACTGTAACTCTCATTGTCGCTCTCACTGTCACTGTAACTCTCATTGTCGCTCTCACTGTCAGTGTCAGTCTCACTGTCACTGTAAGTCTCAGTGCTGCTCTCACTGTCACTGTAATTCTCATTGTCACTTTCACTGTCACTGTAACTCTCACTGTCACACTCACTGTCACTGTATCTCTCATTGTCGCTCTCACTGTCACTCTCACTGTCACTCTCACTATCACTGAAACTCTCAATGTCACTGTCACTGTCACTGTAACTCTTATTGTCGTTCTCAATGTCACTGTAACTCTCACTGTCACTGTAAGTCTCATTGATGCTCTCACTGTCACTGTAACTCTCACTGTCACTCTCACTGTCACTGTCACTCTCCCTGTCACTGTAACTCTCATTGTCGCTCTCACTGTCACTGCAACTCTCATTGTCGCTCTCACTGTCACTGTAACTCTCATTGTCGCTCTCACTGTCACTGTAACTCTCATTTTCGCTCTCACTGTCACTGTAACTCTTATTGTCGCTCTCACTGTCACTCTCACTGACACTGTAACTCTCACTTTCGATCTCACTGTCACTCTCACTGTCACTGTAACTCACATTGTCGCCCTCACTGTCACTGTAACTCTCAATGTCACTGTAGCTCTCATTGTCACACTCACTGTCACTGTAACTCTCACTGTCACTGTCACTGTCACGGTAACTCTCACTGTCGCTCTCACTGTCACTGTAACACTCAATGTCGCTCTCACTGTCACTGCAACACTCATTCTCACTGTACATCTCACTTTCGCTCTCACTGTCACTCTCACTGTCACTGTAACACTCACTGTCACTGTCACTGTAACTCTCCATGTCGCTCTCAGTGTCACTGTAACACTCATTCTCACTGTAACTCTCACTTTCGCTCTCACTGTCACTCTCACTGTCAATGTAACTCTCTTTGTCGCTCTCACTGTCTCTGTAACACTCACTTTCGCACTCACGGTCACTCTCACTGTCACTGTAACTCTCATTGTCACTCTCACTGTCACTGTAACTCTCATTGTCGCTCTCACTGTCACTGTAACTCTCACTGTCGCTCCCACTGTCACTGTAACTCTCATTGTCGCTCTCAATGTCACTGTAACTCTCATTGTCGCTCTCACTGTCACTGTAACTCTCACTGTCACTGTAACTCTCATTGTCGCTCTCACTGCCACTCTCTCTGTCAATCTCACTATCACTGTAACTGTCACTGTCACTCTCACTGTCACTGTAACTCTCACTGTAACTCTCGCTGTCACTCTCACTGTCATTTTAACTCTCATTGTCGCTCTCACTGTTACTGTAACTCTCATTGTCACTCTCACTGTCACTAAATCTCGTTGTCGCTCTCACTGTCACTCTCACTGACACTGTAACTCTCACTGTCACTGTAACTCTCACTGTCGCTCTCACTGTCACTGTAACTCTCAATGTTGCTCTCACTGTCACTGTAACACTCATTTCCACTGTAACACTCACTTTCGCTCTCACTGTCACTCTCACTGTCACTGTAACACTCACTGTCACTGTCACTGTAACTCTCCATGTCGCTCTCAGTGTCACTGTAACACTCATTCTCACTGTAACTCTCACTTTCGCTCTCACTGTCACTCTCACTGTCACTGTAACTCTCTTTGTCGCTCTCACTGTCTCTGTAACACTCACTTTCGCTCTCACGGTCACTCTCACTGTCACTGTAACTCTCATTGTCACTCTCACTGTCACTGTAACTCTCATTGTCGCTCTCACTGTCACTGTAACTCTCATTGTCAATTTCACTGTCACTGTAACTCCCACTGTCACAGTCACTGTCACTGTAACTCTCATTGTCGCTCTCACTGTCACTCTCACTGTCGCTCACACTTACACAGAAACTCTCAATGTCACTGTCACTGTAACTCTCATTGTCGCTCTCACTGTCACTGTCACTCTCACTGTAACTCTCACTGTCACTGTAACTCTCACTGTTGCTCTCACTGTCACTGTAACTCTCATTGTTGCTCTCACTGTCACTGTAACTCTCATTGTCGCTCTCACTGTCACTGTAACTCTCATTGTCACTCTCACTGTCACTGTAAATCTCATTGTCGCTCTAACTGTCACTGTAACTCTCAATGTGGCTCTCACTGTCACTGTAACTCTCCTTGTCGCTGTCACTGTCACTCTCACTGTCACTGTAAATCTCATTGTCGCTCTCACTGTCACTTGAACTCTCACTGTCGCTCTCACTGTCACTGTAACTCTCATTGTCGCTCTCACTGTCACTGGAGCTCTCATTGTCGCTCTCACTGTAACTCTCACTGTCACTGTAACTATCACTGTAACTCTCATTATCACTCTCACTGTCACTGTAAATCTCATTGTCACTCTCACTGTCACTGTAACTCTCATTGTCGCTCTCACTGTCACTTTAACTCTCATTGTCGCTCTCACTGTCACCGTAACTCTCATTGTTGCTCTCACTGTCACTCTCACTGACACTGTAACTCTCATTTTCGCTCTCACTGTCACTGTAACTCTCATTGTCGCTCTCACTGTCACTGAAAATCTCACTGTCACTCTCACTGTCACTGTCACTCTCACTGTCACTGTAACTCTCATTGTCGCTCTCACTGTCACTGAAACTCTCATTGTCGCTCTCACTGTCACTGTAACTCTCATTGTCACTCTCACTGTCACTGTAAATCTCATTGTCGCTCTCACTGTCACTCTCACTGTCACTGAAAGTCTCACTGTCACTATCACTGTCACTGTAACTCTCCTTGTCGCTGTCACTGTCACACTCACTGTCACTGTAAATCTCATTGTCACTCTCACTGTCACTTGAACTCTCACTGTCGCTCTCACTGTCACTGTAACTCTCATTGTCGCTCTCACTGTCACTGTAACTCTCATTGTCGCTCTCACTGTAACTCTCACTGTCACTGTAACTCTCACTGTATCTCTCATTATCGCTCTCACTGTCACTGTAACTCTCATTGTCACTCTCACTGTCACTGGAAATATCATTGTCGCTCTCACTATCACTGTAACTCTCATTGTCGCTCTCACTGTCACTGTAACTCTCATTGTTGCTCTCACTGTCACTCTCACTGACACTGTAACTCTCATTTTCGCTCTCACTGTAACTGTAACTCCCAATTTCGATCTCACTGTCACTCTCACTTGCACTGTAACTCTCATTGTCGCTCTCATTGTCACTGTAACTCTCATTGTCTCCTTCACTGTCACCATAACTCTCATTGTCACTCTCACTGTCACTGTAACTCTCATTGTCACTCCCACTGTCACTGTAACTCTCACGGTAACTGTCACTGTCACTGTAACTCTCAATGTCGCTCTCACTGTCACTGTAACACTCATTGTCACTGTAAATCTCACTTTCGCTCTCACTGTCACTCTCACTGTCACTGTAACTCTCATTGTCACTCTCACTGTCACTGTAACTCTCTTTGTCGCACTCACTGGCACTGCAACTCTCACTTTCGCTCTCACTGTCACTCTCACTGTCACTGTAACTCTCATTGTCACTCTCACTGTCACTGTAACTCTCTTTGTCGCTCTGACTGTCACTGTAACTCTCATTGTCGCTCTCACTCTCACTCTCGCTGTCACTGTAACTCTCACTGTCACTGTAACTCTCACTGTCACTCTCCCTGTCACTGTAACTCTCATTGTCGCTCTCACTGTCACTGTAACTCTCATTGCCGCTCTCACTGTCACTGTCACTCTCACTGTCACTGTAACTCTCACTGTTGCTCTCACTGTCACTCTCGCTGTCACTGAAACTCTCACTGTTGTTCTCACTGTCACTGTAACTCTCAATGTTGCTCTCACTGTCACTGTAACTCTCATTGTCACTCTAACTGTCACAGTAATTCTCATTGTCACTTTCACTGTCACTGTAACTCTCACTGTTGCTCTCACTGTCACATTCGCTGTCACTGTAACTCTCACTGTTGCTCTCACTGTCACAGTAACTCTCATTGTCGCTCTCACTGTCACTGTCACTCTCACTGTCGCCCTCACTGTCACTCTAACTCTCACTGTCACTGTAAATCTCATTGACACTCTCACTGTCACTGTAACTCTCATTGTCGCTCTCACTGTCACTGTAACTCTCATTGTCACTCTCACTGTCACTGTAACTCTCACTGTCACTGTAACTCTCATTGTCGCTCTCACTGTCACTGTAACTCTCATTGTCACTCTCACTGTCACTGTCACTCTCACTGTCGCTCTCACTGTCACTGTAACTCGCACTGTCGCTCTCACTGTCACTGTAACTCTCAGTGTCGCTCTCACTGTCACTGTAACTCTCGCTGTCGCTCTCACTGTCACTGTAACTCTCATTGTCGCTCTCACTGTCACTGTAAATCTCATTGTCGCTCTCACTGTCACTCTCACTGTCACTGTAACTCTCACTGTCACTCTCAATGTCACTGTAACTCTCATTGTCGCTGTCACTGTCACTCTTACTGTCACTGTAACTCTCATTGTCGCTCTCACTGTCACTGTAACTCTCATTGTTGCTCTCACTGTCAGTGTCAGTGTCAGTCTCACTGTCACTGTAAGTCTCAGTGTTGCTCTCACTGTCACTGTAATTCTCATTGTCACTTTCACTGTCACTGTAACTCTCACTGTCACACTCACTGTCACTGTAACTCTCATTGTCGCTCTCACTGTCACTGTAACTCTCAATGTCGCTCTCACTGTAACTCTCACTGTCACTGTAACTATCACTGTAACTCTCATTATCACTCTCACTGTCACTGTAAATCTCATTGTCACTCTCACTGTCACTGTAACTCTCATTGTCGCTCTCACTGTCACTTTAACTCTCATTGTCGCTCTCACTGTCACCGTAACTCTCATTGTTGCTCTCACTGTCACTCTCACTGACACTGTAACTCTCATTTTCGCTCTCACTGTCACTGTAACTCTCATTGTCGCTCTCACTGTCACTGAAACTATCACTGTCACTCTCACTGTCACTGTCACTCTCACTGTCACTGTAACTCTCATTGTCGCTCTCACTGTCACTGTAACTCTCATTGTCGCTCTCACTGTCACTGTAACTCTCATTGTCACTCTCACTGTCACTGTAAATCTCATTGTCGCTCTCACTGTCACTCTCACTGTCACTGAAAGTCTCACTGTCACTATCACTGTCACTGTAACTCTCCTTGTCGCTGTCACTGTCACACTCACTGTCACTGTAAATCTCATGGTCACTCTCACTGTCACTTGAACTCTCACTGTCGCTCTCACTGTCACTGTAACTCTCATTGTCGATCTCATTGTCACTGTAACTCTCATTGTCGCCCTCACTGTCACTGTAATTCTCACTGTCACTCTCACTGTCACTGTAACTCTCATTGTCACTCTCACTGTCACTGTAACTCTCACGGTCACTGTCACTCTCACTTTCGCTCTCACTGTCACTCTCACTGTCACTGTAACTCTCACTGTCACACTCACTGTCACTGTAACTCTCATTGTCGCTCTCACTGTCACTGTAACTCTCAATGTCGCTCTCACTGTAACTCTCACTGTCACTGTAACTATCACTGTAACTCTCATTATCACTCTCACTGTCACTGTAAATCTCATTGTCACTCTCACTGTCACTGTAACTCTCATTGTCGCTCTCACTGTCACTTTAACTCTCATTGTCGCTCTCACTGTCACCGTAACTCTCATTGTTGCTCTCACTGTCACTCTCACTGACACTGTAACTCTCATTTTCGCTCTCACTGTCACTGTAACTCTCATTGTCGCTCTCACTGTCACTGAAACTATCACTGTCACTCTCACTGTCACTGTCACTCTCACTGTCACTGTAACTCTCATTGTCGCTCTCACTGTCACTGTAACTCTCATTGTCGCTCTCACTGTCACTGTAACTCTCATTGTCACTCTCACTGTCACTGTAAATCTCATTGTCGCTCTCACTGTCACTCTCACTGTCACTGAAAGTCTCACTGTCACTATCACTGTCACTGTAACTCTCCTTGTCGCTGTCACTGTCACACTCACTGTCACTGTAAATCTCATGGTCACTCTCACTGTCACTTGAACTCTCACTGTCGCTCTCACTGTCACTGTAACTCTCATTGTCGCTCTCACTGTCACTGTAACTCTCATTGTCGCTCTCACTGTCACTCTCACTGTCACTCTCACTTACACTGAAAATCTCAATGTCACTGTCACTGTCACTGTAACTCTCATTGTCGCTCTCACTGTCACTGTCACTCTCACTGTAACTCTCACTGTCACTGTAACTCTCACTGTTGCTCTCACTGTCACTGTAACTCTCATTGTTGCTCTCACTGTCACTGTAACTCTCATTGTCGCTCTCACTCTCACTGTAACTCTCATTGTCATTCTCACTGTCACTGTAAATCTCATTGTCGCTCTAACTGTCACTGTAACTCTCAATGTGGCTCTCACTGTCACTGTAACTCTCCTTGTCGCTGTCACTGTCACTCTCACTGTCACTGTAAATCTCATTGTCGCTCTCACTGTCACTTGAACTCTCACTGTCGCTCTCACTGTCACTGTAACTCTCATTGTCGCTCTCACTGTCACTGTAACTCTCATTGTCGCTCTCACTGTAACTCTCACTGTCACTGTAACTATCACTGTAACTCTCATTATCACTCTCACTGTCACTGTAAATCTCATTGTCACTCTTACTGTCACTGTAACTCTCATTGTCGCTCTCACTGTCACTTTAACTCTCATTGTCGCTCTCACTGTCACCGTAACTCTCATTGTTGCTCTCACTGTCACTCTCACTGACACTGTAACACTCATTTTCGCTCTCACTGTCACTGTAACTCTCATTGTCGCTCTCACTGTCACTGAAACTCTCTCTGTCACTCTCACTGTCACTGTCACTCTCACTGTCACTGTAACTCTCATTGTCGCTCTCACTGTCACTGTAACTCTCATTGTCGCTCTCACTGTCACTGTAACTCTCATTGTCACTCTCACTGTCACTGTAAATCTCATTGTCGCTCTCACTGTCACTCTCACTGTCACTGAAAGTCTCACTGTCACTATCACTGTCACTGTAACTCTCCTTGTCGCTGTCACTGTCACTCTCACTGTCACTGTAAATCTCATTGTCACTCTCACTGTCACTTGAACTCTCACTGTCGCTCTCACTGTCACTGTAACTCTCATTGTCGCTCTCACTGTCACTGTAACTCTCATTGTCGCTCTCACTGTAACTCTCACTGTCACTGTAACTCTCACTGTATCTCTCATTATCGCTCTCACTGTCACTGTAACTCTCATTGTCACTCTCACTGTCACTGGAAATATCATTGTCGCTCTCACTATCACTGTAACTCTCATTGTCGCTCTCACTGTCACTGTAACTCTCATTGTTGCTCTCACTGTCACTCTCACTGACACTGTAACTCTCATTTTCGCTCTCACTGTAACTGTAACTCCCAATTTCGATCTCACTGTCACTCTCACTTGCACTGTAACTCTCATTGTCGCTCTCATTGTCACTGTAACTCTCATTGTCTCCTTCACTGTCACCGTAACTCTCATTGTCACTCTCACTGTCACTGTAACTCTCATTGTCACTCCCACTGTCACTGTAACTCTCACGGTAACTGTCACTGTCACTGTAACTCTCAATGTCGCTCTCACTGTCACTGTAACACTCATTGTCACTGTAAATCTCACTTTCGCTCTCACTGTCACTCTCACTGTCACTGTAACTCTCATTGTCACTCTCACTGTCACTGTAACTCTCTTTGTCGCACTCACTGTCACTGCAACTCTCACTTTCGCTCTCACTGTCACTCTCACTGTCACTGTAACTCTCATTGTCACTCTCACTGTCACTGTAACTCTCTTTGTCGCTCTGACTGTCACTGTAACTCTCATTGTCGCTCTCACTCTCACTCTCGCTGTCACTGTAACTCTCACTGTCACTGTAACTCTCACTGTCACTCTCCCTGTCACTGTAACTCTCATTGTCGCACTCACTGTCACTGTAACTCTCATTGTCGCTCTCACTGTCACTGTCACTCTCACTGTCACTGTAACTCTCACTGTTGCTATCACTGTCACTCTCGCTGTCACTGAAACTCTCACTGTTGCTCTCACTGTCACTGTAACTCTCAATGTTGCTCTCACTGTCATTGTAACTCTCATTGTCACTCTAACTGTCACAGTAATTCTCATTGTCACTTTCACTGTCAATGTAACTCTCACTGTTGCTCTCACTGTCACTTTCGCTGTCACTGTAACTCTCACTGTTGCTCTCACTGTCACAGTAACTCTCATTGTCGCTCTCACTGTCACTGTCACTCTCACTGTCGCCCTCACTGTCACTCTAACTCTCACTGTCACTGTAAATCTCATTGTCACTCTCACTGTCACTGTAACTCTCATTGTCGCTCTCACTGTCACTGTAACTCTCATTGTCACTCTCACTGTCACTGTAACTCTCACTGTCACTGTAACTCTCACTGTCACTCTCACTGTCACTGTCACTCTCACTGTCGCTCTCACTGTCACTGTAACTCGCACTGTCGCTCTCACTGTCACTGTAACTCTCAGTGTCGCTCTCACTGTCACTGTAACTCTCGCTGTCGCTCTCACTGTCACTGTAACTCTCATTGTCGCTCTCACTGTCACTGTAAATCTCATTGTCGCTCTCACTGTCACTCTCACTGTCACTGTAACTCTCACTGTCACTCTCAATGTCACTGTAACTCTCATTGTTGCTGTCACTGTCACTCTTACTGTCACTGTAACTCTCATTGTCGCTCTCACTGTCACTGTAACTCTCATTGTTGCTCTCACTGTCAGTGTCAGTGTCAGTCTCACTGTCACTGTAAGTCTCAGTGTTGCTCTCACTGTCACTGTAATTCTCCTTGTCACTTTCACTGTCACTGTAACTCACACTGTCACACTCACTGTCACTGTAACTCTCATTGTCGCTCTCACTGTCACTCTCACTGTCACTCTCACTATCACTGAAACTCTCAATGTCACTGTCACTGTGACTGTAACTCTTATTGTCGTTCTCAATGTCACTGTAACTCTCACTGTCACTGTAAGTCTCATTGATGCTCTCACTGTCACTGTAACTCTCACTGTCACTCTCACTGTCACTGTCACTCTCCCTGTCACTGTAACTCTCATTGTCGCTCTCACTGTCACTGCAACTCTCATTGTCGCTCTCACTGTCACTGTAACTCTCATTGTCGCTCTCACTGTCACTGTAACTCTCATTTTCGCTCTCACTGTCACTGTAACTCTTATTGTCGCTCTCACTGTCACTCTCACTGACACTGTAACTCTCACTTTCGATCTCACTGTCACTCTCACTGTCACTGTAACTCACATTGTCGCCCTCACTGTCACTGTAACTCTCAATGTCACTGTAACACTCATTGTCACACTCACTGTCACTGTAACTCTCACTGTCACTGTCACTGAAACTCTCACTGTCGCTCTCACTGTCACTGTAACTCTCAATGTCGCTCTCACTGTCACTGCAACACTCATTCTCACTGTAAATCTCACTTTCGCTCTCACTGTCACTCTCACTGTCACTGTAACACTCACTGTCACTGTCACTGTAACTCTCCATGTCGCTCTCAGTGTCACTGTAACACTCATTCTCACTGCAACTCTCACTTTCGCTCTCATTGTCACTCTCACTGTCAATGTAACTCTCTTTGTCGCTCTCACTGTCTCTGTAACACTCACTTTCGCACTCACGGTCACTCTCACTGTCACTGTAACTCTCATTGTCAATCTCACTGTCACTGTAACTCTCATTGTCGCTCTCACTGTCACTGTAACTCTCACTGTCGCTCCCACTGTCACTGTAACTCTCATTGTCGCTCTCAATGTCACTGTAACTCTCATTGTCGCTCTCACTGTCACTGTAACTCTCACTGTCACTGTAACTCTCATTGTCGCTCTCACTGCCACTCTCTCTGTCAATCTCACTATCACTGTAACTGTCACTGTCACTCTCACTGTCACTGTAACTCTCACTGTAACTCTCGCTGTCACTCTCACTGTCATTTTAACTCTCATTGTCGCTCTCACTGTTACTGTAACTCTCATTGTCACTCTCACTGTCACTGTAAATCTCATTGTCGCTCTCACTGTCACTCGCACTGACACTGTAACTCTCACTGTCCCTCTCAATGTCACTGTAACACTCATTGTCGCTGTCACTGTCACTCTCACTGTCACTGTACCTCTCATTGTCGCGCTCACTGTCACTGTAACTCTCACTGTAACTCTCAATGTCACTGTAACTCTCACTGTTAATCTCACTGTAACTCTCGCTGTCACTGTAACTCTCACTGTCACTGTAACTCTCATTGTCGCTCTCACTGTCACTGTAACTCTCATTGTCGCTCTCACTGTCACTGTAACTCTCATTGTCACTCTCACTCTCACTGTCACTCTCACTGTCACTGTAACTCTCATTGTCAATTTCACTTTCACTGTAACTCTCACTGTCACACTCACTGTCACTGTAACTCTCATTGTCGCTCTCACTGTCACTCTCACTGTCACTCTCACTATCACTGAAACTCTCAATGTCACTGTCACTGTCACTGTAACTCTCATTGTCGCTCTCACTGTCACTGTAACTCTCAGTGTCACTGTAAGTCTCATTGACGCTCTCACTGTCACTGAAACTCTCACTGTCACTCTCACTGTCACTGTCACTGTAACTCTCATTGTCGCTCTCACTGTCACTGTAACTCTCATTGTCGCTCTCACTGTCACTGTAACTCGCATTATCACTCTCACTGTCACTGTAAATCTCATTGTCGCTCTCACTGTCACTCTCACTGTCACTGAAAGTCTCAAAGTCGCTATCACTGTCACTGTAACTCTCCTTGTCGCTGTCACTGTCACTCTCACTGTCACTGTAATTCTCATTGTCGCGCTCACTGTCACTTGAACTCTCACTGTCGCTCTCACTGTCACTGTATCTCTCATTGTCGCTCTCACTGTCACTGTAACTCTCATTGTCGCTCCCACTGTAACTCTCACTTTCACTGTAACTCTCACTGTATCTCTCATTATCGCTCTCACTGTCACTGTTACACTCATTGTCACTCTCACTGTCACTGGAAATATCATTGTTGCTCTCACTATCACTGTAACTCTCATTGTCGCTCTCACTGTCACTGTAATTATCATTGTTGCTCTCACTGTCACTCTCACTGACACTGTAACTCTCATTTTCGCTCTCACTGTAACTGTAACTCTCAATTTCGATCTCACTGTCACTCTCACTTTCACTGTAACTCTCATTGTCGCTCTCATTGTCACTGTAACTCTCATTATCGCCCTCACTGTCACCCTAACTCTCATTGTCACTCTCACTGTCACTGTAACTCTCATTGTCACTCCCACTGTCACTGTAACTCTCACGGTCACTGTCACTGTAACTCTCAATGTCGCTCTCACTGTCACTGTAACACTCATTGTCACTGTAACTCTCACTTTCGCTCTCACTGTCACTCTCACTGTCACTGTAACTCTCATTGTCACTCTCACTGTCACTGTAACTCTCTTTGTCGCACTCACTGTCACTGCAACTCGCACTTTCGCTCTCACTGTCACTCTCACTGACACTGTAACTCTCATTGTCACTCTCACTGTCACTGTAACTCTCTTTGTCGCTCTCACTGTCACTGTAACTCTCATTGTCGCTCTCACTCTCACTCTCACTGTCACTGTAACTCTCACTGTCACAGTAACTCTCACTGTCACTCTCCCTGTCACTGTAACTCTCACTGTCGCTCTCACTGTCACTGTCACTCTCATTGTCGCTCTCACTGTCACTCTCACTGTCACGGTAACTCTCACTGTCACTCTCAATGTCACTGTAACTCTCACTGTCGCTGTCACAGTCACTCTTACTGTCACTGTAACTCTCATTGTCGCCCTCACTGTCACTGTAACTCTCATTGTTGCTCTCACTGTCAGTATCAGTGTCAGTCTCACTGTCACTGTAAGTCTCAGTGTTGCTCTCACTGTCACTGTAATTCTCATTGTCACTTTCACTGTCACTGTAACTCTCACTGTCACACTCACTGTCACTGTAACTCTCAATGTCGCTCTCACTGTCACTGTAACTCTCATTGTCGCTCTCACTGTAAATCTCACTGTCACTGTAACTATCACTGTAACTCTCATTATCACTCTCACTGACACTGTAAATCTCATTGTCACTCTCACTGTCACTGTAACTCTCATTGTCGCTCTCACTGTCACTTTAACTCTCATTGTCGCTCTCAATGTCACCGTAACTCTCATTGTTGCTCTCACTGTCACTCTCACTGACACTGTAACTCTCATTTTCGCTCTCACTGTCACTGTAACTCTCATTGTCGCTCTCACTGTCACTGAAACTCTCACTGTCACTCTCACTGTCACTGTCACTCTCACTGTCACTGTAACTCTCATTGTCGCTCTCACTGTCACTGTAACTCTCATTGTCGCTCTCACTGTCACTGTAACTCTCATTGTCACTCTCACTGTCACTGTAAATCTCATTGTCGCTCTCACTGTCACTCTCACTGTCACTGAAAGTCTCACTGTCACTATCACTGTCACTGTAACTCTCCTTGTCGCTGTCACTGTCACACTCACTGTCACTGTAAATCTCATTGTCACTCTCACTGTCACTTGAACTCTCACTGTCGCTCTCACTGTCACTGTAACTCTCATTGTCGCTCTCACTGTCACTGTAACTCTCATTGTCGCTCTCACTGTAACTCTCACTGTCACTGTAACTCTCACTGTATCTCTCATTATCGCTCTCACTGTCACTGTAACTCTCATTGTCACTCTCACTGTCACTGGAAATATCATTGTCGCTCTCACTATCACTGTAACTCTCATTGTCGCTCTCACTGTCACTGTAACTCTCATTGTTGCTCTCACTGTCACTCTCACTGACACTGTAACTCTCATTTTCGCTCTCACTGTAACTGTAACTCCCAATTTCGATCTCACTGTCACTCTCACTTGCACTGTAACTCTCATTGTCGCTCTCATTGTCACTGTAACTCTCATTGTCTCCTTCACTGTCACCATAACTCTCATTGTCACTCTCACTGTCACTGTAACTCTCATTGTCACTCCCACTGTCACTGTAACTCTCACGGTAACTGTCACTGTCACTGTAACTCTCAATGTCGCTCTCACTGTCACTGTAACACTCATTGTCACTGTAAATCTCATTTTCGCTCTCACTGTCACTCTCACTGTCACTGTAACTCTCATTGTCACTCTCACTGTCACTGTAACTCTCTTTGTCGCACTCACTGTCACTGCAACTCTCACTTTCGCTCTCACTGTCACTCTCACTGTCACTGTAACTCTCATTGTCACTCTCACTGTCACTGTAACTCTCACTGTCGCTCCCACTGTCACTGTAACTCTCATTGTCGCTCTCAATGTCACTGTAACTCTCATTGTCGCTCTCACTGTCACTGTAACTCTCACTGTCACTGTAACTCTCATTGTCGCTCTCACTGCCACTCTCTCTGTCAATCTCACTATCACTGTAACTGTCACTGTCACTCTCACTGTCACTGTAACTCTCACTGTAACTCTCGCTGTCACTCTCACTGTCATTTTAACTCTCATTGTCGCTCCCACTGTTAATGTAACTCTCTTTGTCGCTCTGACTGTCACTGTAACTCTCATTGTCGCTCTCACTCTCACTCTCACTGTCACTGTAACTCTCACTGTCACTGTAACTCTCACTGTCACTCTCCCTGTCACTGTAACTCTCATTGTCGCTCTCACTATCACTGTAACTCTCATTGTCGCTCTCACTGTCACTGTCACTCTCACTGTCACTGTAACTCTCACTGTTGCTCTCACTGTCACTCTCGCTGTCACTGAAACTCTCACTGTTGCTCTCACTGTCACTGTAACTCTCAATGTTGCTCTCAATGTCACTGTAACTCTCATTGTCACTCTAACTGTCACAGTAATTCTCATTGTCACTTTCACTGTCACTGTAACTCTCACTGTTGCTCTCACTGTCACTTTCGCTGTCACTGTATCTCTCACTGTTGCTCTCACTGTCACAGTAACTCTCATTGCCGCTCTCACTGTCACTGTCACTCTCACTGTCGCCCTCACTGTCACTCTAACTCTCACTGTCACTGTAAATCTCATTGTCACTCTCACTGTCACTGTAACTCTCATTGTCGCTCTCACTGTCACTGTAACTCTCATTGTCACTCTCACTGTCACTGTAACTCTCACTGTCACTGTAACTCTCATAGTCGCTCTCACTGTCACTGTAACTCTCATTGTCACTCTCACTGTCACTGTCACTCTCACTGTCGCTCTCACTGTCACTGTAACTCGCACTGTCGCTCTCACTGTCACTGTAACTCTCAGTGTCGCTCTCACTGTCACTGTAACTCTCGCTGTCGCTCTCACTGTCACTGTAACTCTCATTGTCGCTCTCACTGTCACTGTAAATCTCATTGTCGCTCTCAATGTCACTCTCACTGTCACTGTAACTCTCACTGTCACTCTCAATGTCACTGTAACTCTCATTGTCGCTGTCACTGTCACTCTTACTGTCACTGTAACTCTCATTGTCGCTCTCACTGTCACTGTAACTCTCATTGTCGCTCTCACTGTCAGTGTCAGTGTCAGTCTCACTGTCACTGTAACTCTCAGTGTTGCTCTCACTGTCACTGTAATTCTCATTGTCACTTTCACTGTCACTGTAACTCTCAATGTCACAATCACTGTCACTGTAACTCTCATTGTCGATCTCACTGTCACTCTCTCTGTCACTCTCACTATCACTGAAACTCTCAATGTCACTGTCACTGTCACTGTAACTCTTATTGTCGTTCTCAATGTCACTGTAACTCTCACTGTCACTGTAAGTCTCATTGATGCTCTCACTGTCACTGTAACTCTCACTGTCACTCTCACTGTCACTGTCACTCTCCCTGTCACTGTAACTCTCATTGTCGCTCTCACTGTCACTGCAACTCTCATTGTCACTCTCACTGTCACTGTAACTCTCATTGTCGCTCTCACTGTCACTGTAACTCTCATTTTCGCTCTCACTGTCACTGTAACTCTTATTGTCGCTCTCACTGTCACTCTCACTGACACTGTAACTCTCACTTTCGATCTCACTGTCACTCTCACTGTCACTGTAACTCACATTGTCGCCCTCACTGTCACTGTAACTCTCAATGTCACTGTAACTCTCATTGTCACACTCACTGTCACTGTAACTCTCACTGTCACTGTCACTGTCACTGTCACTGTAACTCTCACTGTCGCTCTCACTGTCACTGTAACTCTCAATGTCGCTCTCACTGTCACTGCAACACTCATTCTCACTGTAAATCTCACTTTCGCTCTCACTGTCACTCTCACTGTCACTGTAACACTCACTGTCACTGTCACTGTAACTCTCCATGTCGCTCTCAGTGTCACTGTAACACTCATTCTCACTGTAACTCTCACTTTCGCTCTCACTGTCACTCTCACTGTCAATGTAACTCTCTTTGTCGCTCTCACTGTCTCTGTAACACTCACTTTCGCACTCACGGTCACTCTCACTGTCACTGTAACTCTCATTGTCACTCTCACTGTCACTGTAACTCTCATTGTCGCTCTCACTGTCACTGTAACTCTCACTGTCGCTCCCACTGTCACTGTAACTCTCATTGTCGCACTCAATGTCACTGTAACTCTCATTGTCGCTCTCACTGTCACTGTAACTCTCACTGTCACTGTAACTCTCATTGTCGCTCTCACTGCCACTCTCTCTGTCAATCTCACTATCACTGTAACTGTCACTGTCACTCTCACTGTCACTGTAACTCTCACTGTAACGCTCGCTGTCACTCTCACTGTCATTTTAACTCTCATTGTCACTCTCACTGTCACTGTAAATCTCATTGTCGCTCTCACTGTCACTCTCACTGACACTGTAACTCTCACTGTCACTGTAACTCTCACTGTCGCTCTCACTGTCACTGTAACTCTCAATGTTGCTCTCACTGTCACTGTAACACTCATTTCCACTGTAAATCTCACTTTCGCTCTCACTGTCACTCTCACTGTCACTGTAACACTCACTGTCACTGTCACTGTAACTCTCCATGTCGCTCTCAGTGTCACTGTAACACTCATTCTCACTGTAACTCTCACTTTCGCTCTCACTGTCACTCTCACTGTCACTGTAACTCTCTTTGTCGCTCTCACTGTCTCTGTAACACTCACTTTCGCTCTCACGGTCACTCTCACTGTCACTGTAACTCTCATTGTCACTCTCACTGTCACTGTAACTCTCATTGTCGCTCTCACTGTCACTGTAACTCTCATTGTCAATTTCACTGTCACTGTAACTCCCACTGTCACAGTCACTGTCACTGTAACTCTCATTGTCGCTCTCACTGTCACTCTCACTGTCACTCTCACTTACACTGAAAATCTCAATGTCACTGTCACTGTCACTGTAACTCTCATTGTCGCTATCACTGTCACTGTCACTCTCACTGTAACTCTCACTGTCACTGTAACTCTCACTGTTGCTCTCACTGTCACTGTAACTCTCATTGTTGCTCTCACTGTCACTGTAACTCTCATTGTCGCTCTCACTGTCACTGTAACTCTCATTGTCACTCTCACTGTCACTGTAAATCTCATTGTCGCTCTAACTGTCACTGTAACTCTCAATGTGGCTCTCACTGTCACTGTAACTCTCCTTGTCGCTGTCACTGTCACTCTCACTGTCACTGTAAATCTCATTGTCGCTCTCACTGTCACTTGAACTCTCACTGTCGCTCTCACTGTCACTTTAACTCTCATTGTCGCTCTCACTGTCACCGTAACTCTCATTGTTGCTCTCACTGTCACTCTCACTGACACTGTAACTCTCATTTTCGCTCTCACTCTCACTGTAACTCTCATTGTCGTTCTCACTGTCACTGAAACTCTCACTGTCACTCTCACTGTCACTGTCACTCTCACTGTCACTGTAACTCTCCATGTCGCTCTCACTGTCACTGTAACTCTCATTGTCGCTCTCACTGTCACTGTAACTCTCATTGTCACTCTCACTGTCACTGTAAATCTCATTGTCGCTCTCACTGTCACTCTCACTGTCACTGAAAATCTCACTGTCACTATCACTGTCACTGTAACTCTCCTTGTCGCTGTCACTGTCACTCTCACTGTCACTGTAAATCTCATTGTCACTCTCACTGTCACTTGAACTCTCACTGTCGCTCTCACTGTAACTGTAACTCTCATTGTCGCTCTCACTGTCACTGTAACTCTCATTGTCGCTCTCACTGTAACTCTCACTGTCACTGTAACTCTCACTGTATCTCTCATTATCGCTCTCACTGTCACTGTAACTCTCATTGTCACTCTCACTGTCACTGGAAATATCATTGTCGCTCTCACTATCACTGTAACTCTCATTGTCGCTCTCACTGTCACTGTAACTCTCATTGTTGCTCTCACTGTCACTCTCACTGACACTGTAACTCTCATTTTCGCTCTCACTGTAACTGTAACTCCAAATTTCGATCTCACTGTCACTCTCACTTGCACTGTAACTCTCATTGTCGCTCTCATTGTCACTGTAACTCTCATTGTCTCCTTCACTGTCACCGTAAATCTCATTGTCACTCTCACTGTCACTGTAACTCTCATTGTCACTCCCACTGTCACTGTAACTCTCACGGTAACTGTCACTGTCACTGTAACTCTCAATGTCGCTCTCACTGTCACTGTAACACTCATTGTCACTGTAAATCTCACTTTCGCTCTCACTGTCACTCTCACTGTCACTGTAACTCTCATTGTCACTCTCACTGTCACTGTAACTCTCTTTGTCGCACTCACTGTCACTGCAACTCTCACTTTCGCTCTCACTGTCACTCTCACTGTCACTGTAACTCTCATTGTCACTCTCACTGTCACTGTAACTCTCTTTGTCGCTCTGACTGTCACTGTAACTCTCATTGTCGCTCTCACTCTCACTCTCGCTGTCACTGTAACTCTCACTGTCACTGTAACTCTCACTGTCACTCTCCCTGTCACTGTAACTCTCATTGTCGCTCTCACTGTCACTGTAACTCTCATTGTCGCTCTCACTGTCACTGTCACTCTCACTGTCACTGTAACTCTCACTGTTGCTCTCACTGTCACTCTCGCTGTCACTGAAACTCTCACTGTTGCTCTCACTGTCACTGTAACTCTCAATGTTGCTCTCACTGTCATTGTAACTCTCATTGTCACTCTAACTGTCACAGTAATTCTCATTGTCACTTTCACTGTCACTGTAACTCTCACTGTTGCTCTCACTGTCACTTTCGCTGTCACTGTAACTCTCACTGTTGCTCTCACTGTCACAGTAACTCTCATTGTCGCTCTCACTGTCACTGTCACTCTCACTGTCGCCCTCACTGTCACTCTAACTCTCACTGTCACTGTAAAACTCATTGTCACTCTCACTGTCACTGTAACTCTCATTGTCGCTCTCACTGTCACTGTAACTCTCATTGTCACTCTCACTGTCACTGTAACTCTCACTGTCACTGTAACTCTCATTGTCGCTCTCACTGTCACTGTAACTCTCATTGTCACTCTCACTGTCACTGTCACTCTCACTGTCGCTCTCACTGTCACTGTAACTCGCACTGTCGCTCTCACTGTCACTGTAACTCTCAGTGTCGCTCTCACTGTCACTGTAACTCTCGCTGTCGCTCTCACTGTCACTGTAACTCTCATTGTCGCTCTCACTGTCACTGTAAATCTCATTGTCGCTCTCACTGTCACTCTCACTGTCACTGTAACTCTCACTGTCACTCTCAATGTCACTGTAACTCTCATTGTCGCTGTCACTGTCACTCTTAATGTCACTGTAACTCTCATTGTCGCTCTCACTGTCACTGTAACTCTCATTGTTGCTCTCACTGTCAGTGTCAGTGTCAGTCTCACTGTCACTGTAAGTCTCAGTGTTGCTCTCACTGTCACTGTAATTCTCCTTGTCACTTTCACTGTCACTGTAACTCTCACTGTCACACTCACTGTCACTGTAACTCTCATTGTCGCTCTCACTGTCACTCTCACTGTCACTCTCACTATCACTGAAACTCTCAATGTCACTGTCACTGTCACTGTAACTCTTATTGTCGTTCTCAATGTCACTGTAACTCTCACTGTCACTGTAAGTCTCATTGATGCTCTCACTGTCACTGTAACTCTCACTGTCACTCTCACTGTCACTGTCACTCTCCCTGTCACTGTAACTCTCATTGTCGCTCTCACTGTCACTGTAACTCTCATTGTCGCTCTCACTGTCACTGTAACTCTCATTGTCGCTCTCACTGTCACTGTAACTCTCATTTTCAATCTCACTGTCACTGTAACTCTTATTGTCGCTCTCACTGTCACTCTCACTGACACTGTAAATCTCACTTTCGATCTCACTGTCACTCTCACTGTCACTGTAACTCACATTGTCGCCCTCACTGTCACTGTAACTCTCAATGTCACTGTAACTCTCATTGTCACACTCACTGTCACTGTAACTCTCACTGTCACTTTCACTGTCACTGAAACTCTCACTGTCGCTCTCACTGTCACTGTAACTCTCAATGTCGCTCTCACTGTCACTGCAACACTCATTCTCACTGTAAATCTCACTTTCGCTCTCACTGTCACTCTCACTGTCACTGTAACACTCACTGTCACTGTCACTGTAACTCTCCATGTCGCTCTCAGTGTCACTGTAACACTCATTCTCACTGCAACTCTCACTTTCGCTCTCACTGTCACTCTCACTGTCAATGTAACTCTCTTTGTCGCTCTCACTGTCTCTGTAACACTCACTTTCGCACTCACGGTCACTCTCACTGTCACTGTAACTCTCATTGTCACTCTCACTGTCACTGTAACTCTCATTGTCGCTCTCACTGTCACTGTAACTCTCACTGTCGCTCCCACTGTCACTGTAACTCTCATTGTCGCTCTCAATGTCACTGTAAATCTCATTGTCGCTCTCACTGTCACTGTAACTCTCACTGTCACTGTAACTCTCATTGTCGCTCTCACTGCCACTCTCTCTGTCAATCTCACTATCACTGTAACTGTCACTGTCACTCTCACTGTCACTGTAACTCTCACTGTAACTCTCGCTGTCACTCTCACTGTCATTTTAACTCTCATTGTCGCTCTCACTGTTACTGTAACTCTCATTGTCACTCTCACTGTCACTGTAAATCTCATTGTCGCTCTCACTGTCACTCTCACTGACACTGTAACTCTCACTGTCCCTCTCAATGTCACTGTAACACTCATTGTCGCTGTCACTGTCACTCTCACTGTCACTGTACCTCTCATTGTCGCGCTCACTGTCACTGTAACTCTCACTGTAACTCTCAATGTCACTGTAACTCTCACTGTTAATCTCACTGTAACTCTCGCTGTCACTGTAACTCTCACTGTCACTGTAACTCTCATTGTCGCTCTCACTGTCACTGTAACTCTCATTGTCGCTCTCACTGTCACTGTAACTCTCATTGTCACTCTCACTCTCACTGTCACTCTCACTGTCACTGTAACTCTCATTGTCAATTTCACTTTCACTGTAACTCTCACTGTCACACTCACTGTCACTGTAACTCTCATTGTCGCTCTCACTGTCACTCTCACTGTCACTCTCACTATCACTGAAACTCTCAATGTCACTGTCACTGTCACTGTAACTCTCATTGTCGCTCTCACTGTCACTGTAACTCTCAGTGTCACTGTAAGTCTCATTGACGCTCTCACTGTCACTGAAACTCTCACTGTCACTCTCACTGTCACTGTCACTGTAACTCTCATTGTCACTCTCACTGTCACTGTAACTCTCATTGTCGCTCTCACTGTCACTGTAACTCGCATTATCACTCTCACTGTCACTGTAAATCTCATTGTCGCTCTCACTGTCACTCTCACTGTCACTGAAAGTCTCACTGTCGCTATCACTGTCACTGTAACTCTCCTTGTCGCTGTCACTGTCAGTCTCACTGTCACTGTAAATCTCATTGTCGCGCTCACTGTCACTTGAACTCTCACTGTCGCTCTCACTGTCACTGTAACTCTCATTGTCGCTCTCACTGTCACTGTAACTCTCATTGTCGCTCCCACTGTAACTCTCACTGTCACTGTAACTCTCACTGTATCTCTCATTATCGCTCTCACTGACACTGTTACACTCATTGTCACTCTCACTGTCACTGGAAATATCATTGTTGCTCTCACTATCACTGTAACTCTCATTGTCGCTCTCACTGTCACTGTAATTCTCATTGTTGCTCTCACTGTCACTCTCACTGACACTGTAACTCTCATTTACGCTCTCACTGTAACTGTAACTCTCAATTTCGATCTCACTGTCACTCTCACTTTCACTGTAACTCTCATTGTCGCTCTCATTGTCACTGTAACTCTCACGGTCACTGTCACTGTAACTCTCAATGTCGCTCTCACTGTCACTGTAACACTCATTGTCACTGTAACTCTCACTTTCGCTCTCACTGTCACTCTCACTGTCACTGTAACTCTCATTGTCACTCTCACTGTCACTGTAACTCTCGCTGTCACTGTCACTGTCACTGTAACTCTCATTGTCGCTCTCACTGTCACTGTAAATCTCATTGTCGCTCTCACTGTCACTCTCACTGTCACTGTAACTCTCACTGTCACTCTCAATGTCACTGTAACTCTCATAGTCGCTGTCACTGTCACTCTTACTGTCACTGTAACTCTCATTGTCACTCTCACTGTCACTGTAACTCTCATTATCGCTCTCACTGTCACTGTCAGTGTCAGTTTCACTCTCACTGTAACTCTCACTGTTGCTCTCACTGTCACTGTAACTCTCATTGTCACTTTCACTGTCACTTTAACTATCACTGTCACACTCACTGTCACTGTAACTCTCATTGTCGCTCTCACTGTCACTCTCACTGTCACTCTCACTATCACTGAAACTCTCAATGTCACTGTCACTGTCACTTTAACTCTTATTGTCGTTCTCAATGTCACTGTAACTCTCACTGTCACTGTAAGTCTCATTGATGCTCTCACTGTCACTGTAACTCTCACTGTCACTCTCACTGTCACTGTCACTCTCCCTGTCACTGTAACTCTCATTGTCGCTCTCACTGTCACTGTAACTCTCATTGTCGCTCTCACTGTCACTGTAACTCTCATTGTCACTCTCACAGTCACTGTAACTCTCACTGTCGCTCACGCTGTCTCTGTAACTCTCATTGTCGCTCTCACTGTCACTGCATCTCTCATTGTCGCTCTCACTGTCACTGTAACTCTCGCTGTCACTCTCACTGTCACTGTAACTCTCATTGTCGCTCTCACTGTCACTGTAAATCTCATTGTCGCTCTCACTGTCACTCTCACTGTCACTGTAACTCTCACTGTCACTCTCAATGTCACTGTAACTCTCATAGTCGCTGTCACTGTCACTCGTACTGTCACTGTAACTCTCATTGTCACTCTCACTGTCACTGTAACTCTCATTGTCGCTCTCACTGTCACTGTCAGTGTCAGTTTCACTCTCACTGTAACTCTCACTGTTGCTCTCACTGTCACTGTAACTCTCATTGTCACTTTCACTGTCACTTTAACTCTCACTGTCACACTCACTGTCACTGTAACTCTCATTGTCGCTCTCACTGTCACTCTCACTGTCACTCTCACTATCACTGAAACTCTCAATGTCACTGTCACTGTCACTTTAACTCTTATTGTCGTTCTCAATGTCACTGTAACTCTCACTGTCACTGTAAGTCTCATTGATGCTCGCACTGTCACTGTAACTCTCACTGTCACTCTCACTGTCACTGTCACTCTCCCTGTCACTGTAACTCTCATTGTCGCTCTAACTGTCACTGTAACTCTCATTGTCGCTCTCACTGTCACTGTAACTCTCATTGTCACTCTCACAGTCACTGTAACTCTCACTGTCGCTCGCGCTGTCTCTGTAACTCTCATTGTCGCTCTCACTGTCACTGCAACTCTCATTGTCGCTCTCACTGTCAATGTAACTCTCATTGTCGCTCTCACTGTCACTGTAACTCTCATTGTCGCTCTCACTGTCACTGCAAATCTCATTGTCACTCTCACTGTCACTGTAAATCTCATTGTCGCTCTCACTGTCACTGTAACTCTCAATGTCGCTCTCACTGTCACTGTAACTCTCATTGTCGCTCTCACTCTCACTGTAAGTCTCATTGTCGCTCTCACTGTAACACTCACTGTCACTGTAACTCTCAATGTAACTCTCATTATCGCTCTCACTGTCACTGTAAATCTCATTGTCACTCTCACTGTCACTGTAACTCTCATTGTGGCTCTCACTGTCACTGTAACTCTCATTGTCGCTCTCACTGTCACTGTAACTCTCATTGTTGCTCTCACTGTCACTCTCACTGACACTGTAACTCTCACTGTCGCTCTCACTGTCACTGTAACTCTCACTTTCGATCTCACTGTCACTCTCACTGTCACTGTAACTCTCATTGTCGCCCTCACTGTCACTGTAACTCTCACTGTCACTCTCACTGTCACTGTAACTCTCATTGTCACTCTCACTGTCACTGTAACTCTCACTGTCACTGTCACTGTCACTGTAACTCTCAATGTCACTCTCACTGTCACTGTAACTCTCTTTGTCACTTTCACTGTCACTGTAACTCTCACTTTCGCTCTCACTGTAACTCTCACTGTCACTGTAACTCTCATTGTCACTCTCACTGTCACAGTAACTCTCTTTGTCACTCTCACTGTCACTGTAACTCACTTTTGCTCTCACTGTGACAGTAACTCTCATTGTCACTCTCACTGTCACTGTAACTCTCTTTGTCGCTCTGACTGTCACTGTAACTCTCATTGTCGCTCTCACTCTCACTCTCACTGTCACTGTAACTCTCACTGTCACTGTAACTCTCACTGTCACTCTCCCTGTCACTGTAACTCTCATTGTCGCTCTCACTGTCACTGTAACTCTCATTGTCGCTCTCACTGTCACTGTCACTCTCACTGTCACTGTAACTCTCACTGTTGCTCTCACCGTCACTCTCGCTGTCACTGAAACTCTCACTGTTGCTCCCACTGTCACTGTAACTCTCAATGTTGCTCTCACTGTCACTGTAACACTCATTGTCACTCTAACTGTCACAGTAATTCTCATTGTCACTTTCACTGTCACTGTAACTCTCACTGTTGCTCTCACTGTCACTTTCGCTGTCACTGTAACTCTCACTGTTGCTCTCACTGTCACAGTAACTCTCATTGTCGCTCTCACTGTCACTGTCACTCTCACTGTCGCCCTCACTGTCACTCTAACTCTCACTGTCACTGTAAATCTCATTGTCACTCTCACTGTCACTGTAACTCTCACTGTCGCTCTCACTGTCACTGTAACTCTCATTGTCACTCTCACTGTCACTGTAACTCTCACTGTCACTGTAACTCTCATTGTCGCTCTCACTGTCACTGTAACTCTCATTGTCACTCTCACTGTCACTGTCACTCTCACTGTCGCTCTCACTGTCACTGTAACTCGCACTGTCGCTCTCACTGTCACTGTAACTCTCAGTGTCGCTCTCACTGTCGCTGTAACTCTCGCTGTCACTCTCACTGTCACTGTAACTCTCATTGTCGCTCTCACTGTCACTGTAAATCTCATTGTCGCTCTCACTGTCACTCTCACTGTCACTGTAACTCTCACTGTCACTCTCAATGTCACTGTAACTCTCATAGTCGCTGTCACTGTCACTCTTACTGTCACTGTAACTC
This sequence comes from Isurus oxyrinchus, assembly GCA_026770705.1. Classification (NCBI taxonomy): domain Eukaryota; kingdom Metazoa; phylum Chordata; class Chondrichthyes; order Lamniformes; family Lamnidae; genus Isurus; species Isurus oxyrinchus. Next base: position 229,257 of record JANJGN010000415.1, read on the forward strand.
TCATTGTCACTCTCACTGTCACTGTAACTCTCATTGTCGCTCTCACTGTCACTGTCAGTGTCAGTCTCACTCTCACTGTAACTCTCACTGTTGCTCTCACTGTCACTGTAACTCTCATTGTCACTTTCACTGTCAAAGTAACTCTCACTGTCACACTCACTGTCACTGTAACTCTCATTGTCGCTCTCACTGTCACTCTCACTGTCACTCTCACTATCACTGAAAATCTCAATGTCACTGTCACTGTCACTTTAACTCTTATTGTCGTTCTCAATGTCACTGTAACTCTCACTGTCACTGTAAGTCTCATTGATGCTCTCACTGTCACTGTAACTCTCACTGTCACTCTCACTGTCACTGTCACTCTCCCTGTCACTGTAACTCTCATTGTCGCTCTCACTGTCACTGTAACTCTCATTGTCGCTCTCACTGTCACTGTAACTCTCATTGTCACTCTCAAAGTCACTGTAACTCTCACTGTCGCTCGCGCTGTCTCTGTAACTCTCATTGTCGCTCTCACTGTCACTGCAACTCTCATTGTCGCTCTCACTGTCAATGTAACTCTCATTGTCGCTCTCACTGTCACTGTAACTCTCAGTGTCGCTCTCACTGTCACTGCAACTCTCAATGTCACTCTCACTGTCACTGTAAATCTCATTGTCGCTCTCACTGTCACTGTAACTCTCAATGTCGTTCTCACTGTCACTGTAACTCTCATTGTCGCTCTCACTCTCACTGTAAGTCTCATTGTCGCTCTCACTGTAACACTCACTGTAACTGTAACTCTCAATGTAACTCTCATTATCGCTCTCACTGTCACTGTAAATCTCATTGTCACTCTCACTGTCACTGTAACTCTCATTGTGGCTCTCACTGTCACTGTAACTCTCAATGTCGCTCTCACTGTCACTGTAACTCTCATTGTTGCTCTCACTGTCACTCTCACTGACACTGTAACTCTCACTGTTGCTCTCACTGTCACTGTAACTCTCACTTTCGATCTCACTGTCACTCTCACTGTCACTGTAACTCTCATTGTCGCCCTCACTGTCACTGTAACTCTCACTGTCACTCTCACTGTCACTGTAACTCTCATTGTCACTCTCACTGTCACTGTAACTCTCACTGTCACTGTCACTGTAACTCTCAATGTCACTCTCACTGTCACTGTAACACTCATTCTCACTGTAACTCTCACTTTCGCTCTCACTGTCACTCTCACTGTCATTGTAACTCTCATTGTCACTCTCACTGTCACTGTAACTCTCTTTGTCACTCTCACTGTCACTGTAACTCTCACTTTCTCTCTCACTGTAACTCTCACTGTCACTGTAACTCTCATTGTCACTCTCACTGTCACAGTAACTCTCTTTGTCACTCTCACTGTCACTGTAACTCTCACTTTCGCTCTCACTGTCACTCTCACTGTCACTGTAACTCTCATTGTCACTCTCACTGTCACTGTAACACTCATTGTCGCTCTCACTGTCACTGTAACTCTCACTGTCACTCTCCCTGTCACTCTCACTGTCACTGTAACTCTCATTGTCACTCTCACTGTCACTGTAACTCTCTTTGTCGCTCTCACTGTCACTGTAACTCGCATTGTCGCTCTCACTGTCACTGTAACTCTCACTGTCACTCTCACTGTCACTGTAACTCTGATTGTTGCTCTCACTGTCACTGTAACTCTCACTGTCACTCTCCCTGTCACTGTAAATCTCATTGCCGCTCTCACTGTCACTGTAACTCACATTGTCGCTCTCACTGTCACTGTAACTCTCACTGTCACTGTAACTCTCATTGTCGCTCTCACTGTCACTCTCACTGTCAATCTCACTGTCACTATAACTGTCACTGTCACTGTCACTGTAACTCTCACTGTAATTCTCGATGTCACTCTCACTGTCACTTTAACACTCATTGTCGCTCTCTACTGTCACTGTAACTCTCATTGTCGCTCTCACTGTCACTGTAAATCTCATTGTCGCTCTCACTGTCACTCTCACTGTCAATCTCACTGTCACTTTAACTGTCACTGTCACTCTCACTGTCACTGTAACTCTCTTTGTCGCTCTCACTGTCACTGTAACTCGCATTGTCGCTCTCACTGTCACTGTAACTCTCACTGTCACTCTCACTGTCACTGTAACTCTGATTGTCGCTCTCACTGTCACTGTCAGTGTCAGTTTCACTCTCACTGTAACTCTCACTGTTGCTCTCACTGTCACTGTAACTCTCATTGTCACTTTCACTGTCACTTTAACTCTCACTGTCACACTCACTGTCACTGTAACTCTCATTGTCGCTCTCACTGTCACTCTCACTGTCACTCTCACTATCACTGAAACTCTCAATGTCACTGTCACTGTCACTTTAACTCTTATTGTCGTTCTCAATGTCACTGTAACTCTCACTGTCACTGTAAGTCTCATTGATGCTCGCACTGTCACTGTAACTCTCACTGTCACTCTCACTGTCACTGTCACTCTCCCTGTCACTGTAACTCTCATTGTCGCTCTAACTGTCACTGTAACTCTCATTGTCGCTCTCACTGTCACTGTAACTCTCATTGTCACTCTCACAGTCACTGTAACTCTCACTGTCGCTCGCGCTGTCTCTGGAACTCTCATTGTCGCTCTCACTGTCACTGCAACTCTCATTGTCGCACTCACTGTCAATGTAACTCTCATTGTCGCTCTCACTGTCACTGTAACTCTCATTGTCGCTCTCACTGTCACTGCAAATCTCATTGTCACTCTCACTGTCACTGTAAATCTCATTGTCGCTCTCACTGTCACTTTAACTCTCAATGTCGCTCTCACTGTCACTGTAACTCTCATTGTCGCTCTCACTCTCACTGTAAGTCTCATTGTCGCTCTCACTGTAACACTCACTGTCACTGTAACTCTCAATGTAACTCTCATTATCGCTCTCACTGTCACTGTAAATCTCATTGTCACTCTCACTGTCACTGTAACTCTCATTGTGGCTCTCACTGTCACTGTAACTCTCATTGTCGCTCTCACTGTCACTGTAACTCTCATTGTTGCTCTCACTGTCACTCTCACTGACACTGTAACTCTCACTGTCGCTCTCACTGTCACTGTAACTCTCACTTTCGATCTCACTGTCACTCTCCCTGTCACTGTAACTCTCATTGTCGCCCTCACTGTCACTGTAACTCTCACTGTCACTCTCACAGTCACTGTAACTCTCATTGTCACTCTCACTGTCACTGTAACTCTCACTGTCACTGTCACTGTCACTGTAACTCTCAATGTCACTCTCACTGTCACTGTAAATCTCTTTGTCACTTTCACTGTCACTGTAACTCTCACTTTCGCTCTCACTGTAACTCTCACTGTCACTGTAACTCTCATTGTCACTCTCACTGTCACAGTAACTCTCTTTGTCACTCTCACTGTCACTGTAACTCACTTTTGCTCTCACTGTCACAGTAACTCTCATTGTCACTCTCACTGTCACTGTAACTCTCTTTGTCGCTCTGACTGTCACTGTAACTCTCATTGTCGCTCTCACTCTCACTCTCACTGTCACTGTAACACTCACTGTCACTGTAACTCTCACTGTCACTCTCCCTGTCACTGTAACTCTCATTGTCGCTCTCACTGTCACTGTAACTCTCATTGTCGCTCTCACTGTCACTGTCACTCTCACTGTCACTGTAACTCTCACTGTTGCTCTCACCGTCACTCTCGCTGTCACTGAAACTCTCACTGTTGCTCCCACTGTCACTGTAACTCTCAATGTTGCTCTCACTGTCACTGTAACTCTCATTGTCACTCTAACTGTCACAGTAATTCTCATTGTCACTTTCACTGTCACTGTAACTCTCACTGTTGCTCTCACTGTCACTTTCGCTGTCACTGTAACTCTCACTGTTGCTCTCACTGTCACAGTAACTCTCATTGTCGCTCTCACTGTCACTGTCACTCTCACTGTCGCCCTCACTGTCACTCTAACTCTCACTGTCACTGTAAATCTCATTGTCACTCTCACTGTCACTGTAACTCTCATTGTCGCTCTCACTGTCACTGTAACTCTCATTGTCACTCTCACTGTCACTGTAACTCTCACTGTCACTGTAACTCTCATTGTCGCTCTCACTGTCACTGTAACTCTCATTGTCACTCTCACTGTCACTGTCACTCTCACTGTCGCTCTCACTGTCACTGTAACTCGCACTGTCGCTCTCAATGTCACTGTAACTCTCAGTGTCGCTCTCACTGTCACTGTAACTCTCGCTGTCACTCTCACTGTCACTGTAACTCTCATTGTCGCTCTCACTGTCACTGTAAATCTCATTGTCGCTCTCACTGTCACTCTCACTGTCACTGTAACTCTCACTGTCACTCTCAATGTCACTGTAACTCTCATAGTCGCTGTCACTGTCACTCTTACTGTCACTGTAACTCTCATTGTCACTCTCACTGTCACTGTAACTCTCATTGTCGCTCTCACTGTCACTGTCAGTGTCAGTCCCACTCTCACTGTAACTCTCACTGTTGCTCTCACTGTCACTGTAACTCTCATTGTCACTTTCACTGTCACTGTAACTCTCACTGTCACACTCACTGTCACTGTAACTCTCATTGTCGCTCTCACTGTCACTCTCACTGTCACTCTCACTATCACTGAAAATCTCAATGTCACTGTCACTGTCACTTTAACTCTTATTGTCGTTCTCAATGTCACTGTAACTCTCACTGTCACTGTAAGTCTCATTGATGCTCTCACTGTCACTGTAACTCTCACTGTCACTCTCACTGTCACTGTCACTCTCCCTGTCACTGTAACTCTCATTGTCGCTCTCACTGTCACTGTAACTCTCATTGTCGCTCTCACTGTCACTGTAACTCTCATTGTCACTCTCAAAGTCACTGTAACTCTCACTGTCGCTCGCGCTGTCTCTGTAACTCTCATTGTCGCTCTCACTGTCACTGCAACTCTCATTGTCGCTCTCACTGTCAATGTAACTCTCATTGTCGCTCTCACTGTCACTGTAACTCTCAGTGTCGCTCTCACTGTCACTGCAACTCTCATTGTCACTCTCACTGTCACTGTAAATCTCATTGTCGCTCTCACTGTCACTGTAACTCTCAATGTCGTTCTCACTGTCACTGTAACTCTCATTGTCGCTCTCACTCTCACTGTAAGTCTCATTGTCGCTCTCACTGTAACACTCACTGTAACTATAACTCTCAATGTAACTCTCATTATCGCTCTCACTGTCACTGTAAATCTCATTGTCACTCTCACTGTCACTGTAACTCTCATTGTGGCTCTCACTGTCACTGTAACTCTCATTGTCGCTCTCACTGTCACTGTAACTCTCATTGTTGCTCTCACTGTCACTCTCACTGACACTGTAACTCTCACTGTTGCTCTCACTGTCACTGTAACTCTCACTTTCGATCTCACTGTCACTCTCACTGTCACTGTAACTCTCATTGTCGCCCTCACTGTCACTGTAACTCTCACTGTCACTCTCACTGTCACTGTAACTCTCATTGTCACTCTCACTGTCACTGTAACTCTCACTGTCACTGTCACTGTAACTCTCAATGTCACTCTCACTGTCACTGTAACACTCATTCTCACGGTAACTCTCACTTTCGCTCTCACTGTCACTCTCACTGTCATTGTAACTCTCATTGTCACTCTCACTGTCACTGTAACTCTCTTTGTCACTCTCACTGTCACTGTAACTCTCACTTTCTCTCTCACTGTAACTCTCACTGTCACTGTAACTCTCATTGTCACTCTCACTGTCACAGTAACTCTCTTTGTCACTCTCACTGTCACTGTAACTCTCACTTTCGCTCTCACTGTCACTCTCACTGTCACTGTAACTCCCAGTGTCACTCTCACTGTCACTGTAACACTCATTGTCGCTCTCACTGTCACTGTAACTCTCACTGTCACTCTCCCTGTCACTCTCACTGTCACTGTAACTCTCATTGTCACTCTCACTGTCACTGTAACTCTCTTTGTCGCTCTCACTGTCACTGTAACTCGCATTGTCGCTCTCACTGTCACTGTAACTCTCACTGTCACTCTCACTGTCACTGTAACTCTGATTGTTGCTCTCACTGTCACTGTAACTCTCACTGTCACTCTCCCTGTCACTGTAACTCTCATTGCCGCTCTCACTGTCACTGTAACTCACATTGTCGCTCTCACTGTCACTGTAACTCTCACTGTCACTGTAACTCTCATTGTCGCTCTCACTGTCACTCTCACTGTCAATCTCACTGTCACTATAACTGTCACTGTCACTGTCACTGTAACTCTCACTGTAATTCTCGATGTCACTCTCACTGTCACTTTAACACTCATTGTCGCTCCCTACTGTCACTGTAACTCTCATTGTCGCTCTCACTGTCACTGTAAATCTCATTGTCGCTCTCACTGTCACTCTCACTGTCAATCTCACTGTCACTATAACTGTCACTGTCACTCTCACTGTCACTGTAACTCTCACTGTAACTCTCGCTGTCACTCTCACTGTCACTTTAACTGTCACTGTCACTCTCACTGTCACTGTAACTCTGATTGTCGCTCTCACTGTCACTGTCAGTGTCAGTTTCACTCTCACTGTAACTCTCACTGTTGCTCTCACTGTCACTGTAACTCTCATTGTCACTTTCACTGTCACTTTAACTCTCACTGTCACACTCACTGTCACTGTAACTCTCATTGTCGCTCTCACTGTCACTCTCACTGTCACTCTCACTATCACTGAAACTCTCAATGTCACTGTCACTGTCACTTTAACTCTTATTGTCGTTCTCAATGTCACTGTAACTCTCACTGTCACTGTAAGTCTCATTGATGCTCGCACTGTCACTGTAACTCTCACTGTCACTCTCACTGTCACTGTCACTCTCCCTGTCACTGTAACTCTCATTGTCGCTCTAACTGTCACTGTAACTCTCATTGTCGCTCTCACTGTCACTGTAACTCTCATTGTCACTCTCACAGTCACTGTAACTCTCACTGTCGCTCGCGCTGTCTCTGGAACTCTCATTGTCGCTCTCACTGTCACTGCAACTCTCATTGTCGCTCTCACTGTCAATGTAACTCTCATTGTCGCTCTCACTGTCACTGTAACTCTCATTGTCGCTCTCACTGTCACTGCAAATCTCATTGTCACTCTCACTGTCACTGTAAATCTCATTGTCGCTCTCACTGTCACTTTAACTCTCAATGTCGCTCTCACTGTCACTGTAACTCTCATTGTCGCTCTCACTCTCACTGTAAGTCTCATTGTCGCTCTCACTGTAACACTCACTGTCACTGTAACTCTCAATGTAACTCTCATTATCGCTCTCACTGTCACTGTAAATCTCATTGTCACTCTCACTGTCACTGTAACTCTCATTGTGGCTCTCACTGTCACTGTAACTCTCATTGTCGCTCTCACTGTCACTGTAACTCTCATTGTTGCTCTCACTGTCACTCTCACTGACACTGTAACTCTCACTGTCGCTCTCACTGTCACTGTAACTCTCACTTTCGATCTCACTGTCACTCTCCCTGTCACTGTAACTCTCATTGTCGCCCTCACTGTCACTGTAACTCTCACTGTCACTCTCACAGTCACTGTAACTCTCATTGTCACTCTCACTGTCACTGTAACTCTCACTGTCACTGTCACTGTCACTGTAACTCTCAATGTCACTCTCACTGTCACTGTAAATCTCTTTGTCACTTTCACTGTCACTGTAACTCTCACTTTCGCTCTCACTGTAACTCTCACTGTCACTGTAACTCTCATTGTCACTCTCACTGTCACAGTAACTCTCTTTGTCACTCTCACTGTCACTGTAACTCACTTTTGCTCTCACTGTCACAGTAACTCTCATTGTCACTCTCACTGTCACTGTAACTCTCTTTGTCGCTCTGACTGTCACTGTAACTCTCATTGTCGCTCTCACTCTCACTCTCACTGTCACTGTAACTCTCACTGTCACTGTAACTCTCACTGTCACTCTCCCTGTCACTGTAACTCTCATTGTCGCTCTCACTGTCACTGTAACTCTCATTGTCGCTCTCACTGTCACTGTCACTCTCACTGTCACTGTAACTCTCACTGTTGCTCTCACCGTCACTCTCGCTGTCACTGAAACTCTCACTGTTGCTCCCACTGTCACTGTAACTCTCAATGTTGCTCTCACTGTCACTGTAACTCTCATTGTCACTCTAACTGTCACAGTAATTCTCATTGTCACTTTCACTGTCACTGTAACTCTCACTGTTGCTCTCACTGTCACTTTCGCTGTCACTGTAACTCTCACTGTTGCTCTCACTGTCACAGTAACTCTCATTGTCGCTCTCACTGTCACTGTCACTCTCACTGTCGCCCTCACTGTCACTCTAACTCTCACTGTCACTGTAAATCTCATTGTCACTCTCACTGTCACTGTAACTCTCATTGTCGCTCTCACTGTCACTGTAACTCTCATTGTCACTCTCACTGTCACTGTAACTCTCACTGTCACTGTAACTCTCATTGTCGCTCTCACTGTCACTGTAACTCTCATTGTCACTCTCACTGTCACTGTCACTCTCACTGTCGCTCTCACTGTCACTGTAACTCGCACTGTCGCTCTCAATGTCACTGTAACTCTCAGTGTCGCTCTCACTGTCACTGTAACTCTCGCTGTCACTCTCACTGTCACTGTAACTCTCATTGTCGCTCTCACTGTCACTGTAAATCTCATTGTCGCTCTCACTGTCACTCTCACTGTCACTGTAACTCTCACTGTCACTCTCAATGTCACTGTAACTCTCATAGTCGCTGTCACTGTCACTCTTACTGTCACTGTAACTCTCATTGTCACTCTCACTGTCACTGTAACTCTCATTGTCGCTCTCACTGTCACTGTCAGTGTCAGTCCCACTCTCACTGTAACTCTCACTGTTGCTCTCACTGTCACTGTAACTCTCATTGTCACTTTCACTGTCACTGTAACTCTCACTGTCACACTCACTGTCACTGTAACTCTCATTGTCGCTCTCACTGTCACTCTCACTGTCACTCTCACTATCACTGAAAATCTCAATGTCACTGTCACTGTCACTTTAACTCTTATTGTCGTTCTCAATGTCACTGTAACTCTCACTGTCACTGTAAGTCTCATTGATGCTCTCACTGTCACTGTAACTCTCACTGTCACTCTCACTGTCACTGTCACTCTCCCTGTCACTGTAACTCTCATTGTCGCTCTCACTGTCACTGTAACTCTCATTGTCGCTCTCACTGTCACTGTAACTCTCATTGTCACTCTCAAAGTCACTGTAACTCTCACTGTCGCTCGCGCTGTCTCTGTAACTCTCATTGTCGCTCTCACTGTCACTGCAACTCTCATTGTCGCTCTCACTGTCAATGTAACTCTCATTGTCGCTCTCACTGTCACTGTAACTCTCAGTGTCGCTCTTACTGTCACTGCAACTCTCATTGTCACTCTCACTGTCACTGTAAATCTCATTGTCGCTCTCACTGTCACTGTAACTCTCAATGTCGTTCTCACTGTCACTGTAACTCTCATTGTCGCTCTCACTCTCACTGTAAGTCTCATTGTCGCTCTCACTGTAACACTCACTGTAACTATAACTCTCAATGTAACTCTCATTATCGCTCTCACTGTCACTGTAAATCTCATTGTCACTCTCACTGTCACTGTAACTCTCATTGTGGCTCTCACTGTCACTGTAACTCTCATTGTCGCTCTCACTGTCACTGTAACTCTCATTGTTGCTCTCACTGTCACTCTCACTGACACTGTAACTCTCACTGTTGCTCTCACTGTCACTGTAACTCTCACTTTCGATCTCACTGTCACTCTCACTGTCACTGTAACTCTCATTGTCGCCCTCACTGTCACTGTAACTCTCACTGTCACTCTCACTGTCACTGTAACTCTCATTGTCACTCTCACTGTCACTGTAACTCTCACTGTCACTGTCACTGTAACTCTCAATGTCACTCTCACTGTCACTGTAACACTCATTCTCACGGTAACTCTCACTTTCGCTCTCACTGTCACTCTCACTGTCATTGTAACTCTCATTGTCACTCTCACTGTCACTGTAACTCTCTTTGTCACTCTCACTGTCACTGTAACTCTCACTTTCTCTCTCACTGTAACTCTCACTGTCACTGTAACTCTCATTGTCACTCTCACTGTCACAGTAACTCTCTTTGTCACTCTCACTGTCACTGTAACTCTCACTTTCGCTCTCACTGTCACTCTCACTGTCACTGTAACTCCCAGTGTCACTCTCACTGTCACTGTAACACTCATTGTCGCTCTCACTGTCACTGTAACTCTCACTGTCACTCTCCCTGTCACTCTCACTGTCACTGTAACTCTCATTGTCACTCTCACTGTCACTGTAACTCTCTTTGTCGCTCTCACTGTCACTGTAACTCGCATTGTCGCTCTCACTGTCACTGTAACTCTCACTGTCACTCTCACTGTCACTGTAACTCTGATTGTTGCTCTCACTGTCACTGTAACTCTCACTGTCACTCTCCCTGTCACTGTAACTCTCATTGCCGCTCTCACTGTCACTGTAACTCACATTGTCGCTCTCACTGTCACTGTAACTCTCACTGTCACTGTAACTCTCATTGTCGCTCTCACTGTCACTCTCACTGTCAATCTCACTGTCACTATAACTGTCACTGTCACTGTCACTGTAACTCTCACTGTAATTCTCGATGTCACTCTCACTGTCACTTTAACACTCATTGTCGCTCCCTACTGTCACTGTAACTCTCATTGTCGCTCTCACTGTCACTGTAAATCTCATTGTCGCTCTCACTGTCACTCTCACTGTCAATCTCACTGTCACTATAACTGTCACTGTCACTCTCACTGTCACTGTAACTCTCACTGTAACTCTCGCTGTCACTCTCACTGTCACTTTAACTGTCACTGTCACTCTCACTGTCACTGTAACTCTCACTGTAACTCTCGCTGTCACTCTCACTGTCACTTTAACTCTCATTGTCGCTCTCACTGTCACTGTAACTCTCATTGTCGATCTCACTGTCACTGTAAATCTCATTGTCGCTCTCACTGTCACACTCACTGACACTGTAACTCTCAATGTCACTCTCAATGTCACTGAAACTCTCATTGTCGCTGTCACTGTCACTCTCACTGTCACTGTACTCTCATTGTCGCTCTCACTGTCACTGTAACTCTCACTGTCACTGTAACTCTCATTGTCGCTCTCACTGTCACTCACACTGTCAATCTCACTGTCACTATAACTGTCACTGTCACTCTCACTGTCACTGTAACTCTCACTGTAACTCTCGCTGTCACTCTCACTGTCACTGTAAATCTCATTGTCGCTCTCACTGTCACTCTCACTGTCAATCTCACTGTCACTATAACTGTCACTGTCACTCTCACTGTCACTGTAACTCTCACTGTAACTCTCGCTGTCTCTCTCACTCTCACTTTAACTCTCACTGTCACTCTCAATGTCACTGAAACTCTCATTGTCGCTGTCACTGTCACTCTCACTGTCACTGTAACTCTCTTTGTCGCTCTCACTGTCACTGTAAATCTCACTGTCACTGTAACTCTCATTGTCGCTCTCACTGTCACTCTCACTGTCAATCTCACTGTCACTTTAACTGACACTGTCACTCTCACTGTCACTGTAACTCTCACTGTAACTCTCGCTGTCACTCTCACTGTCACTTTAACTCTCATTGTCGCTCTCACTGTCACTGTAACTCTCATTGTCGCTCTCACTGTCACTGTAAATCTCATTGTCGCTCTCACTGTCACACTCACTGACACTGTAACTCTCAATGTCACTCTCAATGACACTGAAACTCTCATTGTCGCTGTCACTGTCACTCTCACTGTCACTGTAACTCTCGTTGTCGCTCTCACTGTCACTGTAACTCTCATTGTCGCTCTCACTGTCACTGTAAATCTCACTGTCACTGTAACTCTCATTGTCGCTCTCACTGTCAATCTCACTGTCACTTTAACTGACACTGTCACTCTCACTGTCACTGTAACTCTCACTGTAACTCTCGCTGTCACTCTCACTGTCACTTTAACTCTCATTGTCGCTCTCACTGTCACTGTAACTCTCATTGTCGCTCTCACTGTCACTGTAAATCTCATTGTCGCTCTCACTGTCACACTCACTGACACTGTAACTCTCAATGTCACTCTCAATGACACTGAAACTCTCATTGTCGCTGTCACTGTCACTCTCACTGTCACTGTAACTCTCATTGTCGCTCTCACTGTCACTGTAACTCTCACTGTCACTGTAACTCTCATTGTCGCTCTCACTGTCACTCACACTGTCAATCTCACTGTCACTATAACTGTCACTGTCACTCTCACTGTCACTTTAACTCTCACTGTAACTCTCGCTGTCACTCTCACTGTCACTGTAAATCTCATTGTCGCTCTCACTGTCACTCTCACTGACACTGTAACTCTCACTGTCACTATCAATGTCACTGAAACACTCATTGTCGCTGTCACTGTCAGTCTCACTGTCAGTCTCACTGTCACTGTAACTCTCACTGTAACTCTCAATGTCACTGTAACTCTCACTGTTGCTCTCACTGTAACTCTCGCTGTCACTGTAACTCTCACTGTCACTGTAACTCTCATTGTCGCTCTCACTGTCACTGTAACTCTCATTGTCACTCTCACTGTCACTGTCACTATCATTGTCACTGTAACTCTCATTGTCACTTTCACTGTCACTTGAACTCTCACTGTCGCTCTCACTGTCACTGTAACTCTCATTGTCACTCTCACTGTCACTGTAAATCTCATTGTCGCTCTCACTGTCACTCTCACTGTCAATCTCACTGTCACTATAACTGTCACTGTCACTCTCACTGTCACTGTAACTCTCACTGTAAATCTCGCTGTCACTCTCACTGTCACTTTAACTCTCACTGTCACTCTCAATGTCACTGAAACTCTCATTGTCGCTGTCACTGTCACTCTCACTGTCACTGTAACTCTCATTGTCGCTCTCACTGTCACTGTAACTCTCACTGTCACTGTAACTCTCATTGTCGCTCTCATTGTCACTCTCACTGTCAATCTCACTGTCACTTTAACTGTCACTGTCACTCTCACTGTCACTGTAACTCTCACTGTAACTCTCGCTGTCACTCTCACTGTCACTTTAACTCTCATTGTCGCTCTCACTGTCACTGTAACTCTCATTGTCGCTCTCACTGTCACTGTAAATCTCATTGTCGCTCTCACTGTAACTCTCACTGTCACTGTAACTCTCACTGTATCTCTCATTATCGCTCTCACTGTCACTGTAACTTTCATTGTCACTCTCACTGTCACTGGAAATATCATTGTCGCTCTCACTATCACTGTAACTCTCATTGTCGCTCTCACTGTCACTGTAACTCTCATTGTTGCTCTCACTGTCACTCTCACTGACACTGTAACTCTCATTTTCGATCTCACTGTAACTGAAAATCTCAATTTCGATCTCACTGTCACTCTCACTTGCACTGTAACTCTCATTGTCGCTCTCATTGTCACTGTAACTCTCATTGTCGCCCTCACTGTCACCGTAACTCTCACTGTCACTCTCACTGTAACTCTCATTGTCACTCCCACTGTCACTGTAACTCTCACGGTCACTGTCACTGTCACTGTAACTCTCAATGTCACTCTCACTGTCACTGTAACACTCATTGTCACTGTAACTCTCACTTTCGCTCTCACTGTCACTCTCACTGTCACTGTTAGTCTCATTGTCACTCTCACTGTCACTGTAACTCTCTTTGTCGCACTCACTGTCACTGCAACTCTCACTTTCGCTCTCAATGTCACTCTCACTGTCACTGTAACTCTCATTGTCACTCTCACTGTCACTGTAACTCTCTTTGTCGCTCTGACTGTCACTGTAACTCTCATTGTCGCTCTCACTCTCACTCTCACTGTCACTGTAACTCTCACTTTCACTGTAACTCTCACTGTCACTCTCCCTGTCACTGTAACTCTCATTGTCGCTCTCACTGTCACTGTAACTCTCACTGTCACTGTAACTCTCACTGTTGCGCTCACTGTCACTCTCGCTGTCACTGAAACTCTCACGGTTGCTCTCACTGTCACTGTAACTCTCAATGTTGCTCTCATTATCGCTCTCACTGTCACTGTAAATCACATTGTCACTCTCACTGTCACTGTAACAGTCATTGTCGCTCTCACTGTCACTGTAACTCTCATTGTCGCTCTCACTGTCACTGTAACTCTCATTGTTGCCCTCACTGTCACTCTCACTGACACTGTAACTCTCATTTTCGCTCTCACTGTCACTGTAACTCACAATTTCGATCTCACTGTCACTCTCACTTGCACTGTAACTCTAATTGTCGCTCTCATTGTCACTGTAACTCTCATTGTCGCCCTCACTGTCACTGTAACTCTCACTGTCACTCTCACTGTCACTGAAACTCTCTTTGTCACTCTCACTGTCACTGTAACTCTCACTTTCTCTCTCACTGTAACTCTCACTGTCACTGTAACTCTCATTGTCACTCTCACTGTCACAGTAACTCTCTTTGTCACTCTCACTGTCACTGTAACTCTCACTTTCGCTCTCACTGTCACTCTCACTGTCACTGTAACTCTCATTGTCACTCTCACTGTCACTGTAACACTCATTGTCGCTCTCACTGTCACTGTAACTCTCACTGTCACTCTCCCTGTCACTCTCACTGTCACTGTAACTCTCATTGTCACTCTCACTGTCACTGTAACTCTCTTTGTCGCTCTCACTGTCACTGTAACTCGCATTGTCGCTCTCACTGTCACTGTAACTCTCACTGTCACTCTCACTGTCACTGTAACTCTGATTGTTGCTCTCACTGTCACTGTAACTCTCACTGTCACTCTCCCTGTCACTGTAACTCTCATTGCCGCTCTCACTGTCACTGTAACTCACATTGTCGCTCTCACTGTCACTGTAACTCTCACTGTCACTGTAACTCTCATTGTCGCTCTCACTGTCACTCTCACTGTCAATCTCACTGTCACTATAACTGTCACTGTCACTGTCACTGTAACTCACACTGTAATTGTCGATGTCACTCTCACTGTCACTTTAACACTCATTGTCGCTCTCTACTGTCACTGTAACTCTCATTGTCGCTCTCACTGTCACTGTAAATCTCATTGTCGCTCTCACTGTCACTCTCACTGTCAATCTCACTGTCACTATAACTGTCACTGTCACTCTCACTGTCACTGTAACTCTCACTGTAACTCTCGCTGTCACTCTCACTGTAACTTTAACTCTCACTGTTACTCTCAATGTCACCGAAACTCTCATTGTCGCTGTCACTGTCACTCTCACTGTCACTGTAACTCTCATTGTCGCTCTCACTGTCACTGTAAATCTCACTGTCACTGTAACTCTCATTGTCGCTCTCACTGTCACTCTCACTGTCAATCTCACTGTCACTTTAACTGTCACTGTCACTCTCACTGTCACTGTAACTCTCACTGTAACTCTCGCTGTCACTCTCACTGTCACTTTAACTCTCATTGTCGCTCTCACTGTCACTGTAACTCTCATTGTCGCTCTCACTGTCACTGTAAATCTCATTGTCGCTCTCACTGTCACACTCACTGACACTGTAACTCTCAATGTCACTCTCAATGTCACTGAAACTCTCATTGTCGCTGTCACTGTCACTCTCACTGTCACTGTACTCTCATTGTCGCTCTCACTGTCACTGTAACTCTCACTGTCACTGTAACTCTCATTGTCGCTCTCACTGTCACTCACACTGTCAATCTCACTGTCACTATAACTGTCACTGTCACTCTCACTGTCACTGTAACTCTCACTGTAACTCTCGCTGTCACTCTCACTGTCACTGTAAATCTGATTGTCGCTCTCACTGTCACTCTCACTGTCAATCTCACTGTCACTATAACTGTCACTGTCACTCTCACTGTCACTGTAACTCTCACTGTAACTCTCGCTGTCTCTCTCACTGTCACTTTAACTCTCACTGTCACTCTCAATGTCACTGAAACTCTCATTGTCGCTGTCACTGTCACTCTCACTGTCACTGTAACTCTCTTTGTCGCTCTCACTGTCACTGTAAATCTCACTGTCACTGTAACTCTCATTGTCGCTCTCACTGTCACTCTCACTGTCAATCTCACTGTCACTTTAACTGACACTGTCACTCTCACTGTCACTGTAACTCTCACTGTAACTCTCGCTGTCACTCTCACTGTCACTTTAACTCTCATTGTCGCTCTCACTGTCACTGTAACTCTCATTGTCGCTCTCACTGTCACTGTAAATCTCATTGTCGCTCTCACTGTCACACTCACTGACACTGTAACTCTCAATGTCACTCTCAATGACACTGAAACTCTCATTGTCGCTGTCACTGTCACTCTCACTGTCACTGTAACTCTCGTTGTCGCTCTCACTGTCACTGTAACTCTCATTGTCGCTCTCACTGTCACTGTAAATCTCACTGTCACTGTAACTCTCATTGTCGCTCTCACTGTCACTCTCACTGTCAATCTCACTGTCACTTTAACTGACACTGTCACTCTCACTGTCACTGTAACTCTCACTGTAACTCTCGCTGTCACTCTCACTGTCACTTTAACTCTCATTGTCGCTCTCACTGTCACTGTAACTCTCATTGTCGCTCTCACTGTCACACTCACTGACACTGTAACTCTCAATGTCACTCTCAATGACACTGAAACTCTCATTGTCGCTGTCACTGTCACTCTCACTGTCACTGTAACTCTCATTGTCGCTCTCACTGTCACTGTAACTCTCACTGTCACTGTAACTCTCATTGTCGCTCTCACTGTCACTCACACTGTCAATCTCACTGTCACTATAACTGTCACTGTCACTCTCACTGTCACTTTAACTCTCACTGTAACTCTCGCTGTCACTCTCACTGTCACTGTAAATCTCATTGTCGCTCTCACTGTCACTCTCACTGACACTGTAACTCTCACTGTCACTATCAATGTCACTGAAACACTCATTGTCGCTGTCACTGTCAGTCTCACTGTCAGTCTCACTGTCACTGTAACTCTCACTGTAACTCTCAATGTCACTGTAACTCTCACTGTTGCTCTCACTGTAACTCTCGCTGTCACTGTAACTCTCACTGTCACTGTAACTCTCATTGTCGCTCTCACTGTCACTGTAACTCTCATTGTCACTCTCACTGTCACTGTCACTATCAATGTCACTGTAACTCTCATTGTCACTTTCACTGTCACTTGAACTCTCACTGTCGCTCTCACTGTCACTGTAACTCTCATTGTCGCTCTCACTGTCACTGTAAATCTCATTGTCGCTCTCACTGTCACTCTCACTGTCAATCTCACTGTCACTATAACTGTCACTGTCACTCTCACTTTCACTGTAACTCTCATTGTCGCTCTCACTGTCACTGTAACTCTCACTGTCACTGTAACTCTCATTGTCGCTCTCATTGTCACTCTCACTGTCAATCTCACTGTCACTTTAACTGTCACTGTCACTCTCACTGTCACTGTAACTCTCACTGTAACTCTCGCTGTCACTCTCACTGTCACTTTAACTCTCATTGTCGCTCTCACTGTCACTGTAACTGTCATTGTCGCTCTCACTGTCACTGTAAATCTCATTGTCGCTCTCACTGTAACTCTCACTGTCACTGTAACTCTCACTGTATCTCTCATTATCGCTCTCACTGTCACTGTAACTTTCATTGTCACTCTCACTGTCACTGGAAATATCATTGTCGCTCTCACTATCACTGTAACTCTCATTGTCGCTCTCACTGTCACTGTAACTCTCATTGTTGCTCTCATTGTCACTCTCACTGACACTGTAACTCTCATTTTCGATCTCACTGTAACTGAAACTCTCAATTTCGATCTCACTGTCACTCTCACTTGCACTGTAACTCTCATTGTCGCTCTCATTGTCACTGTAACTCTCATTGTCGCCCTCACTGTCACCGTAACTCTCACTGTCACTCTCACTGTCACTGTAACTCTCATTGTCACTCCCACTGTCACTGTAACTCTCACGGTCACTGTCACTGTCACTGTAACTCTCAATGTCGCTCTCACTGTCACTGTAACACTCATTGTCACTGTAACTCTCACTTTCGCTCTCACTGTCACTCTCACTGTCACTGTTAGTCTCATTGTCACTCTCACTGTCACTGTAACTCTCTTTGTCGCACTCACTGTCACTGCAACTCTCACTTTCGCTCTCAATGTCACTCTCACTGTCACTGTAACTCTCATTGTCACTCTCACTGTCACTGTAACTCTCTTTGTCGCTCTGACTGTCACTGTAACTCTCATTGTCGCTCTCACTCTCACTCTCACTGTCACTGTAACTCTCACTTTCACTGTAACTCTCACTGTCACTCTCCCTGTCACTGTAACTCTCATTGTCGCTCTCACTGTCACTGTAACTCTCACTGTCACTGTAACTCTCACTGTTGCGCTCACTGTCACTCTCGCTGTCACTGAAACTCTCACTGTTGCTCTCACTGTCACTGTAACTCTCAATGTTGCTCTCATTATCGCTCTCACTGTCACTGTAAATCACATTGTCACTCTCACTGTCACTGTAACAGTCATTGTCGCTCTCACTGTCACTGTAACTCTCATTGTCGCTCTCACTGTCACTGTAACTCTCATTGTTGCCCTCACTGTCACTCTCACTGACACTGTAACTCTCATTTTCGCTCTCACTGTCACTGTAACTCACAATTTCGATCTCACTGTCACTCTCACTTGCACTGTAACTCTAATTGTCGCTCTCATTGTCACTGTAACTCTCATTGTCGCCCTCACTGTCACTGTAACTCTCACTGTCACTCTCACTGTCACTGTAACTCTCATTGCCACTCTCACTGTCACTGTAACTCTCACGGTCACTGTCACTGTCACTGTAACTCTCATTGTCGATCTCATTGTCACTGTAACTCTCATTGTCGCCCTCACTGTCACTGTAATTCTCACTGTCACTCTCACTGTCACTGTAACTCTCATTGTCACTCTCACTGTCACTGTAACTCTCACGGTCACTGTCACTGTCACTTTCACTCTCACTGTCACTCTCACTGTCACTGTAACTCTCATTGTCACTCTCACTGTCACTGTAACTCTCTTTGTCGCTCTCACTGTCACTGTAACTCTCATTGTCGCTCTCACTGTCACTCTCACTGTCACTGTAACTCTCATTGTCGCTGTAAATTCACTGTCAATGTAACTCTCACTGTCACTGTAACTCTCACTGTCACTCTCCCTGTCACTGTAACTCTCATTGTCGCTCTCACTGCCACTGTAACTCTCATTGTTGCTCTCACTGTCACTGTCACTCTCACTGTCACTGTAACTCTCACTGTTGCTCTCACTGTCACTCTCGCTGTCACTGAAACTCTCACTGTTGCTCTCACTGTCAATGTAACTCTCAATGTTGCTCTCACTGTCACTGTAACTCTCATTGTCACTCTAACTGTCACTGTAACTCCCATTGTCACATTCACTGTCACTGTAACTCTCATTGTCGCTCTCACTGTCACTGTAACTCTCATTGTCACTCTCACTGTCACTGTAACACTCATTGTCGCTCTCACTGTCACTGTAACTTGCACTGTCGCTCTCACTGTCAATGTAACTCACAGTGTCGCTCACACTGTCACAGTAACTCTCGCTGTCACTCTCACTGTCACTGTAACTCTCATTGTCGCTCTCACTGTCACTCTCACTCTCACTGTCGCCCTCACTGTCACTCTAACTCTCACTGTCACTGTAAATCTCATTGTCACTCTCACTGTCACTGTAACTCTCATTGTCGCTCTCACTGTCACTGTAACTCTCTTTGTCGCTCTCACTGTCACTGTAAATCTCATTGTCGCTCTCACTGTCACTCTCACTGTCAATCTCACTGTCACTATAACTGTCACTGTCACTCTCACTGTCACTGTAACTCTCACTGTAACTCTCGCTGTCACTCTCACTGTCACTTTAACTCTCACTGTCACTCTCAATGTCACTGAAACTCTCATTGTCGCTGTCACTGTCACTCTCACTGTCACTGTAACTCTCATTGTCGCTCTCACTGTCACTGTAACTCTCACTGTCACTGTAACTCTCATTGTCGCTCTCATTGTCACTCTCACTGTCAATCTCACTGCCACTTAAACTGTCACTGTCACTCTCACTGTCACTGTCACTCTCACTGTCGCCCTCACGGTCACTCTAACTCTCACTGTCAATGTAAATCTCACTGTCACTCTCACTGTCACTGTAACTCTCATTGTCGCTCTCACTGTCACTGTAACTCTCATTGTCACTCTCACTGTCACTGTAACTCTCACTGTCACTGTAACTCTCATTGTCGCTCTGACTGTCACTGTAACTCTCATTGTCACTCTCACTGTCACTGTCACTCTCACTGTCGCTCTCACTGTCACTGTAACTCGCACTGTCGCTCTCATTGTCACTGTAACTCTCAGTGTCGCTCTCACTGTCACTGTAACTCTCGCTGTCACTCTCACTGTCACTGTAACTCTCATTGTCGCTCTCACTGTCACTGTAAATCTCATTGTCGCTCTCACTGTCACTCTCACTGTCACTGTAACTCTCACTGTCACTCTCAATGTCACTGTAACTCTCATTGTCGCTGTCACTGTCACTCTCACTGTCACTGTAACTCTCATTGTCGCTCTCACTGTCACTGTAACTCTCACTGTCACTGTAACTCTCACTGTTGCGCTCACTGTCACTCTCGCTGTCACTGAAACTCTCACTGTTGCTCTCACTGTCACTGTAACTCTCAATGTTGCTCTCATTATCGCTCTCACTGTCACTTTACATCACATTGTCACTCTCACTGTCACTGTAACTCTCATTGTCGCTCTCACTGTCACTGTAACTCTCATTGTCGCTCTCACTGTCACTGTCACTCTCACTGTCGCCCTCACGGTCACTCTAACTCTCACTGTCAATGTAAATCTCATTGTCACTCTCACTGTCACTGTAACTCTCATTGTCGCTCTCACTGTCACTGTAACTCTCATTGTCACTCTCACTGTCACTGTAACTCTCACTGTCACTGTAACTCTCATTGTCGCTCTGACTGTCACTGTAACTCTCATTGTCACTCTCACTGTCACTGTCACTCTCACTGTCGCTCTCACTGTCACTGTAACTCGCACTGTCGCTCTCACTGTCACTGTAACTCTCAGTGTCGCTCTCACTGTCACTGTAACTCTCGCTGTCACTCTCACTGTCACTGTAACTCTCATTGTCGCTCTCACTGTCACTGTAAATCTCATTGTCGCTCTCACTGTCACTCTCACTGTCACTGTAACTCTCACTGTCACTCTCAATGTCACTGTAACTCTCATAGTCGCTATCACTGTCACTCTTACTGTCACTGTAACTCTCATTGTCACTCTCACTGTCACTGTAACTCTCATTGTCGCTCTCACTGTCACTGTCAGTGTCAGTCTCACTCTCACTGTAACTTTCACTGTTGCTCTCACTGTCACTGTAACTCTCATTGTCACTTTCACTGTCACTGTAACTCTCACTGTCACACTCACTGTCACTTTAACTCTCATTGTCGCTCTCACTGTCACTCTCACTGTCACTCTCACTATCACTGAAAATCTCAATGTCACTGTCACTGTCACTTTAACTCTTATTGTCGTTCTCAATGTCACTGTAACTCTCACTGTCACTGTAAGTCTCATTGATGCTCTCACTGTCACTGTAACTCTCACTGTCACTCTCACTGTCACTGTCACTCTCCCTGTCACTGTAACTCTCATTGTCGCTCTCACTGTCACTGTAACTCTCATTGTCGCTCTCACTGTCACTGTAACTCTCATTGTCACTCTCACAGTCACTGTAACTCTCACTGTTGCTCGCGCTCTCTCTGTAACTCTCATTGTCGCTCTCACTGTCACTGCAACTCTCATTGTCGCTCTCACTGTCAATGTAACTCTCATTGTCGCTCTCACTGTCACTGTAACTCTCATTGTCACTCTCACTGTCACTGTAAATCTCATTGTCGCTCTCACTGTCACTGTAACTCTCAATGTCGCTCTCACTGTCACTGTAACTCTCATTGTCGCTCTCACTCTCACTGTAAGTCTCATTGTCGCTCTCACTGTAACACTCACTGTCACTGTAACTCTCAATGTAACTCTCATTATCGCTCTCACTGTCACTGTAAATCTCATTGTCACTCTCACTGTCACTGTAACTCTCATTGTGGCTCTCACTGTCACTGTAACTCTCATTGTCGCTCTCACTGTCACTGTAACTCTCATTGTTGCTCTCACTGTCACTCTCACTGACACTGTAACTCTCACTGTCGCTCTCACTGTCACTGTAACTCTCACTTTCGATCTCACTGTCACTCTCACTGTCACTGTAACTCTCATTGTCACTCTCAATGTCACTGTAACTCTCACTGTCACTGTCACTGTCACTGTAACTCTCAATGTCACTCTCACTGTCACTGTAACACTCATTCTCACTGTAACTCTCACTTTCGCTCTCACTGTCACTCTCACTGTCACTGTAACACTCACTGTCACTCTCACTGTCACTGTAACTCTCTTTGTCACTCTCACTGTCACTGTAACTCTCACTTTCGCTCTCACTGTAACTCTCACTGTCACTGTAACTCTCATTGTCACTCTCACTGTCACTGTAACTCTCACATTCGCTCTCACTGTCACTCTCACTGTCACTGTAACTATCATTGTCACTCTCACTGTCACTGTAACACTCATTGTCGCTCTCACTGTCACTGTAACTATCATTGTCACTCTCACTGTCACTGTAACACTCATTGTCGCTCTCACTGTCACTGTAACTCTCACTGTCACTCTCCCTGTCACTCTCACTGTCACTGTAAATCTCATTGTCACTCTCACTGTCACTGTAACTCTCTTTGTCGCTCTCACTGTCACTGTAACTCGCATTGTCGCTCTCACTGTCACTGTAACTCTCACTGTCACTCTCACTGTCACTGTAACTCTGATTGTTGCTCTCACTGTCACTGTCACTCTCACTGTCACTCTCCCTGTCACTGTAACTCTCATTGTCGCTCTCACTGTCACTGTAACTCACATTGTCGCTCTCACTGTCACTGTAACTCTCACTGTCACTGTAACTCTCATTGTCGCTCTCACTGTCACTCTCACTGTCAATCTCACTGTCACTATAACTGTCACTGTCACTCTCACTGTCACTGTAACTCTCACTGTAATTCTCGATGTCACTCTCACTGTCACTTTAACACTCATTGTCGCTCTCACTGTCACTGTAACTCTCATTTTCGCTCTCACTGTCACTGTAAATCTCATTGTCGCTCTCACTGTCACTCTCACTGTCAATCTCACTGTCACTATAACTGTCACTGTCACTCTCACTGTCACTGTAACTCTCACTGTAACTCTCGCTGTCACTCTCACTGTCACTTTAACTCTCACTGTTACTCTCAATGTCACTGAAACTCTCATTGTCGCTGTCACTGTCACTCTCACTGTCACTGTAACTCAAATTGTCGCTCTCACTGTCACTGTAAATCTCACTGTCACTGTAACTCTCATTGTCGCTCTCACTGTCACTCTCACTGTCAATCTCACTGTCACTTTAACTGTCACTGTCAGTCTCACTGTCACTGTAACTCTCACTGTAACTCTCGCTGTCACTCTCACTGTCACTTTAACTCTCATTGTCGCTCTCACTGTCACTGTAACTCTCATTGTCGCTCTCACTGTCACTGTAAATCTCATTGTCGCTCTCACTGTCACACTCACTGACACTGTAACTCTCAATGTCACTCTCAATGTCACTGAAACTCTCATTGTCGCTGTCACTGTCACTCTCACTGTCACTGTAACTCTCATTGTCGCTCTCACTGTCACTGTAACTCTCACTGTCACTGTAACTCTCATTGTCGCTCTCACTGTCACTCACACTGTCAATCTCACTGTCACTATAACTGTCACTGTCACTCTCACTGTCACTGTAACTCTCACTGTAACTCTCGCTGTCACTCTCACTGTCACTGTAAATCTCATTGTCGCTCTCACTGTCACTCTCACTGACACTGTAACTCTCACTGTCACTATCAATGTCACTGTAACACTCATTGTCGCTGTCACTGTCAGTCTCACTGTCAGTCTCACTGTCACTGTAACTCTCACTGTAACTCTCAATGTCACTGTAACTCTCACTGTTGCTCTCACTGTAACTCTCGCTGTCACTGTAACTCTCACTGTCACTGTAACTCTCATTGTCGCTCTCACTGTCACTGTAACTCTCATTGTCACTCTCACTGTCACTGTCACTCTCAATGTCACTGTAACTCTCATTGTCACTTTCACTGTCACTTGAACTCTCACTGTCGCTCTCACTGTCACTGTAACTCTCATTGTCGCTCTCACTGTCACTGTAAATCTCATTGTCGCTCTCACTGTCACTCTCACTGTCAATCTCACTGTCACTATAACTGTCACTGTCACTCTCACTGTCACTGTAACTCTCACTGTAACTCTCGCTGTCTCTCTCACTGTCACTTTAACTCTCACTGTCACTCTCAATGTCACTGAAACTCTCATTGTCGCTGTCACTGTCACTCTCACTGTCACTGTAACTCTCATTGTCGCTCTCACTGTCACTGTCACTCTCACTGTCACTTTAACTGTCACTGTCACTCTCACTGTCACTGTAACTCTCACTGTAACTCTCGCTGTCACTCTCACTGTCACTTTAACTCTCATTGTCGCTCTCACTGTCACTGTAACTCTCATTGTCGCTCTCACTGTCACTGTAAATCTCATTGTCGCTCTCACTGTCACACTCACTGACACTGTAACTCTCAATGTCACTCTCAATGACACTGAAACTCTCATTGTCGCTGTCACTGTCACTCTCACTGTCACTGTAACTCTCATTGTCGCTCTCACTGTCACTGTAACTCTCACTGTCACTGTAACTCTCATTGTCGCTCTCACTGTCACTCACACTGTCAATCTCACTGTCACTATAACTGTCACTGTCACTCTCACTGTCACTTTAACTCTCACTGTAACTCTCGCTGGCACTCTCACTGTCACTGTAAATCTCATTGTCGCTCTCACTGTCACTCTCACTGACACTGTAACTCTCACTGTCACTATCAATGTCACTGTAACACTCATTGTCGCTGTCACTGTCAGTCTCACTGTCAGTCTCACTGTCACTGTAACTCACACTGTAACTCTCAATGTCACTGTAACTCTCACTGTTGCTCTCACTGTAACTCTCGCTGTCACTGTAACTCTCACTGTCACTGTAACTCTCATTGTCGCTCCCACTGTCACTGTAACTCTCATTGTCACTCTCACTGTCACTGTCACTATCAATGTCACTGTAACTCTCATTGTCACTTTCACTGTCACTTGAACTCTCACTGTCGCTCTCACTGTCACTGTAACTCTCATTGTCGCTCTCACTGTCACTGTAAATCTCATTGTCGCTCTCACTGTCACTCTCACTGTCAATCTCACTGTGACTATAACTGTCACTGTCACTCTCACTGTCACTGTAACTCTCACTGTAACTCTCGCTGTCTCTCTCACTGTCACTTTAACTCTCACTGTCACTCTCAATGTCACTGAAACTCTCATTGTCGCTGTCACTGTCACTCTCACTGTCACTGTAACTCTCATTGTCGCTCTCACTGTCACTGTAACTCTCACTGTCACTGTAACTCTCATTGTCGCTCTCACTGTCAATCTCACTGTCACTTTAACTGTCACTGTCACTCTCACTGTCACTGTAACTCTCACTGTAACTCTCGCTGTCACTCTCACTGTCACTTTAACTCTCATTGTCGCTCTCACTGTCACTGTAACTGTCATTGTCGCTCTCACTGTCACTGTAAATCTCATTGTCGCTCTCACTGTAACTCTCACTGTCACTGTAACTCTCACTGTATCTCTCATTATCGCTCTCACTGTCACTGTAACTCTCATTGTCACTCTCACTGTCACTGGAAATATCATTGTCGCTCTCACTATCACTGTAACTCTCATTGTCGCTCTCACTGTCACTGTAACTCTCATTGTTGCTCTCACTGTCACTCTCACTGACACTGTAACTCTCATTTTCGCTCTCACTGTAACTGTAACTCTCAATTTCGATCTCACTGTCACTCTCACTTGCACTGTAACTCTCATTGTCGCTCTCATTGTCACTGTAACTCTCATTGTCGCCCTCACTGTCACCGTAACTCTCACTGTCACTCTCACTGTCACTGTAACTCTCATTGTCACTCCCACTGTCACTGTAACTCTCACGGTCACTGTCACTGTCACTGTAACTCTCAATGTCGCTCTCACTGTCACTGTAACACTCATTGTCACTGTAACTCTCACTTTCGCTCTCACTGTCACTCTCACTGTCACTGTTAGTCTCATTGTCACTCTCACTGTCACTGTAACTCTCTTTGTCGCACTCACTGTCACTGCAACTCTCACTTTCGCTCTCACTGTCACTCTCACTGTCACTGTAACTCTCATTGTCACTCTCACTGTCACTGTAACTCTCTTTGTCGCTCTGACTGTCACTGTAACTCTCATTGTCGCTCTCACTCTCACTCTCACTTTCACTGTAACTCTCACTGTCACTCTCCCTGTCACTGTTACTCTCATTGTCGCTCTCACTGTCACTGTAACTCTCACTGTCACTGTAACTCTCACTGTTGCTCTCACTGTCACTCTCGCTGTCACTGAAACTCTCACTGTTGCTCTCACTGTCACTGTAACTCTCAATGTTGCTGTCATTATCGCTCTCACTGTCACTGTAAATCACATTGTCACTCTCACTGTCACTGTAACTCTCATTGTCGCTCTCACTGTCAATGTAACTCTCATTGTCGCTCGCACTGTCGCTGTAACTCTCATTGTTGCCCTCACTGTCACTCTCACTGACACTGTAACTCTCATTTTCGCTCTCACTGTCACTGCAACTCTCAATTTCGATCTCACTGTCACTCTCACTTGCGCTGTAACTCTAATTGTCGCTCTCATTGTCACTGTAACTCTCATTGTCGCCCTCACTGTCACTGTAACTCTCACTGTCACTCTCACTGTCACTGTAACTCTCATTGTCACTCTCACTGTCACTGTAACTCTCACGGTCACTGTCACTGTCACTGTAACTCTCATTGTCGATCTCATTGTCTCTGTAACTCTCATTGTCGCCCTCACTGTCACTGTAATTCTCACTGTCACTCTCACTGTCACTGTAACTCTCATTGTCACTCTCACTGTCACTGTAACTCTCACGGTCACTGTCACTCTCACTTTCGCTCTCACTGTCACTCTCACTGTCACTGTAACTCTCATTGTCACTCTCACTGTCACTGTAACTCTCTTTGTCGCTCTCACTGTCACTGTAACTCTCATTGTCGCTCTCACTGTCACTCTCACTGTCACTGTAACTCTCATTGTCGCTGTAAATTCACTGTCACTGTAACTCTCACTGTCACTGTAACTCTCACTGTCACTCTCCCTGTCACTGTAACTCTCATTGTCGCTCTCACTGTCACTGTAACTCTCATTGTTGCTCTCACTGTCACTGTCACTCTCACTGTCATTGTAACTCTCACTGTTGCTCTCACTGTCACTCTCGCTGTCACTGAAACTCTCACTGTTGCTCTCACTGTCACTGTAACTCTCAATGTTGCTCTCACTGTCACTGTAACTCTCATTGTCACTCTAACTGTCACTGTAACTCTCATTGTCACATTCACTGTCACTGTAACTCTCATTGTCGCTCTCACTGTCACTGTAACTCTCATTGTCACTCTCACTGTCACTGTAACTCTCATTGTCGCTCTCACTGTCACTGTAACTTGCACTGTCGCTCTCACTGTCACTGTAACTCAGTGTCGCTCTCACTGTCACTGTAACTCTCGCTGTCACTCTCACTGTCACTTTAACTCTCATTGTCGCTCTCACTGTCACTGTAACTCTCATTGTCGTTCTCACTGTCACTGTAAATCTCATTGTCGCTCTCACTGTCACTCTCAATGTCACTGTAACTTTCACTGTCACTCTCAAAGTCACTGTAACTCTCATTGTCGCTGTCACTGTCACTCTCACTGTCACTGTAACTCTCATTGTGGCTCTCACTGTCACTGTAACTCTCATTGTCGCTCTCACTGTCACTGTCACTGTCAGTCTCACTGTCACTGTAACTCTCAGTGTCGCTGTAAGACTCATTGATGCTCTCACTGTCACTGTAACTCTCACTGTCACTCTCACTGTCACTCTCACTCTCACTGTCACTCTCACTGTCACTGTTAGTCTCATTGTCACTCTCACTGTCACTGTAACTCTCTTTGTCGCACTCACTGTCACTGCAACTCTCACTTTCGCTCTCAATGTCACTCTCACTGTCACTGTAACTCTCATTGTCACTCTCACTGTCACTGTAACTCTCTTTGTCGCTCTGACTGTCACTGTAACTCTCACTGTCACTGTAACTCTCACTGTTGCGCTCACTGTCACTCTCGCTGTCACTGAAACTCTCACTGTTGCTCTCACTGTCACTGTAACTCTCAATGTTGCTCTCATTATCGCTCTCACTGTCACTGTAAATCACATTGTCACTCTCACTGTCACTGTAACAGTCATTGTCGTTCTCACTGTCACTGTAACTCTCATTGTCGCTCTCACTGTCACTGTAACTCTCATTGTTGCCCTCACTGTCACTCTCACTGACACTGTAACTCTCATTTTCGCTCTCACTGTCACTGTAACTCACAATTTCGATCTCACTGTCACTCTCACTTGCACTGTAACTCTAATTGTCGCTCTCATTGTCACTGTAACTCTCATTGTCGCCCTCACTGTCACTGTAACTCTCACTGTCACTCTCACTGTCACTGTAACTCTCATTGTCACTCTCACTGTCACTGTAACTCTCACGGTCACTGTCACTGTCACTGTAACTCTCATTGTCGATCTCATTGTCACTGTAACTCTCATTGTCGCCCTCACTGTCACTGTAATTCTCACTGTCACTCTCACTGTCACTGTAACTCTCATTGTCACTCTCACTGTCACTGTAACTCTCACGGTCACTGTCACTGTCACTTTCACTCTCACTGTCACTCTCACTGTCACTGTAACTCTCATTGTCACTCTCACTGTCACTGTAACTCTCTTTGTCGCTCTCACTGTCACTGTAACTCTCATTGTCGCTCTCACTGTCACTCTCACTGTCACTGTAACTCTCATTGTCGCTGTAAATTCACTGTCAATGTAACTCTCACTGTCACTGTAACTCTCACTGTCACTCTCCCTGTCACTGTAACTCTCATTGTCGCTCTCACTGCCACTGTAACTCTCATTGTTGCTCTCACTGTCACTGTCACTCTCACTGTCACTGTAACTCTCACTGTTGCTCTCACTGTCACTGTAACTCTCAATGTTGCTCTCACTGTCACTGTAACTCTCATTGTCACTCTAACTGTCACTGTAACTCCCATTGTCACATTCACTGTCACTGTAACTCTCATTGTCGCTCTCACTGTCACTGTAACTCTCATTGTCACTCTCACTGTCACTGTAACACTCATTGTCGCTCTCACTGTCACTGTAACTTGCACTGTCGCTCTCACTGTCAATGTAACTCACAGTGTCGCTCTCACTGTCACTGTAACTCTCGCTGTCACTCTCACTGTCACTGTAACTCTCATTGTCGCTCTCACTGTCACTGTCACTCTCACTGTCGCCCTCACTGTCACTCTAACTCTCACTGTCACTGTAAATCTCATTGTCACTCTCACTGTCACTGTAACTCTCATTGTCGCTCTCACTGTCACTGTAACTCTCATTGTCGCTCTCACTGTCACTGTAAATCTCATTGTCGCTCTCACTGTCACTCTCACTGTCAATCTCACTGTCACTATAACTGTCACTGTCACTCTCACTGTCACTGTAACTCTCACTGTAACTCTCGCTGTCACTCTCACTGTCACTTTAACTCTCACTGTCACTCTCAATGTCACTGAAACTCTCATTGTCGCTGTCACTGTCACTCTCACTGTCACTGTAACTCTCATTGTCGCTCTCACTGTCACTGTAACTCTCACTGTCACTGTAACTCTCATTGTCGCTCTCATTGTCACTCTCACTGTCAATCTCACTGCCACTTTAACTGTCACTGTCACTCTCACTGTCACTGTCACTCTCACTGTCGACCTCACGGTCACTCTAACTCTCACTGTCAATGTAAATCTCATTGTCACTCTCACTGTCACTGTAACTCTCATTGTCGCTCTCACTGTCACTGTAACTCTCATTGTCACTCTCACTGTCACTGTAACTCTCACTGTCACTGTAACGCTCATTGTCGCTCTGACTGTCACTGTAATTCTCATTGTCACTCTCACTGTCACTGTAACTCTCGCTGTCACTCTCACTGTCACTGTAACTCTCATTGTCGCTCTCACTGTCACTGTAAATCTCATTGTCGCTCTCACTGTCACTCTCACTGTCACTGTAACTCTCACTGTCACTCTCAATGTCACTGTAACTCTCATTGTCGCTGTCACTGTCACTCTCACTGTCACTGTAACTCTCATTGTCGCTCTCACTGTCACTGTAACTCTCACTGTCACTGTAACTCTCACTGTTGCGCTCACTGTCACTCTCGCTGTCACTGAAACTCTCACTGTTGCTCTCACTGTCACTGTAACTCTCAATGTTGCTCTCATTGTCGCTCTCACTGTCACTCTCACGGTCACTCTAACTCTCACTGTCAATGTAAATCTCATTGTCACTCTCACTGTCACTGTAACTCTCATTGTCGCTCTCACTGTCACTGTAACTCTCATTGTCACTCTCACTGTCACTGTAACTCTCACTGTCACTGTAACTCACATTGTCACTCTCACTGTCACTGTAACTCTCATTGTCGCTCTCACTGTCACTGTAACTCTCATTGTCGCTCTCACTGTCACTGTCACTCTCACTGTCGCCCTCACGGTCACTCTAACTCTCACTGTCAATGTAAATCTCATTGTCACTCTCACTGTCACTGTAACTCTCATTGTCACTCTCACTGTCACTGTAACTCTCATTGTCACTCTCACTGTCACTGTAACTCTCACTGTCACTGTAACTCTCATTGTCGCTCTGACTGTCACTGTAACTCTCATTGTCACTCTCACTGTCACTGTCACTCTCACTGTCGCTCTCACTGTCACTGTAACTCGCACTGTCGCTCTCACTGTCACTGTAACTCTCAGTGTCGCTCTCACTGTCACTGTAACTCTCGCTGTCACTCTCACTGTCACTGTAACTCTCATTGTCGCTCTCACTGTCACTGTAAATCTCATTGTCGCTCTCACTGTCACTCTCACTGTCACTGTAACTCTCACTGTCACTCTCAATGTCACTGTAACTCTCATAGTCGCTATCACTGTCACTCTTACTGTCACTGTAACTCTCATTGTCACTCTCACTGTCACTGTAACTCTCATTGTCGCTCTCACTGTCACTGTCAGTGTCAGTCTCACTCTCACTGTAACTCTCACTGTTGCTCTCACTGTCACTGTAACTCCCATTGTCACTTTCACTGTCACTGTAACTCTCACTGTCACACTCACTGTCACTTTAACTCTCATTGTCGCTCTCACTGTCACTCTCACTGTCACTCTCACTATCACTGAAAATCTCAATGTCACTGTCACTGTCACTTTAACTCTTATTGTCGTTCTCAATGTCACTGTAACTCTCACTGTCACTGTAAGTCTCATTGATGCTCTCACTGTCACTGTAACTCTCACTGTCACTCTCACTGTCACTGTCACTCTCCCTGTCACTGTAACTCTCATTGTCGCTCTCCCTGTCACTGTAACTCTCATTGTCGCTCTCACTGTCACTGTAACTCTCATTGTCACTCTCACAGTCACTGTAACTCTCACTGTCGCTCGCGCTGTCTCTGTAACTCTCATTGTCGCTCTCACTGTCACTGCAACTCTCATTGTCGCTCTCACTGTCAATGTAACTCTCATTGTCGCTCTCACTGTCACTGTAACTCTCATTGTCACTCTCACTGTCACTGTAAATCTCATTGTCGCTCTCACTGTCACTGTAACTCTCAATGTCGCTCTCACTGTCACTGTAACTCTCATTGTCGCTCTCACTCTCACTGTAAGTCTCATTGTCGCTCTCACTGTAACACTCACTGTCACTGTAACTCTCAATGTAACTCTCATTATCGCTCTCACTGTCACTGTAAATCTCATTGTCACTCTCACTGTCACTGTAACTCTCATTGTGGCTCTCAATGTCACTGTAACTCTCATTGTCGCTCTCACTGTCACTGTATCTCTCATTGTTGCTCTCACTGTCTCTCTCACTGACACTGTAACTCTCACTGTCGCTCTCACTGTCACTGTAACTCTCACTTTCGATCTCACTGTCACTCTCACTGTCACTGTAACTCTCATTGTCACTCTCAATGTCACTGTAACTCTCACTGTCACTGTCACTGTCACTGTAACTCTCAATGTCACTCTCACTGTCACTGTAACACTCATTCTCACTGTAACTCTCACTTTCGCTCTCACTGTCACTCTCACTGTCACTGTAACTCTCACTGTCACTCTCACTGTCACTGTAACTCTCTTTGTCACTCTCACTGTCACTGTAACTCTCACTTTCGCTCTCACTGTAACTCTCACTGTCACTGTAACTCTCATTGTCACTCTCACTGTCACAGTAACTCTCTTTGTCACTCTCACTGTCACTGTAACTCTCACTTTCGCTCTCACTGTCACTCTCACTGTCACTGTAACTATCATTGTCACTCTCACTGTCACTGTAACACTCATTGTCGCTATCACTGTCACTGTAACTCTCACTGTCACTCTCCCTGTCACTCTCACTGTCACTGTAAATCTCATTGTCACTCTCACTGTCACTGTAACTCTCTTTGTCGCTCTCACGGTCACTGTAACTCGCATTGTCGCTCTCACTGTCACTGTAACTCTCACTGTCACTCTCACTGTCACTGTAACTCTGATTGTTGCTCTCACTGTCACTGTAACTCTCACTGTCACTCTCCCTGTCACTGTAACTCTCATTGTCGCTCTCACTGTCACTGTAACTCACATTGTCGCTCTCACTGTCACTGTAACTCTCACTGTCACTGTAACTCTCATTGTCGCTCTCACTGTCACTCTCACTGTCAATCTCACTGTCACTATAACTGTCACTGTCACTCTCACTGTCACTGTAACTCTCACTGTAATTCTCGATGTCACTCTCACTGTCACTTTAACACTCATTGTCGCTCTCACTGTCACTGTAACTCTCATTGTCGCTCTCACTGTCACTGTAAATCTCATTGTCGCTCTCACTGTCACTCTCACTGTCAATCTCACTGTCACTATAACTGTCACTGTCACTCTCACTGTCACTGTAACTCTCACTGTAACTCTCGCTGTCACTCTCACTGTCACTTTAACTCTCACTGTTACTCTCAATGTCACTGAAACTCTCATTGTCGCTGTCACTGTCACTCTCACTGTCACTGTAACTCAAATTGTCGCTCTCACTGTCACTGTAAATCTCACTGTCACTGTAACTCTCATTGTCGCTCTCACTGTCACTCTCACTGTCAATCTCACTGTCACTTTAACTGTCACTGTCACTCTCACTGTCACTGTAACTCTCACTGTAACTCTCGCTGTCACTCTCACTGTCACTTTAACTCTCATTGTCGCTCTCACTGTCACTGTAACTCTCATTGTCGCTCTCACTGTCACTGTAAATCTCATTGTCGCTCTCACTGTCACACTCACTGACACTGTAACTCTCAATGTCACTCTCAATGTCACTGAAACTCTCATTGTCGCTGTCACTGTCACTCTCACTGTCACTGTAACTCTCATTGTCGCTCTCACTGTCACTGTAACTCTCACTGTCACTGTAACTCTCATTGTCGCTCTCACTGTCACTCACACTGTCAATCTCACTGTCACTATAACTGTCACTGTCACTCTCACTGTCACTGTAACTCTCACTGTAACTCTCGCTGTCACTCTCACTGTCACTGTAAATCTCATTGTCGCTCTCACTGTCACTCTCACTGACACTGTAACTCTCACTGTCACTATCAATGTCACTGTAACACTCATTGTCGCTGTCACTGTCAGTCTCACTGTCAGTCTCACTGTCACTGTAACTCTCACTGTAACTCTCAATGTCACTGTAACTCTCACTGTTGCTCTCACTGTAACTCTCGCTGTCACTGTAACTCTCACTGTCACTGTAACTCTCATTGTCGCTCTCACTGTCACTGTAACTCTCATTGTCACTCTCACTGTCACTGTCACTCTCAATGTCACTGTAACTCTCATTGTCACTTTCACTGTCACTTGAACTCTCACTGTCGCTCTCACTGTCACTGTAACTCACATTGTCGCTCTCACTGTCACTGTAACTCTCACTGTCACTGTAACTCTCATTGTCGCTCTCACTGTCACTCTCACTGTCAATCTCACTGTCACTATAACTGTCACTGTCACTCTCACTGTCACTGTAACTCTCACTGTAATTCTCGATGTCACTCTCACTGTCACTTTAACACTCATTGTCGCTCTCACTGTCACTGTAACTCTCATTGTCGCTCTCACTGTCACTGTAAATCTCATTGTCGCTCTCACTGTCACTCTCACTGTCAATCTCACTGTCACTATAACTGTCACTGTCACTCTCACTGTCACTGTAACTCTCACTGTAACTCTCGCTGTCACTCTCACTGTCACTTTAACTCTCACTGTTACTCTCAATGTCACTGAAACTCTCATTGTCGCTGTCACTGTCACTCTCACTGTCACTGTAACTCAAATTGTCGCTCTCACTGTCACTGTAAATCTCACTGTCACTGTAACTCTCATTGTCGCTCTCACTGTCACTCTCACTGTCAATCTCACTGTCACTTTAACTGTCACTGTCACTCTCACTGTCACTGTAACTCTCACTGTAACTCTCGCTGTCACTCTC
Organism: Isurus oxyrinchus; assembly: GCA_026770705.1. NCBI lineage: Eukaryota > Metazoa > Chordata > Chondrichthyes > Lamniformes > Lamnidae > Isurus > Isurus oxyrinchus. The sequence goes on from JANJGN010000415.1 coordinate 264,418, forward strand.
ACTGTCACTTTAACTCTCATTGTCGCTCTCACTGTCACTGTAACTCTCATTGTCGCTCTCACTGTCACTGTAAATCTCATTGTCGCTCTCACTGTCACACTCACTGACACTGTAACTCTCAATGTCACTCTCAATGTCACTGAAACTCTCATTGTCGCTGTCACTGTCACTCTCACTGTCACTGTAACTCTCATTGTCGCTCTCACTGTCACTGTAACTCTCACTGTCACTGTAACTCTCATTGTCGCTCTCACTGTCACTCACACTGTCAATCTCACTGTCACTATAACTGTCACTGTCACTCTCACTGTCACTGTAACTCTCACTGTAACTCTCGCTGTCACTCTCACTGTCACTGTAAATCTCATTGTCGCTCTCACTGTCACTCTCACTGACACTGTAACTCTCACTGTCACTATCAATGTCACTGTAACACTCATTGTCGCTGTCACTGTCAGTCTCACTGTCAGTCTCACTGTCACTGTAACTCTCACTGTAACTCTCAATGTCACTGTAACTCTCACTGTTGCTCTCACTGTAACTCTCGCTGTCACTGTAACTCTCACTGTCACTGTAACTCTCATTGTCGCTCTCACTGTCACTGTAACTCTCATTGTCACTCTCACTGTCACTGTCACTCTCAATGTCACTGTAACTCTCATTGTCACTTTCACTGTCACTTGAACTCTCACTGTCGCTCTCACTGTCACTGTAACTCTCATTGTCGCTCTCACTGTCACTGTAAATCTCATTGTCGCTCTCACTGTCACTCTCACTGTCAATCTCACTGTCACTATAACTGTCACTGTCACTCTCACTGTCACTGTAACTCTCACTGTAACTCTCGCTGTCTCTCTCACTGTCACTTTAACTCTCACTGTCACTCTCAATGTCACTGAAACTCTCATTGTCGCTGTCACTGTCACTCTCACTGTCACTGTAACTCTCATTGTCGCTCTCACTGTCACTGTCAATCTCACTGTCACTTTAACTGTCACTGTCACTCTCACTGTCACTGTAACTCTCACTGTAACTCTCGCTGTCACTCTCACTGTCACTTTAACTCTCATTGTCGCTCTCACTGTCACTGTAAATCTCATTGTCGCTCTCACTGTCACACTCACTGACACTGTAACTCTCAATGTCACTCTCAATGACACTGAAACTCTCATTGTCGCTGTCACTGTCACTCTCACTGTCACTGTAACTCTCATTGTCGCTCTCACTGTCACTGTAACTCTCACTGTCACTGTAACTCTCATTGTCGCTCTCACTGTCACTCACACTGTCAATCTCACTGTCACTATAACTGTCACTGTCACTCTCACTGTCACTTTAACTCTCACTGTAACTCTCGCTGGCACTCTCACTGTCACTGTAAATCTCATTGTCGCTCTCACTGTCACTCTCACTGACACTGTAACTCTCACTGTCACTATCAATGTCACTGTAACACTCATTGTCGCTGTCACTGTCAGTCTCACTGTCAGTCTCACTGTCACTGTAACTCACACTGTAACTCTCAATGTCACTGTAACTCTCACTGTTGCTCTCACTGTAACTCTCGCTGTCACTGTAACTCTCACTGTCACTGTAACTCTCATTGTCGCTCTCACTGTCAATGTAACTCTCATTGTCACTCTCACTGTCACTGTCACTATCAATGTCACTGTAACTCTCATTGTCACTTTCACTGTCACTTGAACTCTCACTGTCGCTCTCACTGTCACTGTAACTCTCATTGTCGCTCTCACTGTCACTGTAAATCTCATTGTCGCTCTCACTGTCACTCTCACTGTCAATCTCACTGTGACTATAACTGTCACTGTCACTCTCACTGTCACTGTAACTCTCACTGTAACTCTCGCTGTCTCTCTCACTGTCACTTTAACTCTCACTGTCACTCTCAATGTCACTGAAACTCTCATTGTCGCTGTCACTGTCACTCTCACTGTCACTGTAACTCTCATTGTCGCTCTCACTGTCACTGTAACTCTCACTGTCACTGTAACTCTCATTGTCGCTCTCACTGTCACTCTCACTGTCAATCTCACTGTCACTTTAACTGTCACTGTCACTCTCACTGTCACTGTAACTCTCACTGTAACTCTCGCTGTCACTCTCACTGTCACTTTAACTCTCATTGTCGCTCTCACTGTCACTGTAACTGTCATTGTCGCTCTCACTGTCGCTGTAAATCTCATTGTCGCTCTCACTGTAACTCTCACTGTCACTGTAACTCTCACTGTATCTCTCATTATCGCTCTCACTGTCACTGTAACTCTCATTGTCACTCTCACTGTCACTGGAAATATCATTGTCGCTCTCACTATCACTGTAACTCTCATTGTCGCTCTCACTGTCACTGTAACTCTCATTGTTGCTCTCACTGTCACTCTCACTGACACTGTAACTCTCATTTTCGCTCTCACTGTAACTGTAACTCTCAATTTCGATCTCACTGTCACTCTCACTTGCACTGTAACTCTCATTGTCGCTCTCATTGTCACTGTAACTCTCATTGTCGCCCTCACTGTCACCGTAACTCTCACTGTCACTCTCACTGTCACTGTAACTCTCATAGTCACTCCCACTGTCACTGTAACTCTCACGGTCACTGTCACTGTCACTGTAACTCTCAATGTCGCTCTCACTGTCACTGTAACACTCATTGTCACTGTAACTCTCACTTTCGCTCTCACTGTCACTCTCACTGTCACTGTTAGTCTCATTGTCACTCTCACTGTCACTGTAACTCTCTTTGTCGCACTCACTGTCACTGCAACTCTCACTTTCGCTCTCACTGTCACTCTCACTGTCACTGTAACTCTCAATGTCACTCTCACTGTCACTGTAACTCTCTTTGTCGCTCTGACTGTCACTGTAACTCTCATTGTCGCTCTCACTCTCACTCTCACTTTCACTGTAACTCTCACTGTCACTCTCCCTGTCACTGTTACTCTCATTGTCGCTCTCACTGTCACTGTAACTCTCACTGTCACTGTAACTCTCACTGTTGCTCTCACTGTCACTCTCGCTGTCACTGAAACTCTCACTGTTGCTCTCACTGTCACTGTAACTCTCAATGTTGCTGTCATTATCGCTCTCACTGTCACTGTAAATCACATTGTCACTCTCACTGTCACTGTAACTCTCATTGTCGCTCTCACTGTCAATGTAACTCTCATTGTCGCTCGCACTGTCGCTGTAACTCTCATTGTTGCCCTCACTGTCACTCTCACTGACACTGTAACTCTCATTTTCGCTCTCACTGTCACTGCAACTCTCAATTTCGATCTCACTGTCACTCTCACTTGCGCTGTAACTCTAATTGTCGCTCTCATTGTCACTGTAACTCTCATTGTCGCCCTCACTGTCACTGTAACTCTCACTGTCACTCTCACTGTCACTGTAACTCTCATTGTCACTCTCACTGTCACTGTAACTCTCACGGTCACTGTCACTGTCACTGTAACTCTCATTGTCGATCTCATTGTCTCTGTAACTCTCATTGTCGCCCTCACTGTCACTGTAATTCTCACTGTCACTCTCACTGTCACTGTAACTCTCATTGTCACTCTCACTGTCACTGTAACTCTCACGGTCACTGTCACTCTCACTTTCGCTCTCACTGTCACTCTCACTGTCACTGTAACTCTCATTGTCACTCTCACTGTCACTGTAACTCTCTTTGTCGCTCTCACTGTCACTGTAACTCTCATTTTCGCTCTCACTGTCACTCTCACTGTCACTGTAACTCTCATTGTCGCTGTAAATTCACTGTCACTGTAACTCTCACTGTCACTGTAACTCTCACTGTCACTCTCCCTGTCACTGTAACTCTCATTGTCGCTCTCACTGTCACTGTAACTCTCATTGTTGCTCTCACTGTCACTGTCACTCTCACTGTCATTGTAACTCTCACTGTTGCTCTCACTGTCACTCTCGCTGTCACTGAAACTCTCACTGTTGCTCTCACTGTCACTGTAACTCTCAATGTTGCTCTCACTGTCACTGTAACTCTCATTGTCACTCTAACTGTCACTGTAACTCTCATTGTCACATTCACTGTCACTGTAACTCTCATTGTCGCTCTCACTGTCACTGTAACTCTCATTGTCACTCTCACTGTCACTGTAACTCTCATTGTCGCTCTCACTGTCACTGTAACTTGCACTGTCGCTCTCACTGTCACTGTAACTCAGTGTCGCTCTCACTGTCACTGTAACTCTCGCTGTCACTCTCACTGTCACTTTAACTCTCATTGTCGCTCTCACTGTCACTGTAACTCTCATTGTCGTTCTCACTGTCACTGTAAATCTCATTGTCGCTCTCACTGTCACTCTCAATGTCACTGTAACTTTCACTGTCACTCTCAAAGTCACTGTAACTCTCATTGTCGCTGTCACTGTCACTCTCACTGTCACTGTAACTCTCATTGTGGCTCTCACTGTCACTGTAACTCTCATTGTCGCTCTCACTGTCACTGTCACTGTCAGTCTCACTGTCACTGTAACTCTCAGTGTCGCTGTAAGACTCATTGATGCTCTCACTGTCACTGTAACTCTCACTGTCACTCTCACTGTCACTCTCACTCTCACTGTCACTCTCACTGTCACTGTTAGTCTCATTGTCACTCTCACTGTCACTGTAACTCTCTTTGTCGCACTCACTGTCACTGCAACTCTCACTTTCGCTCTCAATGTCACTCTCACTGTCACTGTAACTCTCATTGTCACTCTCACTGTCACTGTAACTCTCTTTGTCGCTCTGACTGTCACTGTAACTCTCACTGTCACTGTAACTCTCACTGTTGCGCTCACTGTCACTCTCGCTGTCACTGAAACTCTCACTGTTGCTCTCACTGTCACTGTAACTCTCAATGTTGCTCTCATTATCGCTCTCACTGTCACTGTAAATCACATTGTCACTCTCACTGTCACTGTAACAGTCATTGTCGTTCTCACTGTCACTGTAACTCTCATTGTCGCTCTCACTGTCACTGTAACTCTCATTGTTGCCCTCACTGTCACTCTCACTGACACTGTAACTCTCATTTTCGCTCTCACTGTCACTGTAACTCACAATTTCGATCTCACTGTCACTCTCACTTGCACTGTAACTCTAATTGTCGCTCTCATTGTCACTGTAACTCTCATTGTCGCCCTCACTGTCACTGTAACTCTCACTGTCACTCTCACTGTCACTGTAACTCTCATTGTCACTCTCACTGTCACTGTAACTCTCACGGTCACTGTCACTGTCACTGTAACTCTCATTGTCGATCTCATTGTCACTGTAACTCTCATTGTCGCCCTCACTGTCACTGTAATTCTCACTGTCACTCTCACTGTCACTGTAACTCTCATTGTCACTCTCACTGTCACTGTAACTCTCACGGTCACTGTCACTGTCACTTTCACTCTCACTGTCACTCTCACTGTCACTGTAACTCTCATTGTCACTCTCACTGTCACTGTAACTCTCTTTGTCGCTCTCACTGTCACTGTAACTCTCATTGTCGCTCTCACTGTCACTCTCACTGTCACTGTAACTCTCATTGTCGCTGTAAATTCACTGTCAATGTAACTCTCACTGTCACTGTAACTCTCACTGTCACTCTCCCTGTCACTGTAACTCTCATTGTCGCTCTCACTGCCACTGTAACTCTTATTGTTGCTCTCACTGTCACTGTCACTCTCACTGTCACTGTAACTCTCACTGTTGCTCTCACTGTCACTGTAACTCTCAATGTTGCTCTCACTGTCACTGTAACTCTCATTGTCACTCTAACTGTCACTGTAACTCCCATTGTCACATTCACTGTCACTGTAACTCTCATTGTCGCTCTCACTGTCACTGTAACTCTCATTGTCACTCTCACTGTCACTGTAACACTCATTGTCGCTCTCACTGTCACTGTAACTTGCACTGTCGCTCTCACTGTCAATGTAACTCACAGTGTCGCTCTCACTGTCACTGTAACTCTCGCTGTCACTCTCACTGTCACTGTAACTCTCATTGTCGCTCTCACTGTCACTGTCACTCTCACTGTCGCCCTCACTGTCACTCTAACTCTCACTGTCACTGTAAATCTCATTGTCACTCTCACTGTCACTGTAACTCTCATTGTCGCTCTCACTGTCACTGTAACTCTCATTGTCGCTCTCACTGTCACTGTAAATCTCATTGTCGCTCTCACTGTCACTCTCACTGTCAATCTCACTGTCACTATAACTGTCACTGTCACTCTCACTGTCACTGTAACTCTCACTGTAACTCTCGCTGTCACTCTCACTGTCACTTTAACTCTCACTGTCACTCTCAATGTCACTGAAACTCTCATTGTCGCTGTCACTGTCACTCTCACTGTCACTGTAACTCTCATTGTCGCTCTCACTGTCACTGTAACTCTCACTGTCACTGTAACTCTCATTGTCGCTCTCATTGTCACTCTCACTGTCAATCTCACTGCCACTTTAACTGTCACTGTCACTCTCACTGTCACTGTCACTCTCACTGTCGACCTCACGGTCACTCTAACTCTCACTGTCAATGTAAATCTCATTGTCACTCTCACTGTCACTGTAACTCTCATTGTCGCTCTCACTGTCACTGTAACTCTCATTGTCACTCTCACTGTCACTGTAACTCTCACTGTCACTGTAACTCTCATTGTCGCTCTGACTGTCACTGTAACTCTCATTGTCACTCTCACTGTCACTGTCACTCTCACTGTCGCTCTCACTGTCACTGTAACTCGCACTGTCGCTCTCACTGTCACTGTAACTCTCAGTGTCGCTCTCACTGTCACTGTAACTCTCGCTGTCACTCTCACTGTCACTGTAACTCTCATTGTCGCTCTCACTGTCACTGTAAATCTCATTGTCGCTCTCACTGTCACTCTCACTGTCACTGTAACTCTCACTGTCATTCTCAATGTCACTGTAACTCTCATTGTCGCTGTCACTGTCACTCTCACTGTCACTGTAACTCTCATTGTCGCTCTCACTGTCACTGTAACTCTCACTGTCACTGTAACTCTCACTGTTGCGCTCACTGTCACTCTCGCTGTCACTGAAACTCTCACTGTTGCTCTCACTGTCACTGTAACTCTCAATGTTGCTCTCATTATCGCTCTCACTGTCACTGTAAATCACATTGTCACTCTCACTGTCACTGTAACTCTCATTGTCGCTCTCACTGTCACTGTAGCTCTCATTGTCGCTCTCACTGTCACTGTCACTCTCACTGTCGCCCTCACGGTCACTCTAACTCTCACTGTCAATGTAAATCTCATTGTCACTCTCACTGTCACTGTAACTCTCATTGTCGCTCTCACTGTCACTGTAACTCTCATTGTCACTCTCACTGTCACTGTAACTCTCACTGTCACTGTAACTCTCATTGTCGCTCTGACTGTCACTGTAACTCTCATTGTCACTCTCACTGTCACTGTCACTCTCACTGTCGCTCTCACTGTCACTGTAACTCGCACTGTCGCTCTCACTGTCACTGTAACTCTCAGTGTCGCTCTCACTGTCACTGTAACTCTCGCTGTCGCTCTCACTGTCACTGTAACTCTCATTGTCGCTCTCACTGTCACTGTAAATCTCATTGTCGCTCTCACTGTCACTCTCACTGTCACTGTAACTCTCACTGTCACTCTCAATGTCACTGTAACTCTCATAGTCGCTATCACTGTCACTCTTACTGTCACTGTAACTCTCATTGTCACTCTCACTGTCACTGTAACTCTCATTGTCGCTCTCACTGTCACTGTCAGTGTCAGTCTCACTCTCACTGTAACTCTCACTGTTGCTCTCACTGTCACTGTAACTCTCATTGTCACTTTCACTGTCACTGTAACTCTCACTGTCACACTCACTGTCACTTTAACTCTCATTGTCGCTCTCACTGTCACTCTCACTGTCACTCTCACTATCACTGAAAATCTCAATGTCACTGTCACTGTCACTTTAACTCTTATTGTCGTTCTCAATGTCACTGTAACTCTCACTGTCACTGTAAGTCTCATTGATGCTCTCACTGTCACTGTAACTCTCACTGTCACTCTCACTGTCACTGTCACTCTCCCTGTCACTGTAACTCTCATTGTCGCTCTCACTGTCACTGTAACTCTCATTGTCGCTCTCACTGTCACTGTAACTCTCATTGTCACTCTCACTGTCACTGTAACTCTCATTGTCGCTCTCACTGTCACTGTAACTTGCACTGTCGCTCTCACTGTCACTGTAACTCAGTGTCGCTCTCACTGTCACTGTAACTCTCGCTGTCACTCTCACTGTCACTTTAACTCTCATTGTCGCTCTCACTGTCACTGTAACTCTCATTGTCGTTCTCACTGTCACTGTAAATCTCATTGTCGCTCTCACTGTCACTCTCAATGTCACTGTAACTTTCACTGTCACTCTCAAAGTCACTGTAACTCTCATTGTCGCTGTCACTGTCACTCTCACTGTCACTGTAACTCTCATTGTGGCTCTCACTGTCACTGTAACTCTCATTGTCGCTCTCACTGTCACTGTCACTGTCAGTCTCACTGTCACTGTAACTCTCAGTGTCGCTGTAAGACTCATTGATGCTCTCACTGTCACTGTAACTCTCACTGTCACTCTCACTGTCACTCTCACTCTCACTGTCACTCTCACTGTCACTGTTAGTCTCATTGTCACTCTCACTGTCACTGTAACTCTCTTTGTCGCACTCACTGTCACTGCAACTCTCACTTTCGCTCTCAATGTCACTCTCACTGTCACTGTAACTCTCATTGTCACTCTCACTGTCACTGTAACTCTCTTTGTCGCTCTGACTGTCACTGTAACTCTCACTGTCACTGTAACTCTCACTGTTGCGCTCACTGTCACTCTCGCTGTCACTGAAACTCTCACTGTTGCTCTCACTGTCACTGTAACTCTCAATGTTGCTCTCATTATCGCTCTCACTGTCACTGTAAATCACATTGTCACTCTCACTGTCACTGTAACAGTCATTGTCGTTCTCACTGTCACTGTAACTCTCATTGTCGCTCTCACTGTCACTGTAACTCTCATTGTTGCCCTCACTGTCACTCTCACTGACACTGTAACTCTCATTTTCGCTCTCACTGTCACTGTAACTCACAATTTCGATCTCACTGTCACTCTCACTTGCACTGTAACTCTAATTGTCGCTCTCATTGTCACTGTAACTCTCATTGTCGCCCTCACTGTCACTGTAACTCTCACTGTCACTCTCACTGTCACTGTAACTCTCATTGTCACTCTCACTGTCACTGTAACTCTCACGGTCACTGTCACTGTCACTGTAACTCTCATTGTCGATCTCATTGTCACTGTAACTCTCATTGTCGCCCTCACTGTCACTGTAATTCTCACTGTCACTCTCACTGTCACTGTAACTCTCATTGTCACTCTCACTGTCACTGTAACTCTCACGGTCACTGTCACTGTCACTTTCACTCTCACTGTCACTCTCACTGTCACTGTAACTCTCATTGTCACTCTCACTGTCACTGTAACTCTCTTTGTCGCTCTCACTGTCACTGTAACTCTCATTGTCGCTCTCACTGTCACTCTCACTGTCACTGTAACTCTCATTGTCGCTGTAAATTCACTGTCAATGTAACTCTCACTGTCACTGTAACTCTCACTGTCACTCTCCCTGTCACTGTAACTCTCATTGTCGCTCTCACTGCCACTGTAACTCTTATTGTTGCTCTCACTGTCACTGTCACTCTCACTGTCACTGTAACTCTCACTGTTGCTCTCACTGTCACTGTAACTCTCAATGTTGCTCTCACTGTCACTGTAACTCTCATTGTCACTCTAACTGTCACTGTAACTCCCATTGTCACATTCACTGTCACTGTAACTCTCATTGTCGCTCTCACTGTCACTGTAACTCTCATTGTCACTCTCACTGTCACTGTAACACTCATTGTCGCTCTCACTGTCACTGTAACTTGCACTGTCGCTCTCACTGTCAATGTAACTCACAGTGTCGCTCTCACTGTCACTGTAACTCTCGCTGTCACTCTCACTGTCACTGTAACTCTCATTGTCGCTCTCACTGTCACTGTCACTCTCACTGTCGCCCTCACTGTCACTCTAACTCTCACTGTCACTGTAAATCTCATTGTCACTCTCACTGTCACTGTAACTCTCATTGTCGCTCTCACTGTCACTGTAACTCTCATTGTCGCTCTCACTGTCACTGTAAATCTCATTGTCGCTCTCACTGTCACTCTCACTGTCAATCTCACTGTCACTATAACTGTCACTGTCACTCTCACTGTCACTGTAACTCTCACTGTAACTCTCGCTGTCACTCTCACTGTCACTTTAACTCTCACTGTCACTCTCAATGTCACTGAAACTCTCATTGTCGCTGTCACTGTCACTCTCACTGTCACTGTAACTCTCATTGTCGCTCTCACTGTCACTGTAACTCTCACTGTCACTGTAACTCTCATTGTCGCTCTCATTGTCACTCTCACTGTCAATCTCACTGCCACTTTAACTGTCACTGTCACTCTCACTGTCACTGTCACTCTCACTGTCGACCTCACGGTCACTCTAACTCTCACTGTCAATGTAAATCTCATTGTCACTCTCACTGTCACTGTAACTCTCATTGTCGCTCTCACTGTCACTGTAACTCTCATTGTCACTCTCACTGTCACTGTAACTCTCACTGTCACTGTAACTCTCATTGTCGCTCTGACTGTCACTGTAACTCTCATTGTCACTCTCACTGTCACTGTCACTCTCACTGTCGCTCTCACTGTCACTGTAACTCGCACTGTCGCTCTCACTGTCACTGTAACTCTCAGTGTCGCTCTCACTGTCACTGTAACTCTCGCTGTCACTCTCACTGTCACTGTAACTCTCATTGTCGCTCTCACTGTCACTGTAAATCTCATTGTCGCTCTCACTGTCACTCTCACTGTCACTGTAACTCTCACTGTCATTCTCAATGTCACTGTAACTCTCATTGTCGCTGTCACTGTCACTCTCACTGTCACTGTAACTCTCATTGTCGCTCTCACTGTCACTGTAACTCTCACTGTCACTGTAACTCTCACTGTTGCGCTCACTGTCACTCTCGCTGTCACTGAAACTCTCACTGTTGCTCTCACTGTCACTGTAACTCTCAATGTTGCTCTCATTATCGCTCTCACTGTCACTGTAAATCACATTGTCACTCTCACTGTCACTGTAACTCTCATTGTCGCTCTCACTGTCACTGTAGCTCTCATTGTCGCTCTCACTGTCACTGTCACTCTCACTGTCGCCCTCACGGTCACTCTAACTCTCACTGTCAATGTAAATCTCATTGTCACTCTCACTGTCACTGTAACTCTCATTGTCGCTCTCACTGTCACTGTAACTCTCATTGTCACTCTCACTGTCACTGTAACTCTCACTGTCACTGTAACTCTCATTGTCGCTCTGACTGTCACTGTAACTCTCATTGTCACTCTCACTGTCACTGTCACTCTCACTGTCGCTCTCACTGTCACTGTAACTCGCACTGTCGCTCTCACTGTCACTGTAACTCTCAGTGTCGCTCTCACTGTCACTGTAACTCTCGCTGTCGCTCTCACTGTCACTGTAACTCTCATTGTCGCTCTCACTGTCACTGTAAATCTCATTGTCGCTCTCACTGTCACTCTCACTGTCACTGTAACTCTCACTGTCACTCTCAATGTCACTGTAACTCTCATAGTCGCTATCACTGTCACTCTTACTGTCACTGTAACTCTCATTGTCACTCTCACTGTCACTGTAACTCTCATTGTCGCTCTCACTGTCACTGTCAGTGTCAGTCTCACTCTCACTGTAACTCTCACTGTTGCTCTCACTGTCACTGTAACTCTCATTGTCACTTTCACTGTCACTGTAACTCTCACTGTCACACTCACTGTCACTTTAACTCTCATTGTCGCTCTCACTGTCACTCTCACTGTCACTCTCACTATCACTGAAAATCTCAATGTCACTGTCACTGTCACTTTAACTCTTATTGTCGTTCTCAATGTCACTGTAACTCTCACTGTCACTGTAAGTCTCATTGATGCTCTCACTGTCACTGTAACTCTCACTGTCACTCTCACTGTCACTGTCACTCTCCCTGTCACTGTAACTCTCATTGTCGCTCTCACTGTCACTGTAACTCTCATTGTCACTCTCACTGTCACTGTAACACTCATTGTCGCTCTCACTGTCACTGTAACTTGCACTGTCGCTCTCACTGTCAATGTAACTCACAGTGTCGCTCTCACTGTCACTGTAACTCTCGCTGTCACTCTCACTGTCACTGTAACTCTCATTGTCGCTCTCACTGTCACTGTCACTCTCACTGTCGCCCTCACTGTCACTCTAACTCTCACTGTCACTGTAAATCTCATTGTCACTCTCACTGTCACTGTAACTCTCATTGTCGCTCTCACTGTCACTGTAACTCTCATTGTCGCTCTCACTGTCACTGTAAATCTCATTGTCGCTCTCACTGTCACTCTCACTGTCAATCTCACTGTCACTATAACTGTCACTGTCACTCTCACTGTCACTGTAACTCTCACTGTAACTCTCGCTGTCACTCTCACTGTCACTTTAACTCTCACTGTCACTCTCAATGTCACTGAAACTCTCATTGTCGCTGTCACTGTCACTCTCACTGTCACTGTAACTCTCATTGTCGCTCTCACTGTCACTGTAACTCTCACTGTCACTGTAACTCTCATTGTCGCTCTCATTGTCACTCTCACTGTCAATCTCACTGCCACTTTAACTGTCACTGTCACTCTCACTGTCACTGTCACTCTCACTGTCGACCTCACGGTCACTCTAACTCTCACTGTCAATGTAAATCTCATTGTCACTCTCACTGTCACTGTAACTCTCATTGTCGCTCTCACTGTCACTGTAACTCTCATTGTCACTCTCACTGTCACTGTAACTCTCACTGTCACTGTAACTCTCATTGTCGCTCTGACTGTCACTGTAACTCTCATTGTCACTCTCACTGTCACTGTCACTCTCACTGTCGCTCTCACTGTCACTGTAACTCGCACTGTCGCTCTCACTGTCACTGTAACTCTCAGTGTCGCTCTCACTGTCACTGTAACTCTCGCTGTCACTCTCACTGTCACTGTAACTCTCATTGTCGCTCTCACTGTCACTGTAAATCTCATTGTCGCTCTCACTGTCACTCTCACTGTCACTGTAACTCTCACTGTCATTCTCAATGTCACTGTAACTCTCATTGTCGCTGTCACTGTCACTCTCACTGTCACTGTAACTCTCATTGTCGCTCTCACTGTCACTGTAACTCTCACTGTCACTGTAACTCTCACTGTTGCGCTCACTGTCACTCTCGCTGTCACTGAAACTCTCACTGTTGCTCTCACTGTCACTGTAACTCTCAATGTTGCTCTCATTATCGCTCTCACTGTCACTGTAAATCACATTGTCACTCTCACTGTCACTGTAACTCTCATTGTCGCTCTCACTGTCACTGTAGCTCTCATTGTCGCTCTCACTGTCACTGTCACTCTCACTGTCGCCCTCACGGTCACTCTAACTCTCACTGTCAATGTAAATCTCATTGTCACTCTCACTGTCACTGTAACTCTCATTGTCGCTCTCACTGTCACTGTAACTCTCATTGTCACTCTCACTGTCACTGTAACTCTCACTGTCACTGTAACTCTCATTGTCGCTCTGACTGTCACTGTAACTCTCATTGTCACTCTCACTGTCACTGTCACTCTCACTGTCGCTCTCACTGTCACTGTAACTCGCACTGTCGCTCTCACTGTCACTGTAACTCTCAGTGTCGCTCTCACTGTCACTGTAACTCTCGCTGTCGCTCTCACTGTCACTGTAACTCTCATTGTCGCTCTCACTGTCACTGTAAATCTCATTGTCGCTCTCACTGTCACTCTCACTGTCACTGTAACTCTCACTGTCACTCTCAATGTCACTGTAACTCTCATAGTCGCTATCACTGTCACTCTTACTGTCACTGTAACTCTCATTGTCACTCTCACTGTCACTGTAACTCTCATTGTCGCTCTCACTGTCACTGTCAGTGTCAGTCTCACTCTCACTGTAACTCTCACTGTTGCTCTCACTGTCACTGTAACTCTCATTGTCACTTTCACTGTCACTGTAACTCTCACTGTCACACTCACTGTCACTTTAACTCTCATTGTCGCTCTCACTGTCACTCTCACTGTCACTCTCACTATCACTGAAAATCTCAATGTCACTGTCACTGTCACTTTAACTCTTATTGTCGTTCTCAATGTCACTGTAACTCTCACTGTCACTGTAAGTCTCATTGATGCTCTCACTGTCACTGTAACTCTCACTGTCACTCTCACTGTCACTGTCACTCTCCCTGTCACTGTAACTCTCATTGTCGCTCTCACTGTCACTGTAACTCTCATTGTCGCTCTCACTGTCACTGTAACTCTCATTGTCACTCTCACAGTCACTGTAACTCTCACTGTCGCTCGCGCTGTCTCTGTAACTCTCATTGTCGCTCTCACTGTCACTGCAACTCTCATTGTCGCTCTCACTGTCAATGTAACTCTCATTGTCGCTCTCACTGTCACTGTAACTCTCATTGTCACTCTCACTGTCACTGTAAATCTCATTGTTGCTCTCACTGTCACTGTAACTCTCAATGTCGCTCTCACTGTCACTGTAACTCTCATTGTCGCTCTCACTCTCACTGTAAGTCTCATTGTCGCTCTCACTGTAACACTCACTGTCACTGTAACTCTCAATGTAACTCTCATTATCGCTCTCACTGTCACTGTAACTCTCTTTGTCGCTCTGACTGTCACTGTAACTCTCATTGTCGCTCTCACTCTCACTCTCACTTTCACTGTAACTCTCACTGTCACTCTCCCTGTCACTGTAACTCTCATTGTCGCTCTCACTGTCACTGTAACTCTCACTGTCACTGTAACTCTCACTGTTGCTCTCACTGTCACTCTCGCTGTCACTGAAACTCTCTCTGTTGCTCTCACTGTCACTGTAACTCTCAATGTTGCTCTCATTATCGCTCTCACTGTCACTGTAAATCACATTGTCACTCTCACTGTCACTGTAACTCTCATTGTCGCTCTCACTGTCAATTTAACTCTCATTGTCGCTCGCACTGTCGCTGTAACTCTCATTGTTGCCCTCACTGTCACTCTCACTGACACTGTAACTCTCATTTTCGCTCTCACTGTCACTGCAACTCTCAATTTCGATCTCACTGTCACTCTCACTTGCGCTGTAACTCTAATTGTCGCTCTCATTGTCACTGTAACTCTCATTGTCGCCCTCACTGTCACTGTAACTCTCACTGTCACTCTCACTGTCACTGTAACTCTCATTGTCACTCTCACTGTCACTGTAACTCTCGCGGTCACTGTCACTGTCACTGTAACTCTCATTGTCGATCTCATTGTCTCTGTAACTCTCATTGTCGCCCTCACTGTCACTGTAATTCTCACTGTCACTCTCACTGTCACTGTAACTCTCATTGTCACTCTCACTGTCACTGTAACTCTCACGGTCACTGTCACTCTCACTTTCGCTCTCACTGTCACTCTCACTGTCACTGTAACTCTCATTGTCACTCTCACTGTCACTGTAACTCTCTTTGTCGCTCTCACTGTCACTGTAACTCTCATTGTCGCTCTCACTGTCACTCTCACTGTCACTGTAACTCTCATTGTCGCTGTAAATTCACTGTCACTGTAACTCTCACTGTCACTGTAACTCTCACTGTCACTCTCCCTGTCACTGTAACTCTCATTGTCGCTCTCACTGTCACTGTAACTCTCATTGTTGCTCTCACTGTCACTGTCACTCTCACTGTCATTGTAACTCTCACTGTTGCTCTCACTGTCACTCTCGCTGTCACTGAAACTCTCACTGTTGCTCTCACTGTCACTGTAACTCTCAATGTTGCTCTCACTGTCACTGTAACTCTCATTGTCACATTCACTGTCACTGTAACTCTCATTGTCGCTCTCACTGTCACTGTAACTCTCATTGTCACTCTCACTGTCACTGTAACTCTCATTGTCGCTCTCACTGTCACTGTAACTTGCACTGTCGCTCTCACTGTCACTGTAACTCAGTGTCGCTCTCACTGTCACTGTAACTCTCGCTGTCACTCTCACTGTCACTTTAACTCTCATTGTCACTCTCACTGTCACTGTAACTCTCATTGTCGTTCTCACTGTCACTGTAAATCTCATTGTCGCTCTCACTGTCACTCTCAATGTCACTGTAACTTTCACTGTCACTCTCAATGTCACTGTAACTCTCATTGTCGCTGTCACTGTCACTCTCACTGTCACTGTAACTCTCATTGTGGCTCTCACTGTCACTGTAACTCTCATTGTCGCTCTCACTGTCACTGTCACTGTCAGTCTCACTGTCACTGTAACTCTCAGTGTCGCTGTAAGACTCATTGATGCTCTCACTGTCACTGTAACTCTCACTGTCACTCTCACTGTCACTCTCACTCTCACTGTCACTCTCACTGTCACTGTTAGTCTCATTGTCACTCTCACTGTCACTGTAACTCTCTTTGTCGCACTCACTGTCACTGCAACTCTCACTTTCGCTCTCAATGTCACTCTCACTGTCACTGTAACTCTCATTGTCACTCTCACTGTCACTGTAACTCTCTTTGTCGCTCTGACTGTCACTGTAACTCTCATTGTCGCTCTCACTCTCACTCTCACTGTCACTGTAACTCTCACTTTCACTGTAACTCTCACTGTCACTCTCCCTGTCACTGTAACTCTCATTGTCGCTCTCACTGTCACTGTAACTCTCACTGTCACTGTAACTCTCACTGTTGCGCTCACTGTCACTCTCGCTGTCACTGAAACTCTCACTGTTGCTCTCACTGTCACTGTAACTCTCAATGTTGCTCTCATTATCGCTCTCACTGTCACTGTAAATCACATTGTCACTCTCACTGTCACTGTAACAGTCATTGTCGCTCTCACTGTCACTGTAACTCTCATTGTCGCTCTCACTGTCACTGTAACTCTCATTGTTGCCCTCACTGTCACTCTCACTGACACTGTAACTCTCATTTTCGCTCTCACTGTCACTGTAACTCACAATTTCGATCTCACTGTCACTCTCACTTGCACTGTAACTCTAATTGTCGCTCTCATTGTCACTGTAACTCTCATTGTCGCCCTCACTGTCACTGTAACTCTCACTGTCACTCTCACTGTCACTGTAACTCTCATTGTCACTCTCACTGTCACTGTAACTCTCACGGTCACTGTCACTGTCACTGTAACTCTCATTGTCGATCTCATTGTCACTGTAACTCTCATTGTCGCCCTCACTGTCACTGTAATTCTCACTGTCACTCTCACTGTCACTGTAACTCTCATTGTCACTCTCACTGTCACTGTAACTCTCACGGTCACTGTCACTGTCACTTTCACTCTCACTGTCACTCTCACTGTCACTGTAACTCTCATTGTCACTCTCACTGTCACTGTAACTCTCTTTGTCGCTCTCACTGTCACTGTAACTCTCATTGTCGCTCTCACTGTCACTCTCACTGTCACTGTAACTCTCATTGTCGCTGTAAATTCACTGTCAATGTAACTCTCACTGTCACTGTAACTCTCACTGTCACTCTCCCTGTCACTGTAACTCTCATTGTCGCTCTCACTGCCACTGTAACTCTCATTGTTGCTCTCACTGTCACTGTCACTCTCACTGTCACTGTAACTCTCACTGTTGCTCTCACTGTCACTCTCGCTGTCACTGAAACTCTCACTGTTGCTCTCACTGTCACTGTAACTCTCAATGTTGCTCTCACTGTCACTGTAACTCTCATTGTCACTCTAACTGTCACTGTAACTCCCATTGTCACATTCACTGTCACTGTAACTCTCATTGTCGCTCTCACTGTCACTGTAACTCTCATTGTCACTCTCACTGTCACTGTAACACTCATTGTCGCTCTCACTGTCACTGTAACTTGCACTGTCGCTCTCACTGTCAATGTAACTCACAGTGTCGCTCTCACTGTCACTGTAACTCTCGCTGTCACTCTCACTGTCACTGTAACTCTCATTGTCGCTCTCACTGTCACTGTCACTCTCACTGTCGCCCTCACTGTCACTCTAACTCTCACTGTCACTGAAAATCTCATTGTCACTCTCACTGTCACTGTAACTCTCATTGTCGCTCTCACTGTCACTGTAACTCTCATTGTCGCTCTGACTGTCACTGTAAATCTCATTGTCGCTCTCACTGTCACTCTCACTGTCAATCTCACTGTCACTATAACTGTCACTGTCACTCTCACTGTCACTGTAACTCTCACTGTAACTCTCGCTGTCACTCTCACTGTCACTTTAACTCTCACTGTCACTCTCAATGTCACTGAAACTCTCATTGTCGCTGTCACTGTCACTCTCACTGTCACTGTAACTCTCACTGTTGCTCTCACTGTCACTGTCGCTGTCACTGAAACTCTCACTGTTGCTCTCACTGTCACTGTAACTCTCAATGTTGCTCTCACTGTCACTGTAACTCTCATTGTCACTCTAACTGTCACTGTAACTCCCATTGTCACATTCACTGTCACTGTAACTCTCATTGTCGCTCTCACTGTCACTGTAACTCTCATTGTCACTCTCACTGTCACTGTAACACTCATTGTCGCTCTCACTGTCACTGTAACTTGCACTGTCGCTCTCACTGTCAATGTAACTCACAGTGTCGCTCTCACTGTCACTGTAACTCTCGCTGTCACTCTCACTGTCACTGTAACTCTCATTGTCGCTCTCACTGTCACTGTCACTCTCACTGTCGCCCTCACTGTCACTCTAACTCTCACTGTCACTGTAAATCTCATTGTCACTCTCACTGTCACTGTAACTCTCATTGTCGCTCTCACTGTCACTGTAACTCTCATTGTCGCTCTCACTGTCACTGTAAATCTCATTGTCGCTCTCACTGTCACTCTCACTGTCAATCTCACTGTCACTATAACTGTCACTGTCACTCTCACTGTCACTGTAACTCTCACTGTAACTCTCGCTGTCACTCTCACTGTCACTTTAACTCTCACTGTCACTCTCAATGTCACTGAAACTCTCATTGTCGCTGTCACTGTCACTCTCACTGTCACTGTAACTCTCATTGTCGCTCTCACTGTCACTGTAACTCTCACTGTCACTGTAACTCTCATTGTCGCTCTCATTGTCACTCTCACTGTCAATCTCACTGCCACTTTAACTGTCACTGTCACTCTCACTGTCACTGTCACTCTCACTGTCGCCCTCACGGTCACTCTAACTCTCACTGTCAATGTAAATCTCATTGTCACTCTCACTGTCACTGTAACTCTCATTGTCGCTCTCACTGTCACTGTAACTCTCATTGTCACTCTCACTGTCACTGTAACTCTCACTGTCACTGTAACTCTCATTGTCGCTCTGACTGTCACTGTAACTCTCATTGTCACTCTCACTGTCACTGTCACTCTCACTGTCGCTCTCACTGTCACTGTAACTCGCACTGTCGCTCCCACTGTCACTGTAACTCTCAGTGTCGCTCTCACTGTCACTGTAACTCTCGCTGTCACTCTCACTGTCACTGTAACTCTCATTGTCGCTCTCACTGTCACTGTAAATCTCATTGTCGCTGTCACTGTCACTCTCACTGTCACTGTAACTCTCATTGTCGCTCTCACTGTCACTGTAACTCTCACTGTCACTGTAACTCTCACTGTTGCGCTCACTGTCACTCTCGCTGTCACTGAAACTCTCACTGTTGCTCTCACTGTCACTGTAACTCTCAATGTTGCTCTCATTATCGCTCTCACTGTCACCGTAAATCACATTGTCACTCTCACTGTCACTGTAACTCTCATTGTCGCTCTCACTGTCACTGTAACTCTCATTGTCGCTCTCACTGTCACTGTCACTCTCACTGTCACCCTCACGGTCACTCTAACTCTCACTGTCAATGTAAATCTCATTGTCACTCTCACTGTCACTGTAACTCTCATTGTCGCTCTCACTGTCACTGTAACTCTCATTGTCACTCTCACTGTCACTGTAACTCTCACTGTCACTGTAACTCTCATTGTCGCTCTGACTGTCACTGTAACTCTCATTGTCACTCTCACTGTCACTGTCACTCTCACTGTCGCTCTCAATGTCACTGTAACTCGCACTGTCGCTCTCACTGTCACTGTAACTCTCAGTGTCGCTCTCACTGTCACTGTAACTCTCGCTGTCACTCTCACTGTCACTGTAACTCTCATTGTCGCTCTCACTGTCACTGTAAATCTCATTGTCGCTCTCACTGTGAATCTCACTGTCACTGTAACTATCACTGTCACTCTCAATGTCACTGTAACTCTCATAGTCGCTATCACTGTCACTCTTACTGTCACTGTAACTCTCATTGTCACTCTCACTGTCACTGTAACTCTCATTGTCGCTCTCACTGTCACTGTCAGTGTCAGTCTCACTCTCACTGTAACTCTCACTGTTGCTCTCACTGTCACTGTAACTCTCATTGTCACTTTCACTGTCACTGTAACTCTCACTGTCACATTCACTGTCACTTTAACTCTCATTGTCGCTCTCACTGTCACTCTCACTGTCACTCTCACTATCACTGAAAATCTCAATGTCACTGTCACTGTCACTTTAACTCTTATTGTCGTTCTCAATGTCACTGTAACTCTCACTGTCACTGTAAGTCTCATTGATGCTCTCACTGTCACTGTAACTCTCACTGTCACTCTCACTGTCACTGTCACTCTCCCTGTCACTGTAACTCTCATTGTCGCTCTCACTGTCACTGTAACTCTCATTGTCGCTCTCACTGTCACTGTAACTCTCATTGTCACTCTCACAGTCACTGTAACTCTCACTGTCGCTCGCGCTGTCTCTGTAACTCTCATTGTCGCTCTCACTGTCACTGCAACTCTCATTGTCGCTCTCACTGTCAATGTAACTCTCATTGTCGCTCTCACTGTCACTGTAACTCTCATTGTCACTCTCACTGTCACTGTAAATCTCATTGTCGCTCTCACTGTCACTGTAACTCTCAATGTCGCTCTCACTGTCACTGTAACTCTCATTGTCGCTCTCACTCTCACTGTAAGTCTCATTGTCGCTCTCACTGTAACACTCACTGTCACTGTAACTCTCAATGTAACTCTCATTATCGCTCTCACTGTCACTGTAAATCTCATTGTCACTCTCACTGTCACTGTAACTCTCATTGTGGCTCTCACTGTCACTGTAACTCTCATTGTCGCTCTCACTGTCACTGTAACTCTCATTGTTGCTCTCACTGTCACTCTCACTGACACTGTAACTCTCACTGTCGCTCTCACTGTCACTGTAACTCTCACTTTCGATCTCACTGTCACTCTCACTGTCACTGTAACTCTCATTGTCACTCTCAATGTCACTGTAACTCTCACTGTCACTGTCACTGTCACTGTAACTCTCAATGTTACTCTCACTGTCACTGTAACACTCATTCTCACTGTAACTCTCACTTTCGCTCTCACTGTCACTCTCACTGTCACTGTAACTCTCATTGTCACTCTCACTGTCACTGTAACTCTCTTTGTCACTCTCACTGTCACTGTAACTCTCACTTTCGCTCTCACTGTAACTCTCACTGTCACTGTAACTCTCATTGTCACTCTCACTGTCACAGTAACTCTCTTTGTCACTCTCACTGTCACTGTAACTCTCACTTTCGCTCTCACTGTCACTCGCACTGTCACTGTAACTATCATTGTCACTCTCACTGTCACTGTAACACTCATTGTCGCTCTCACTGTCACTGTAACTCTCACTGTCACTCTCCCTGTCACTCTCACTGTCACTGTAAATCTCATTGTCACTCTCACTGTCACTGTAACTCTCTTTGTCGCTCTCACTGTCACTGTAACTCGCATTGTCGCTCTCACTGTCACTGTAACTCTCACTGTCACTCTCACTGTCACTGTAACTCTGATTGTTGCTCTCACTGTCACTGTAACTCTCACTGTCACTCTCCCTGTCACTGTAACTCTCATTGTCGCTCTCACTGTCACTGTAACTCACATTGTCGCTCTCACTGTCACTGTAACTCTCACTGTCAATGTAACTCTCATTGTCGCTCTCACTGTCACTCTCACTGTCAATCTCACTGTCACTATAACTGTCACTGTCACTCTCACTGTCACTGTAACTCTCACTGTAATTCTCGATGTCACTCTCACTGTCACTTTAACACTCATTGTCGCTCTCACTGTCACTGTAACTCTCATTGTCGCTCTCACTGTCACTGTAAATCTCATTGTCGCTCTCACTGTCACTCTCACTGTCAATCTCACTGTCACTATAACTGTCACTGTCACTCTCACTGTCACTGTAACTCTCACTGTAACTCTCCCTGTCACTCTCACTGTCACTTTAACTCTCACTGTTACTCTCAATGTCACTGAAACTCTCATTGTCGCTGTCACTGTCACTCTCACTGTCACTGTAACTCAAATTGTTGCTCTCACTGTCACTGTAAATCTCACTGTCACTGTAACTCTCATTGTCGCTCTCACTGTCACTCTCACTGTCAATCTCACTGTCACTTTAACTGTCACTGTCACTCTCACTGTCACTGTAACTCTCACTGTAACTCTCGCTGTCACTCTCACTGTCACTTTAACTCTCATTGTCGCTCTCACTGTCACTGTAACTCTCATTGTCGCTCTCACTGTCACTGTAAATCTCATTGTCGTTCTCACTGTCACACTCACTGACACTGTAACTCTCAATGTCACTCTCAATGTCACTGAAACTCTCATTGTCGCTGTCACTGTCACTCTCACTGTCACTGTAACTCTCATTGTCACTCTCACTGTCACTGTAACTCTCATTGTGGCTCTCACTGTCACTGTAACTCTCATTGTCGCTCTCACTGTCACTGTAACTCTCATTGTCACTCTCACTGTCACTGTAAATCTCATTGTCGCTCTCACTGTCACTGTAACTCTCAATGTCGCTCTCACTGTCACTGTAACTCTCCTTGTCGCTCCCGCTGTCTCTGTAACTCTCATTGTCGAGCTCAATATCACTGTAACTCTCATTGTCGCACTCACTGTCACTGTAACTCTCATTGTCGCTCTGACTGTCACTGTAACTCTCATTGTCGCTGTCACTGTCACTCTCACTGTCACTGTAACTCTAATTGTCGCTCTCACTGTCACTGTAACTCTCACTGTCACTGTAAATCTCATTGTCGCTCTCACTGTCACTCTCACTGTCACTTTAACTGTCACTGTCACTCTCACTGTCACTGTAACTCTCACTGTAACTCTCGCTGTCACTCTCACTGTCACTTTAATTCTCATTGTCGCTCTCACTGTCACTGTAACTCTCAATGTCACTCTCACTGTCACTGTAACACTCATTCTCACTGTAACTCTCACTTTCGCTCTCACTGTCACTCTCACTGTCACTGTAACTCTCATTGTCACTCTCACTGTCACTGTAACTTTCTTTGTCACTCTCACTGTCACTGGAACTCTCACTTTCGCTCTCACTGTCACTCTCACTGTCACTGTAACTATCATTGTCACTCTCACTGTCACTGTAACACTCATTGTCGCTCTCACTGTCACTGTAACTCTCACTTTCACTCTCCCTGTCACTCTCACTGTCACTGTAACTCTCATTGTCACTCTCACTGTCACTGTAACTCTCTTTGTCGCTCTCACTGTCACTGTAACTCGCATTGTCGCTCTCACTGTCACTGTAACTCTCACTGTCACTCTCACTGTCACTGCAACTCTGATTGTTGCTCTCACTGTCACTGTAACTCTCACTGTCACTCTCCCTGTCACTGTAACTCTCATTGTCGCTCTCACTGTCACTGTAACTCACATTGTCGCTCTCACTGTCACTGTAACTCTCACTGTCACTGTAACTCTCATTGTCGCTCTCACTGTCACTCTCACTGTCAATCTCACTGTCACTATAACTGTCACTGTCACTCTCACTGTCACTGTAACTCTCACTGTAATTCTCGATGTCACTCTCACTGTCACTTTAACACTCATTGTCGCTCTCACTGTCACTGTAACTCTCATTGTCGCTCTCACTGTCACTGTAAATCTCATTGTCGCTCTCACTGTCACTCTCACTGTCAATCTCACTGTCACTATAACTGTCACTGTCACTCTCACTGTCACTGTAACTCTCACTGTAACTCTTGCTGTCTCTCTCACTGTCACTTTAACTCTCACTGTCACTCTCAATGTCACTGAAACTCTCATTGTCGCTGTCACTGTCACTCTCACTGTCACTGTAACTCTCATTGTCGCTCTCACTGTCACTGTAAATCTCACTGTCACTGTAACTCTCATTGTCGCTCTCACTGTCACTCTCACTGTCAATCTCACTGTCACTTTAACTGTCACTGTCACTCTCACTGTCACTGTAACTCTCACTGTAACTCTCGCTGTCACTCTCACTGTCACTTTAACTCTCATTGTCGCTCTCACTGTCACTGTAACTCTCATTGTCGCTCTCACTGTCACTGTAAATCTCATTGTCGCTCTCACTGTCACACTCACTGACACTGTAACTCTCAATGTCACTCTCAATGACACTGAAACTCTCATTGTCGCTGTCACTGTCACTCTCACTGTCACTGTAACTCTCATTGTCGCTCTCACTGTCACTGTAACTCTCACTGTCACTGTAACTCTCATTGTCGCTCTCACTGTCACTCACACTGTCAATCTCACTGTCACTATAACTGTCACTGTCACTCTCACTGTCACTTTAACTCTCACTGTAACTCTCGCTGTCACTCTCACTGTCATTGTAAATCTCATTGTCGCTCTCACTGTCACTCTCACTGACACTGTAACTCTCACTGTCACTATCAATGTCACTGTGACACTCATTGTCGCTGTCACTGTCAGTCTCACTGTCAGTCTCACTGTCACTGTAACTCTCACTGTAACTCTCAATGTCACTGTAACTCTCACTGTTGCTCTCACTGTAACTCTCGCTGTCACTGTAACTCTCACTGTCACTGTAACTCTCATTGTCGCTCTCACTGTCACTGTAACTCTCATTGTCACTCTCACTGTCACTGTCACTATCAATGTCACTGTAACTCTCATTGTCGCTCTCACTGTCACTCTCACTGTCACTTTAACTGTCACTGTCACTCTCACTGTCACTGTAACTCTCACTGTAACTCTCGCTGTCACTCTCACTGTCACTTTAACTCTCATTGTCGCTCTCACTGTCACTGTAACTCTCAATGTCACTCTCACTGTCACTGTAACACTCATTCTCACTGTAACTCTCACTTTCGCTCTCACTGTCACTCTCACTGTCACTGTAACTCTCATTGTCACTCTCACTGTCACTGTAACTCTCTTTGTCACTCTCACTGTCACTGTAACTCTCACTTTCGCTCTCACTGTAACTCTCACTGTCACTGTAACTCTCATTGTCACTCTCACTGTCACAGTAACTCTCTTTGTCACTCTCACTGTCACTGTAACTCTCACTTTCGCTCTCACTGTCACTCTCACTGTCACTGTAACTATCATTGTCACTCTCACTGTCACTGTAACACTCATTGTCGCTCTCACTGTCACTGTAACTCTCACTGTCACTCTCCCTGTCACTCTCACTGTCACTGTAACTCTCATTGTCACTCTCACTGTCACTGTAACTCTCTTTGTCGCTCTCACTGTCACTGTAACTCTCACTGTCACTCTCACTGTCACTGTAACTCTGATTGTTGCTCTCACTGTCACTGTAACTCTCACTGTCACTCTCCCTGTCACTGTAACTCTCATTGTCGCTCTCACTGTCACTGTAACTCACATTGTCGCTCTCACTGTCACTGTAACTCTCACTGTCACTGTAACTCTCATTGTCGCTCTCACTGTCACTCTCACTGTCAATCTCACTGTCACTATAACTGTCACTGTCACTCTCACTGTCACTGTAACTCTCACTGTAATTCTCGATGTCACTCTCACTGTCACTTTAACACTCATTGTCGCTCTCACTGTCACTGTAACTCTCATTGTCGCTCTCACTGTCACTGTAAATCTCATTGTCGCTCTCACTGTCACTCTCACTGTCAATCTCACTGTCATTATAACTGTCACTGTCACTCTCACTGTCACTGTAACTCTCACTGTAACTCTCGCTGTCACTCTCACTGTCACTTTAACTCTCACTGTTACTCTCAATGTCACTGAAACTCTCATTGTCGCTGTCACTGTCACTCTCACTGTCACTGTAACTCTCATTGTCGCTCTCACTGTCACTGTAAATCTCACTGTCACTGTAACTCTCATTGTCGCTCTCACTGTCACTCTCACTGTCAATCTCACTGTCACTTTAACTGTCACTGTCACTCTCACTGTCACTGTAACTCTCACTGTAACTCTCGCTGTCACTCTCACTGTCACTTTAACTCTCATTGTCGCTCTCACTGTCACTGTAACTCTCATTGTCGCTCTCACTGTCACTGTAAATCTCATTGTCGCTCTCACTGTCACACTCACTGACACTGTAACTCTCAATGTCACTCTCAATGTCACTGAAACTCTCATTGTCGCTGTCACTGTCACTCTCACTGTCACTGTAACTCTCATTGTCGCTCTCACTGTCACTGTAACTCTGACTGTCACTGTAACTCTCATTGTCGCTCTCACTGTCACTCACACTGTCAATCTCACTGTCACTATAACTGTCACTGTCACTCTCACTGTCACTGTAACTCTCACTGTAACTCTCGCTGTCACTCTCACTGTCACTGTAAATCTCATTGTCGCTCTCACTGTCACTCTCACTGACACTGTAACTCTCACTGTCACTATCAATGTCACTGTAACACTCATTGTCGCTGTCACTGTCAGTCTCACTGTCAGTCTCACTGTCACTGTAACTCTCACTGTAACTCTCAATGTCACTGTAACTCTCACTGTTGCTCTCACTGTAACTCTCGCTGTCACTGTAACTCTCACTGTCACTGTAACTCTCATTGTCGCTCTCACTGTCACTGTAACTCTCATTGTCACTCTCACTGTCACTGTCACTATCAATGTCACTGTAACTCTCATTGTCACTTTCACTGTCACTTGAACTCTCACTGTCGCTCTCACTGTCACTGTAACTCTCATTGTCGCTCTCACTGTCACTGTAAATCTCATTGTCGCTCTCACTGTCACTCTCACTGTCACTGTAACTCTCACTGTAACTCTCGCTGTCTCTCTCACTGTCACTTTAACTCTCACTGTCACTCTCAATGTCACTGAAACTCTCATTGTCGCTGTCAATGTCACTCTCACTGTCACTGTAACTCTCATTGTCGCTCTCACTGTCACTGTAAATCTCACTGTCACTGTAACTCTCATTGTCGCTCTCACTGTCACTCTCACTGTCAATCTCACTGTCACTTTAACTGTCACTGTCATTCTCACTGTCACTGTAACTCTCACTGTAACTCTCGCTGTCACTCTCACTGTCACTTTAACTCTCATTGTCGCTCTCACTGTCACTGTAACTCTCATTGTCACTCTCACTGTCACTGGAAATATCATTGTCGCTCTCACTATCACTGTAACTCTCATTGTCGCTCTCACTGTCACTGTAACTCTCATTGTTGCTCTCACTGTCACTCTCACTGACACTGTAACTCTCATTTTCGCTCTCACTGTAACTGTAACTCTCAATTTCGATCTCACTGTCACTCTCACTTGCACTGTAACTCTCATTGTCGCTCTCATTGTCACTGTAACTCTCATTGTCGCCCTCGCTGTCACCGTAACTCTCACTGTCACTCTCACTGTCACTGTAACTCTCATTGTCACTCCCACTGTCACTGTAACTCTCATTGTCGCTCTCACTGTCACTGTAACTCTCATTGTCACTCTCACTGTCACTGTAACTCTCATTGTCACTCCCACTGTCACTGTAACTCTCACGGTCACTGTCACTGTCACTGTAACTCTCAATGTCGCTCTCACTGTCACTGTAACACTCATTGTCACTGTAACTCTCACTTTCGCTCTCACTGTCACTCTCACTGTCACTGTTAGTCTCATTGTCACTCTCACTGTCACTGTAACTCTCTTTGTCGCACTCACTGTCACTGCAACTCTCACTTTCGCTCTCACTGTCACTCTCACTGTCACTGTAACTCTCATTGTCACTCTCACTGTCACTGTAACTCTCTTTGTCGCTCTGACTGTCACTGTAACTCTCATTGTCGCTCTCACTCTCACTCTCACTTTCACTGTAACTCTCACTGTCACTCTCACTGTCACTGTAACTCTCATTGTCGCTCTCACTGTCACTGTAACTCTCACTGTCACTGTAACTCTCACTGTTGCTCTCACTGTCACTCTCGCTGTCACTGAAACTCTCACTGTTGCTCTCACTGTCACTGTAACTCTCATTGTCGCTCTCACTGTCACTGTAACTCTCACTGTCACTGTAACTCTCACTGTTGCTCTCACTGTCACTCTCGCTGTCACTGAAACTCTCACTGTTGCTCTCACTGTCACTGTAACTCTCAATGTTGCTCTCATTATCGCTCTCACTGTCACTGTAAATCACATTGTCACTCTCACTGTCACTGTAACTCTCATTGTCGCTCTCACTGTCAATGTAACTCTCATTGTCGCTCTCACTGTCGCTGTAACTCTCATTGTTGCCCTCACTGTCACTCTCACTGACACTGTAACTCTCATTTTCGCTCTCACTGTCACTGCAACTCTCAATTTCAATCTCACTGTCACTCTCACTTGCGCTGTAACTCTAATTGTCGCTCTCATTGTCACTGTAACTCTCATTGTCGCCCTCACTGTCACTGTAACTCTCACTGTCACTCTCACTGTCACTGTAACTCTCATTGTCACTCTCACTGTCACTGTAACTCTCACGGTCACTGTCACTGTCACTGTAACTCTCATTGTCGATCTCATTGTCACTGTAACTCTCATTGTCGCCCTCACTGTCACTGTAATTCTCACTGTCACTGTAACTCTCATTGTCACTCTCACTGTCACTGTAACTCTCACGGTCACTGTCACTCTCACTTTCGCTCTCACTGTCACTCTCACTGTCACTGTAACTCTCATTGTCACTCTCACTGTCACTGTAACTCTCTTTGTCGCTCTCACTGTCACTGTAACTCTCATTGTCGCTCTCACTGTCACTCTCACTGTCACTGTAACTCTCATTGTCGCTGTAAATTCACTGTCACTGTAACTCTCACTGTCACTGTAACTCTCACTGTCACTCTCCCTGTCACTGTAACTCTCATTGTCGCTCTCACTGTCACTGTAACTCTCATTGTTGCTCTCACTGTCACTGTCACTCTCACTGTCATTGTAACTCTCACTGTTGCTCTCACTGTCACTCTCGCTGTCACTGAAACTATCACTGTTGCTCTCACTGTCACTGTAACTCTCAATGTTGCTCTCACTGTCACTGTAACTCTCATTGTCACTCTAACTTTCACTGTAACTCTCATTGTCACATTCACTGTCACTGTAACTCTCATTGTCGCTCTCACTGTCACTGTAACTCTCATTGTCACTCTCACTGTCACTGTAACTCTCATTGTCGCTCTCACTGTCACTCTCACTGTCACTCTCACTATCACTGAAACTCTCAATGTCACTGTCACTGTCACTGTAACTCTCATTGTCGCTCTCACTGTCACTGTAACTCTCAGTGTCGCTGTAAGACTCATTGATGCTCTCACTGTCACTGTAACTCTCACTGTCACTCTCACTGTCACTCTCACTCTCACTGTCACTCTCACTGTCACTGTAACTCTCATTGTCGCTCTCACTGTCACTGTAACTCTCATTGTCGCTCTCACTGTCACTGTAACTCTCATTGTCACTCTCACTGTCACTGTAAATCTCATTGTCGCTCTCACTGTCACTGTGACTCTCAATGTCGCTCTCACTGTCACTGTAACTCTCCTTGTCGCTCCCGCTGTCTCTGTAACTCTCATTGTCGAGCTCAATATCACTGTAACTCTCATTGTCGCACTCACTGTCAATGTAACTCTCATTGTCGCTCTGACTGTCACTGTAACTCTCATTGTCGCTGTCACTGTCACTCTCACTGTCACTGTAACTCTAATTGTCGCTCTCACTGTCACTGTAACTCTCAGTGTCACTGTAACTCTCATTGTCGCTCTCACTGTCACTCTCACTGTCACTTTAACTGTCACTGTCACTCTCACTGTCACTGTAACTCTCACTGTAACTCTCGCTGTCACTCTCACTGTCACTTTAACTCTCATTGTCGCTCTCACTGTCACTGTAACTGTCATTGTCGCTCTCACTGTCACTGTAAATCTCATTGTCGCTCTCACTGTAACTCTCACTGTCACTGTAACTCTCACTGTATCTCTCATTATCGCTCTCACTGTCACTGTAACTCTCATTGTCACTCTCACTGTCACTGGAAATATCATTGTCGCTTTCACTATCACTGTAACTCTCATTGTCGCTCTCACAGTCACTGTAACTCTCATTGTTGCTCTCACTGTCACTCTCACTGACACTGTAACTCTCATTTTCGCTCTCACTGTAACTGTAACTCTCAATTTCGATCTCACTTGCACTGTAACTCTCATTGTCGCTCTCATTGTCACTGTAACTCTCATTGTCGCCCTCACTGTCACCGTAACTCTCACTGTCACTCTCACTGTCACTGTAAATGTCACTGTCACTCTTCCTGTCACTGTAACTCTCATTGTCGCTCTCACTGTCACTGTAACTCTCACTGTCACTGTAACTCTCACTGTTGCTCTCACTGTCACTCTCGCTGTCACTGAAAATCTCACTGTTGCTCTCACTGTCACTGTAACTCTCAATGTTGCTCTCATTATCGCTCTCACTGTCACTGTAAATCACATTGTCACTCTCACTGTCACTGTAACTCTCATTGTCGCACTCATTGTCACTGTAACTCTCATTGTCGCTCTGACTGTCACTGTAACTCTCATTGTCGCTGTCACTGTCACTCTCACTGTCACTGTAACTCTAACTGTCGCTCTCACTGTCACTGTAACTCTCACTGTCACTGTAAATCTCATTGTCGCTCTCACTGTCACTCTCACTGTCACTTTAACTGTCACTCTCACTCTCACTGTCACTGTAACTCTCACTGTAACTCTCGCTGTCACTCTCACTGTCACTTTAATTCTCATTGTCGCTCTCACTGTCACTGTAACTCTCAATGTCACTCTCACTGTCACTGTAACACTCATTCTCACTGTAACTCTCACTTTCACTCTCACTGTCACTCTCACTGTCACTGTAACTCTCATTGTCACTCTCACTGTCACTGTAACTCTCTTTGTCACTCTCACTGTCACTGTAACTCTCACTTTCGCTCTCACTGTCACTCTCACTGTCACTGTAACTATCATTGTCACTCTCACTGTCACTGTAACACTCATTGTCGCTCTCACTGTCACTGTAACTCTCACTTTCACTCTCCCTGTCACTCTCACTGTCACTGTAACTCTCATTGTCACTCTCACTGTCACTGTAACTCTCTTTGTCGCTCTCACTGTCACTGTAACTCGCATTGTCGCTCTCACTGTCACTGTAACTCTCACTGTCACTCTCACTGTCACTGTAACTCTGATTGTTGCTCTCACTGTCACTGTAACTCTCACTGTCACTCTCCCTGTCACTGTAACTCTCACTGTAACTCTCGCTGTCTCTCTCACTGTCACTTTAACTCTCACTGTCACTCTCAATGTCACTGAAACTCTCATTGTCGCTGTCACTGCCACTCTCACTGTCACTGTAACTCTCATTGTCGCTCTCACTGTCACTGTAAATCTCACTGTCACTGTAACTCTCATTGTCGCTCTCACTGTCACTCTCACTGTCAATCTCACTGTCACTTTAACTGTCACTGTCATTCTCACTGTCACTGTAACTCTCACTGTAACTCTCGCTGTCACTCTCACTGTCACTTTAACTCTCATTGTCGCTCTCACTGTCACTGTAACTCTCATTGTCACTCTCACTGTCACTGGAAATATCATTGTCGCTCTCACTATCACTGTAACTCTCATTGTCGCTCTCACTGTCACTGTAACTCTCATTGTTGCTCTCACTGTCACTCTCACTGACACTGTAACTCTCATTTTCGCTCTCACTGTAACTGTAACTCTCAATTTCGATCTCACTGTCACTCTCACTTGCACTGTAACTCTCATTGTCGCTCTCATTGTCACTGTAACTCTCATTGTCGCCCTCGCTGTCACCGTAACTCTCACTGTCACTCTCACTGTCACTGTAACTCTCATTGTCACTCCCACTGTCACTGTAACTCTCATTGTCGCTCTCACTGTCACTGTAACTCTCATTGTCGCTCTCACTGTCACTGCAACTCTCATTGTCACTCTCACTGTCACTGTAACTCTCACGGTCACTGTCACTGTCACTGTAACTCTCAATGTCGCTCTCACTGTCACTGTAACACTCATTGTCACTGTAACTCTCACTTTCGCTCTCACTGTCACTCTCACTGTCACTGTTAGTCTCATTGTCACTCTCACTGTCACTGTAACTCTCTTTGTCGCACTCACTGTCACTGCAACTCTCACTTTCGCTCTCACTGTCACTCTCACTGTCACTGTAACTCTCATTGTCACTCTCACTGTCACTGTAACTCTCTTTGTCGCTCTGACTGTCACTGTAACTCTCATTGTCGCTCTCACTCTCACTCTCACTTTCACTGTAACTCTCACTGTCACTCTCACTGTCACTGTAACTCTCATTGTCGCTCTCACTGTCACTGTAACTCTCACTGTCACTGTAACTCTCACTGTTGCTCTCACTGTCACTCTCGCTGTCACTGAAACTCTCACTGTTGCTCTCACTGTCACTGTAACTCTCATTGTCGCTCTCACTGTCACTGTAACTCTCACTGTCACTGTAACTCTCACTGTTGCTCTCACTGTCACTCTCGCTGTAACTGAAACTCTGACTGTTGCTCTCACTGTCACTGTAACTCTCAATGTTGCTCTCATTATCGCTCTCACTGTCACTGTAAATCACATTGTCACTCTCACTGTCACTGTAACTCTCATTGTCGCTCTCACTGTCAATGTAACTCTCATTGTCGCTCTCACTGTCGCTGTAACTCTCATTGTTGCCCTCACTGTCACTCTCACTGACACTGTAACTCTCATTTTCGCTCTCACTGTCACTGCAACTCTCAATTTCAATCTCACTGTCACTCTCACTTGCGCTGTAACTCTAATTGTCGCTCTCATTGTCACTGTAACTCTCATTGTCGCCCTCACTGTCACTGTAACTCTCACTGTCACTCTCACTGTCACTGTAACTCTCATTGTCACTCTCACTGTCACTGTAACTCTCACGGTCACTGTCACTGTCACTGTAACTCTCATTGTCGATCTCATTGTCACTGTAACTCTCATTGTCGCCCTCACTGTCACTGTAATTCTCACTGTCACTCTCACTGTCACTGTAACTCTCATTGTCACTGTCACTGTCACTGTAACTCTCACGGTCACTGTCACTCTCACTTTCGCTCTCACTGTCACTCTCACTGTCACTGTAACTCTCATTGTCACTCTCACTGTCACTGTAACTCTCTTTGTCGCTCTCACTGTCACTGTAACTCTCATTGTCGCTCTCACTGTCACTCTCACTGTCACTGTAACTCTCATTGTCGCTGTAAATTCACTGTCACTGTAACTCTCACTGTCACTGTAACTCTCACTGTCACTCTCCCTGTCACTGTAACTCTCATTGTCGCTCTCACTGCCACTGTAACTCTCATTGTTGCTCTCACTGTCACTGTCACTCTCACTGTCATTGTAACTCTCACTGTTGCTCTCACTGTCACTCTCGCTGTCACTGAAACTATCACTGTTGCTCTCACTGTCACTGTAACTCTCAATGTTGCTCTCACTGTCACTGTAACTCTCATTGTCACTCTAACTTTCACTGTAACTCTCATTGTCACATTCACTGTCACTGTAACTCTCATTGTCGCTCTCACTGTCACTGTAACTCTCATTGTCACTCGCACTGTCACTGTAACTCTCATTGTCGCTCTCACTGTCACTCTCACTGTCACTCTCACTATCACTGAAACTCTCAATGTCACTGTCACTGTCACTGTAACTCTCATTGTCGCTCTCACTGTCACTGTAACTCTCAGTGTCGCTGTAAGACTCATTGATGCTCTCACTGTCACTGTAACTCTCACTGTCACTCTCACTGTCACTCTCACTCTCACTGTCACTCTCACTGTCACTGTAACTCTCATTGTCGCTCTCACTGTCACTGTAACTCTCATTGTCGCTCTCACTGTCACTGTAACTCTCATTGTCACTCTCACTGTCACTGTAAATCTCATTGTCGCTCTCACTGTCACTGTAACTCTCAATGTCGCTCTCACTGTCACTGTAACTCTCCTTGTCGCTCCCGCTGTCTCTGTAACTCTCATTGTCGAGCTCAATATCACTGTAACTCTCATTGTCGCACTCACTGTCAATGTAACTCTCATTGTCGCTCTGACTGTCACTGTAACTCTCATTGTCGCTGTCACTGTCACTCTCACTGTCACTGTAACTCTAATTGTCGCTCTCACTGTCACTGTAACTCTCACTGTCACTGTAACTCTCATTGTCGCTCTCACTGTCACTCTCACTGTCACTTTAACTGTCACTGTCACTCTCACTGTCACTGTAACTCTCACTGTAACTCTCGCTGTCACTCTCACTGTCACTTTAACTCTCATTGTCGCTCTCACTGTCACTGTAACTGTCATTGTCGCTCTCACTGTCACTGTAAATCTCATTGTCGCTCTCACTGTAACTCTCACTGTCACTGTAACTCTCACTGTATCTCTCATTATCGCTCTCACTGTCACTGTAACTCTCATTGTCACTCTCACTGTCACTGGAAATATCATTGTCGCTCTCACTATCACTGTAACTCTCATTGTCGCTCTCACTGTCACTGTAACTCTCATTGTTGCTCTCACTGTCACTCTCACTGACACTGTAACTCTCATTTTCGCTCTCACTGTAACTGTAACTCTCAATTTCGATCTCACTTGCACTGTAACTCTCATTGTCGCTCTCATTGTCACTGTAACTCTCATTGTCGCCCTCAATGTCACCGTAACTCTCACTGTCACTCTCACTGTCACTGTAAATCTCACTGTCACTCTTCCTGTCACTGTAACTCTCATTGTCGCTCTCACTGTCACTGTAACTCTCACTGTCACTGTAACTCTCACTGTTGCTCTCACTGTCACTCTCGCTGTCACTGAAAATCTCACTGTTGCTCTCACTGTCACTGTAACTCTCAATGTTGCTCTCATTATCGCTCTCACTGTCACTGTAAATCACATTGTCACTCTCACTGTCACTGTAACTCTCATTGTCGCTCTCACTGTCACTGTAACTCTCATTGTCGCACTCACTGTCACTGTAACTCTCATTGTCGCTCTCACTGTCACTGTAACTCTCACTTTCGCTCTCACTGTCACTCTCACTGTCACTGTAACTATCATTGTCACTCTCACTGTCACTGTAACACTCATTGTCGCTCTCACTGTCACTGTAACTCTCACTTTCACTCTCCCTGTCACTCTCACTGTCACTGTAACTCTCATTGTCACTCTCACTGTCACTGTAACTCTCTTTGTCGCTCTCACTGTCACTGTAACTCGCATTGTCGCTCTCACTGTCACTGTAACTCTCACTGTCACTCTCACTGTCACTGTAACTCTCACTTTCGCTCTCACTGTCACTCTCACTGTCACTGTAACTCTCATTGTCGCTCTCACTGTCACTGTAAATCTCATTGTCGCTCTCACTGTCACACTCACTGACACAGTAACTCTCAATGTCACTCTCAATGTCACTGAAACTCTCATTGTCGCTGTCACTGTCACTCTCACTGTCACTGTAACTCTCATTGTCGCTCTCACTGTCACTGTAACTCTCACTGTCACTGTAACTCTCATTGTCGCTCTCACTGTCACTCACACTGTCAATCTCACTGTCACTATAACTGTCACTGTCACTCTCACTGTCACTGTAACTCTCACTGTAACTCTCGCTGTCACTCTCACTGTCACTGTAAATCTCATTGTCGCTCTCACTGTCACTCTCACTGACACTGTAACTCTCACTGTCACTATCAATGTCACTGTAACACTCATTGTCGCTGTCACTGTCAGTCTCACTGTCAGTCTCACTGTCACTGTAACTCTCACTGTAACTCTCAATGTCACTGTAACTCTCACTGTTGCTCTCACTGTAACTCTCGCTGTCACTGTAACTCTCACTGTCACTGTAACTCTCATTGTCGCTCTCACTGTCACTGTAACTCTCATTGTCACTCTCACTGTCACTGTCACTCTCAATGTCACTGTAACTCTCATTGTCACTTTCATTGTCACTTGAACTCTCACTGTCGCTCTCACTGTCACTGTAACTCTCATTGTCGCTCTCACTGTCACTGTAAATCTCATTGTCGCTCTCACTGTCACTCTCACTGTCAATCTCACTGTCACTATAACTGTCACTGTCACTCTCACTGTCACTGTAACTCTCACTGTAACTCTCGCTGTCTCTCTCACTGTCACTTTAACTCTCACTGTCACTCTCAATGTCACTGAAACTCTCATTGTCGCTGTCACTGTCACTCTCACTGTCACTGTAACTCTCATTGTCGCTATCACTGTCACTGTAAATCTCACTGTCACTGTAACTCTCATTGTCGCTCTCACTGTCACTCTCACTGTCAATCTCACTGTCACTTTAACTGTCACTGTCACTCTCACTGTCACTGTAACTCTCGCTGTCACTCTCACTGTCACTTTAACTCTCATTGTCGCTCTCACTGTCACTGTAACTCTCATTGTCGCTCTCACTGTCACTGTAAATCTCATTGTCGCTCTCACTGTCACACTCACTGACACAGTAACTCTCAATGTCACTCTCAATGTCACTGAAACTCTCATTGTCGCTGTCACTGTCACTCTCACTGTCACTGTAACTCTCATTGTCGCTCTCACTGTCACTGTAACTCTCACTGTCACTGTAACTCTCATTGTCGCTCTCACTGTCACTCACACTGTCAATCTCACTGTCACTATAACTGTCACTGTCACTCTCACTGTCACTGTAACTCTCACTTTCGCTCTCACTGTCACTCTCACTGTCACTGTAACTCTCATTGTCACTCTCACTGTCACTGTAACTCTCTTTGTCACTCTCACTGTCACTGTAACTCTCACTTTCGCTCTCACTGTCACTCTCACTGTCACTGTAACTATCATTGTCACTCTCACTGTCACTGTAACACTCATTGTCGCTCTCACTGTCACTGTAACTCTCACTTTCACTCTCCCTGTCACTCTCACTGTCACTGTAACTCTCATTGTCACTCTCACTGTCACTGTAACTCTCTTTGTCGCTCTCACTGTCACTGTAACTCGCATTGTCGCTCTCACTGTCACTGTAACTCTCACTGTCACTCTCACTGTCACTGTAACTCTGATTGTTGCTCTCACTGTCACTGTAACTCTCACTGTCACTCTCCCTGTCACTGTAACTCTCATTGTCGCTCTCACTGTCACTGTAACTCACATTGTCGCTCTCACTGTCACTGTAACTCTCACTGTCACTGTAACTCTCATTGTCGCTCTCACTGTCACTCTCACTGTCAATCTCACTGTCACTATAACTGTCACTGTCACTCTCACTGTCACTGTAACTCTCACTGTAATTCTCGATGTCACTCTCACTGTCACTTTAACACTCATTGTCGCTCTCACTGTCACTGTAACTCTCATTGTCGCTCTCACTGTCACTGTAAATCTCATTGTCGCTCTCACTGTCACTCTCACTGTCAATCTCACTGTCACTATAACTGTCACTGTCACTCTCACTGTCACTGTAACTCTCACTGTAACTCTCGCTGTCACTCTCACTGTCACTTTAACTCTCACTGTTACTCTCAATGTCACTGAAACTCTCATTGTCGCTGTCACTGTCACTCTCACTGTCACTGTAACTCTCATTGTCGCTCTCACTGTCACTGTAAATCTCACTGTCACTGTAACTCTCATTGTCGCTCTCACTGTCACTCTCACTGTCAATCTCACTGTCACTTTAACTGTCACTGTCACTCTCACTGTCACTGTAACTCTCACTGTAACTCTCGCTGTCACTCTCACTGTCACTTTAACTCTCATTGTCGCTCTCACTGTCACTGTAACTCTCATTGTCGCTCTCACTGTCACTGTAAATCTCATTGTCGCTCTCACTGTCACACTCACTGACACAGTAACTCTCAATGTCACTCTCAATGTCACTGAAACTCTCATTGTCGCTGTCACTGTCACTCTCACTGTCACTGTAACTCTCATTGTCGCTCTCACTGTCACTGTAACTCTCACTGTCACTGTAACTCTCATTGTCGCTCTCACTGTCACTCACACTGTCAATCTCACTGTCACTATAACTGTCACTGTCACTCTCACTGTCACTGTAACTCTCACTGTAACTCTCGCTGTCACTCTCACTGTCACTGTAAATCTCATTGTCGCTCTCACTGTCACTCTCACTGACACTGTAACTCTCACTGTCACTATCAATGTCACTGTAACACTCATTGTCGCTGTCACTGTCAGTCTCACTGTCAGTCTCAATGTCACTGTAACTCTCACTGTAACTCTCAATGTCACTGTAACTCTCACTGTTGCTCTCAC
The DNA here is from genome assembly GCA_026770705.1 of Isurus oxyrinchus. Lineage (NCBI taxonomy): Eukaryota > Metazoa > Chordata > Chondrichthyes > Lamniformes > Lamnidae > Isurus > Isurus oxyrinchus. The sequence goes on from JANJGN010000415.1 coordinate 303,311, forward strand.
TGTAACTCTCGCTGTCACTGTAACTCTCACTGTCACTGTAACTCTCATTGTCGCTCTCACTGTCACTGTAACTCTCATTGTCACTCTCACTGTCACTGTCACTCTCAATGTCACTGTAACTCTCATTGTCACTTTCATTGTCACTTGAACTCTCACTGTCGCTCTCACTGTCACTGTAACTCTCATTGTCGCTCTCACTGTCACTGTAAATCTCATTGTCGCTCTCACTGTCACTCTCACTGTCAATCTCACTGTCACTATAACTGTCACTGTCACTCTCACTGTCACTGTAACTCTCACTGTAACTCTCGCTGTCTCTCTCACTGTCACTTTAACTCTCACTGTCACTCTCAATGTCACTGAAACTCTCATTGTCGCTGTCACTGTCACTCTCACTGTCACTGTAACTCTCATTGTCGCTCTCACTGTCACTGTAAATCTCACTGTCACTGTAACTCTCATTGTCGCTCTCACTGTCACTCTCACTGTCAATCTCACTGTCACTTTAACTGTCACTGTCACTCTCACTGTCACTGTAACTCTCGCTGTCACTCTCACTGTCACTTTAACTCTCATTGTCGCTCTCACTGTCACTGTAACTCTCATTGTCGCTCTCACTGTCACTGTAAATCTCATTGTCGCTCTCACTGTCACACTCACTGACACTGTAACTCTCAATGTCACTCTCAATGACACTGAAACTCTCATTGTCGCTGTCACTGTCACTCTCACTGTCACTGTAACTCTCATTGTCGCTCTCACTGTCACTGTAACTCTCACTGTCACTGTAACTCTCATTGTCGCTCTCACTGTCACTCACACTGTCAATCTCACTGTCACTATAACTGTCACTGTCACTCTCACTGTCACTTTAACTCTCACTGTAACTCTCGCTGTCACTCTCACTGTCACTGTAAATCTCATTGTCGCTCTCACTGTCACTCTCACTGACACTGTAACTCTCACTGTCACTATCAATGTCACTGTAACACTCATTGTCGCTGTCACTGTCAGTCTCACTGTCAGTCTCACTGTCACTGTAACTCTCACTGTAACTCTCAATGTCACTGTAACTCTCACTGTTGCTCTCACTGTAACTCTCGCTGTCACTGTAACTCTCACTGTCACTGTAACTCTCATTGTCGCTCTCACTGTCACTGTAACTCTCATTGTCACTCTCACTGTCACTGTCACTATCAATGTCACTGTAACTCTCATTGTCGCTCTCACTGTCACTCTCACTGTCACTTTAACTGTCACTGTCACTCTCACTGTCACTGTAACTCTCACTGTAACTCTCGCTGTCACTCTCACTGTCACTTTAACTCTCATTGTCGCTCTCACTGTCACTGTAACTCTCAATGTCACTCTCACTGTCACTGTAACACTCATTCTCACTGTAACTCTCACTTTCGCACTCACTGTCACTCTCACTGTCACTGTAACTCTCATTGTCACTCTCACTGTCACTGTAACTCTCTTTGTCACTCTCACTGTCACTGTAACTCTCACTTTCGCTCTCACTGTAACTCTCACTGTCACTGTAACTCTCATTGTCACTCTCACTGTCACAGTAACTCTCTTTGTCACTCTCACTGTCACTGTAACTCTCACTTTCGCTCTCACTGTCACTCTCACTGTCACTGTAACTATCATTGTCACTCTCACTGTCACTGTAACACTCATTGTCGCTCTCACTGTCACTGTAACTCTCACTGTCACTCTCCCTGTCACTCTCACTGTCACTGTAACTCTCATTGTCACTCTCACTGTCACTGTAACTCTCTTTGTCGCTCTCACTGTCACTGTAACTCGCATTGTCGCTCTCACTGTCACTGTAACTCTCCCTGTCACTCTCACTGTCACTGTAACTCTGATTGTTGCTCTCACTGTCACTGTAACTCTCACTGTCACTCTCCCTGTCACTGTAACTCTCATTGTCGCTCTCACTGTCACTGTAACTCACATTGTCGCTCTCACTGTCACTGTAACTCTCACTGTCACTATAACTCTCATTGTCGCTCTCACTGTCACTCTCACTGTCAATCTCACTGTCACTATAACTGTCACTGTCACTCTCACTGTCACTGTAACTCTCACTGTAATTCTCGATGTCACTCTCACTGTCACTTTAACACTCATTGTCGCTCTCACTGTCACTGTAACTCTCATTGTCGCTCTCACTGTCACTGTAAATCTCATTGTCGCTCTCACTGTCACTCTCACTGTCAATCTCACTGTCACTATAACTGTCACTGTCACTCTCACTGTCACTGTAACTCTCACTGTAACTCTCGCTGTCACTCTCACTGTCACTTTAACTCTCACTGTTACTCTCAATGTCACTGAAACTCTCATTGTCGCTGTCACTGTCACTCTCACTGTCACTGTAACTCTCATTGTCGCTCTCACTGTCACTGTAAATCTCACTGTCACTGTAACTCTCATTGTCGCTCTCACTGTCACTCTCACTGTCAATCTCACTGTCACTTTAACTGTCACTGTCACTCTCACTGTCACTGTAACTCTCACTGTAACTCTCGCTGTCACTCTCACTGTCACTTTAACTCTCATTGTCGCTCTCACTGTCACTGTAACTCTCATTGTCGCTCTCACTGTCACTGTAAATCTCATTGTCGCTCTCACTGTCACACTCACTGACACTGTAACTCTCAATGTCACTCTCAATGTCACTGAAACTCTCATTGTCGCTGTCACTGTCACTCTCACTGTCACTGTAACTCTCATTGTCGCTCTCACTGTCATTGTAACTCTCACTGTCACTGTAACTCTCATTGTCGCTCTCACTGTCACTCACACTGTCAATCTCACTGTCACTATAACTGTCACTGTCACTCTCACTGTCACTGTAACTCTCACTGTAACTCTCGCTGTCACTCTCACTGTCACTGTAAATCTCATTGTCGCTCTCACTGTCACTCTCACTGACACTGTAACTCTCACTGTCACTATCAATGTCACTGCAACACTCATTGTCGCTGTCACTGTCAGTCTCACTGTCAGTCTCACTGTCACTGTAACTCTCACTGTAACTCTCAATGTCACTGTAACTCTCACTGTTGCTCTCACTGTAACTCTCGCTGTCACTGTAACTCTCACTGTCACTGTAACTCTCATTGTCGCTCTCACTGTCACTGTAACTCTCATTGTCACTCTCACTGTCACTGTCACTATCAATGTCACTGTAACTCTCATTGTCACTTTCACTGTCACTTGAACTCTCACTGTCGCTCTCACTGTCACTGTAACTCTCATTGTCGCTCTCACTGTCACTGTAAATCTCATTGTCGCTCTCACTGTCACTCTCACTGTCAATCTCACTGTCACTATAACTGTCACTGTCACTCTCACTGTCACTGCAACTCTCACTGTAACTCTCGCTGTCTCTCTCACTGTCACTTTAACTCTCACTGTCACTCTCAATGTCACTGAAACTCTCATTGTCGCTGTCACTGTCACTCTCACTGTCACTGTAACTCTCATTGTCGCTCTCACTGTCACTGTAAATCTCACTGTCACTGTAACTCTCATTGTCGCTCTCACTGTCACTCTCACTGTCAATCTCACTGTCACTTTAACTGTCACTGTCATTCTCACTGTCACTGTAACTCTCACTGTAACTCTCGCTGTCACTCTCACTGTCACTTTAAATCTCATTGTCGCTCTCACTGTCACTGCAACTCTCATTGTCACTCTCACTGTCACTGGAAATATCATTGTCGCTCTCACTATCACTGTAACTCTCATTGTCGCTCTCACTGTCACTGTAACTCTCATTGTTGCTCTCACTGTCACTCTCACTGACACTGTAACTCTCATTTTCGCTCTCACTGTAACTGTAACTCTCAATTTCGATCTCACTGTCACTCTCACTTGCACTGTAACTCTCATTGTCGCTCTCATTGTCACTGTAACTCTCATTGTCGCCCTCGCTGTCACCGTAACTCTCACTGTCACTCTCACTGTCACTGTAACTCTCATTGTCACTCCCACTGTCACTGTAACTCTCATTGTCACTCTCACTGTCACTGTAACTCTCATTGTCACTCCCACTGTCACTGTAACTCTCACGGTCACTGTCACTGTCACTGTAACTCTCAATGTCACTCTCACTGTCACTGTAACACTCATTGTCACTGTAACTCTCACTTTCGCTCTCACTGTCACTCTCACTGTCACTGTTAGTCTCATTGTCACTCTCACTGTCACTGTAACTCTCTTTGTCGCACTCACTGTCACTGCAACTCTCACTTTCGCTCTCACTGTCACTCTCACTGTCACTGTAACTCTCATTGTCACTCTCACTGTCACTGTAACTCTCTTTGTCGCTCTGACTGTCACTGTAACTCTCATTGTCGCTCTCACTCTCACTCTCACTTTCACTGTAACTCTCACTGTCACTCTCACTGTCACTGTAACTCTCATTGTCGCTCTCACTGTCACTGTAACTCTCACTGTCACTGTAACTCTCACTGTTGCTCTCACTGTCACTCTCGCTGTCACTGAAACTCTCACTGTTGCTCTCACTGTCACTGTAACTCTCATTGTCGCTCTCATTGTCACTGTAACTCTCACTGTCACTGTAACTCTCACTGTTGCTCTCACTGTCACTCTCGCTGTCACTGAAACTCTCACTGTTGCTCTCACTGTCACTGTAACTCTCAATGTTGCTCTCATTATCGCTCTCACTGTCACTGTAAATCACATTGTCACTCTCACTGTCACTGTAACTCTCATTGTCGCTCTCACTGTCAATGTAACTCTCATTGTCGCTCTCACTGTCGCTGTAACTCTCATTGTTGCCCTCACTGTCACTCTCACTGACACTGTAACTCTCATTTTCGCTCTCACTGTCACTGCAACTCTCAATTTCAATCTCACTGTCACTCTCACTTGCGCTGTAACTCTAATTGTCGCTCTCATTGTCACTGTAACTCTCATTGTCGCCCTCACTGTCACTGTAACTCTCACTGTCACTCTCACTGTCACTGTAACTCTCATTGTCACTCTCACTGTCACTGTAACTCTCACGGTCACTGTCACTGTCACTGTAACTCTCATTGTCGATCTCATTGTCACTGTAACTCTCATTGTCGCCCTCACTGTCACTGTAATTCTCACTGTCACTCTCACTGTCACTGTAACTCTCATTGTCACTCTCACTGTCACTGTAACTCTCACGGTCACTGTCACTCTCACTTTCGCTCTCACTGTCACTCTCACTGTCACTGTAACTCTCATTGTCACTCTCACTGTCACTGTAACTCTCTTTGTCGCTCTCACTGTCACTGTAACTCTCATTGTCGCTCTCACTGTCACTCTCACTGTCACTGTAACTCTCATTGTCGCTGTAAATTCACTGTCACTGTAACTCTCACTGTCACTGTAACTCTCACTGTCACTCTCCCTGTCACTGTAACTCTCATTGTCGCTCTCACTGTCACTGTAAATCTCATTGTTGCTCTCACTGTCACTGTCACTCTCACTGTCACTGTAACTCTCACTGTTGCTCTCACTGTCACTCTCGCTGTCACTGAAACTCTCACTGTTGCTCTCACTGTCACTGTAACTCTCATTGTCGCTCTCATTGTCACTGTAACTCTCACTGTCACTGTAACTCTCACTGTTGCTCTCACTGTCACTGTAACTGTCATTGTCGCTCTCACTGTCACTGTAAATCTCATTGTCGCTCTCACTGTAACTCTCACTGTCACTGTAACTCTCACTGTATCTCTCATTATCGCTCTCACTGTCACTGTAACTCTCATTGTCACTCTCACTGTCACTGGAAATATCATTGTCGCTCTCACTATCACTGTAACTCTCATTGTCGCTCTCACTGTCACTGTAACTCTCATTGTTGCTCTCACTGTCACTCTCACTGACACTGTAACTCTCATTTTCGCTCTCACTGTAACTGTAACTCTCAATTTCGATCTCACTTGCACTGTAACTCTCATTGTCGCTCTCATTGTCACTGTAACTCTCATTGTCGCCCTCACTGTCACCGTAACTCTCACTGTCACTCTCACTGTCACTGTAAATCTCACTGTCACTCTTCCTGTCACTGTAACTCTCATTGTCGCTCTCACTGTCACTGTAACTCTCACTGTCACTGTAACTCTCACTGTTGCTCTCACTGTCACTCTCGCTGTCACTGAAAATCTCACTGTTGCTCTCACTGTCACTGTAACTCTCAATGTTGCTCTCATTATCGCTCTCACTGTCACTGTAAATCACATTGTCACTCTCACTGTCACTGTAACTCTCATTGTCGCTCTCACTGTCACTGTAACTCTCATTGTCGCTCTCACTGTCACTGTAACTCTCATTGTTGCCCTCACTGTCACTGTAATTCTCACTGTCACTCTCACTGTCACTGTAACTCTCATTGTCACTCTCACTGTCACTGTAACTCTCACGGTCACTGTCACTCTCACTTTCGCTCTCACTGTCACTCTCACTGTCACTGTAACTCTCATTGTCACTCTCACTGTCACTGTAACTGTCTTTGTCGCTCTCACTGTCACTGTAACTCTCATTGTCGCTCTCACTGTCACTCTCACTGTCACTGTAACTCTCATTGTCGCTGTAAATTCACTGTCACTGTAACTCTCACTGTCACTGTAACTCTCACTGTCACTCTCCCTGTCACTGTAACTCTCATTGTCGCTCTCACTGTCACTGTAACTCTCATTGTTGCTCTCACTGTCACTGCCACTCTCACGGTCATTGTAACTCTCACTGTTGCTCTCACTGTCACTCTCGCTGTCACTGAAACTCTCACTGTTGCTCTCACTGTCACTGTAACTCTCAATGTTGCTCTCACTGTCACTGTAACTCTCATTGTCACTCTAACTGTCACTGTAACTCTCATTGTCACATTCACTGTCACTGTAACTCTCATTGTCGCTCTCACTGTCACTGTAACTCTCATTGTCACTCTCACTGTCACTGTAACTCTCATTGTCGCTCTCACTGTCACTGTAACTTGCACTGTCGCTCTCACTGTCACTGTAACTCAGTGTCGCTCTCACTGTCACTGTAACTCTCGCTGTCACTCTCACTGTCACTTTAACTCTCATTGTCGCTCTCACTGTCACTGTAACTCTCATTGTCGTTCTCACTGTCACTGTAAATCTCATTGTCGCTCTCACTGTCACTCTCAATGTCACTGTAACTTTCACTGTCACTCTCAATGTCACTGTAACTCTCATTGTCGCTGTCACTGTCACTCTCACTGTCACTGTAACTCTCATTGTGGCTCTCACTGTCACTGTAACTCTCATTGTCGCTCTCACTGTCACTGTCACTGTCAGTCTCACTGTCACTGTAACTCTCACTGTTGCTCTCACTGTCACTGTAACTCTCATTGTCACTTTCGCTGTCACTGTAACTCTCACTGTCACTCTCACTGACACTGTAACTCTCATTTTCGCTCTCACTGTCACTGCAACTCTCAATTTCAATCTCACTGTCACTCTCACTTGCGCTGTAACTCTAATTGTCGCTCTCATTGTCACTGTAACTCTCATTGTCGCCCTCACTGTCACTGTAACTCTCACTGTCACTCTCACTGTCACTGTAACTCTCATTGTCACTCTCACTGTCACTGTAACTCTCACGGTCACTGTCACTGTCACTGTAACTCTCATTGTCGATCTCATTGTCACTGTAACTCTCATTGTCGCCCTCACTGTCACTGTAATTCTCACTGTCACTCTCACTGTCACTGTAACTCTCATTGTCACTCTCACTGTCACTGTAACTCTCACGGTCACTGTCACTCTCACTTTCGCTCTCACTGTCACTCTCACTGTCACTGTAACTCTCATTGTCACTCTCACTGTCACTGTAACTCTCTTTGTCGCTCTCACTGTCACTGTAACTCTCATTGTCGCTCTCACTGTCACTCTCACTGTCACTGTAACTCTCATTGTCGCTGTAAATTCACTGTCACTGTAACTCTCACTGTCACTGTAACTCTCACTGTCACTCTCCCTGTCACTGTAACTCTCATTGTCGCTCTCACTGTCACTGTAAATCTCATTGTTGCTCTCACTGTCACTGTCACTCTCACTGTCATTGTAACTCTCACTGTTGCTCTCACTGTCACTCTCGCTGTCACTGAAACTATCACTGTTGCTCTCACTGTCACTGTAACTCTCAATGTTGCTCTCACTGTCACTGTAACTCTCATTGTCACTCTAACTTTCACTGTAACTCTCATTGTCACATTCACTGTCACTGTAACTCTCATTGTCGCTCTCACTGTCACTGTAACTCTCATTGTCACTCTCACTGTCACTGTAACTCTCATTGTCGCTCTCACTGTCACTCTCACTGTCACTCTCACTATCACTGAAACTCTCAATGTCACTGTCACTGTCACTGTAACTCTCATTGTCGCTCTCACTGTCACTGTAACTCTCAGTGTCGCTGTAAGACTCATTGATGCTCTCACTGTCACTGTAACTCTCACTGTCACTCTCACTGTCACTCTCACTCTCACTGTCACTCTCACTGTCACTGTAACTCTCATTGTCGCTCTCACTGTCACTGTAACTCTCATTGTCGCTCTCACTGTCACTGTAACTCTCATTGTCACTCTCACTGTCACTGTAAATCTCATTGTCGCTCTCACTGTCACTGTAACTCTCAATGTCGCTCTCACTGTCACTGTAACTCTCCTTGTCGCTCCCGCTGTCTCTGTAACTCTCATTGTCGAGCTCAATATCACTGTAACTCTCATTGTCGCACTCACTGTCAATGTAACTCTCATTGTCGCTCTGACTGTCACTGTAACTCTCATTGTCGCTGTCACTGTCACTCTCACTGTCACTTTAACTCTAATTGTCGCTCTCACTGTCACTGTAACTCTCACTGTCACTGTAACTCTCATTGTCGCTCTCACTGTCACTCTCACTGTCACTTTAACTGTCACTGTCACTCTCACTGTCACTGTAACTCTCACTGTAACTCTCGCTGTCACTCTCACTGTCACTTTAACTCTCATTGTCGCTCTCACTGTCACTGTAACTGTCATTGTCGCTCTCACTGTCACTGTAAATCTCATTGTCGCTCTCACTGTAACTCTCACTGTCACTGTAACTCTCACTGTATCTCTCATTATCGCTCTCACTGTCACTGTAACTCTCATTGTCACTCTCACTGTCACTGGAAATATCATTGTCGCTCTCACTATCACTGTAACTCTCATTGTCGCTCTCACTGTCACTGTAACTCTCATTGTTGCTCTCACTGTCACTCTCACTGACACTGTAACTCTCATTTTCGCTCTCACTGTAACTGTAACTCTCAATTTCGATCTCACTTGCACTGTAACTCTCATTGTCGCTCTCATTGTCACTGTAACTCTCATTGTCGCCCTCACTGTCACCGTAACTCTCACTGTCACTCTCACTGTCACTGTAAATCTCACTGTCACTCTTCCTGTCACTGTAACTCTCATTGTCGCTCTCACTGTCACTGTAACTCTCACTGTCACTGTAACTCTCACTGTTGCTCTCACTGTCACTCTCGCTGTCACTGAAAATCTCACTGTTGCTCTCACTGTCACTGTAACTCTCAATGTTGCTCTCATTATCGCGCTCACTGTCACTGTAAATCACATTGTCACTCTCACTGTCACTGTAACTCTCATTGTCGCTCTCACTGTCACTGTAACTCTCATTGTCGCTCTCACTGTCACTGTAACTCTCATTGTCGCCCTCACTGTCACTGTAATTCTCACTGTCACTCTCACTGTCACTGTAACTCTCATTGTCACTCTGACTGTCACTGTAACTCTCACGGTCACTGTCACTCTCACTTTCGCTCTCACTGTCACTCTCACTGTCACTGTAACTCTCATTGTCACTCTCACTGTCACTGTAACTGTCTTTGTCGCTCTCACTGTCACTGTAACTCTCATTGTCGCTCTCACTGTCACTCTCACTGTCACTGTAACTCTCATTGTCGCTGTAAATTCACTGTCACTGTAACTCTCACTGTCACTGTAACTCTCACTGTCACTCTCCCTGTCACTGTAACTCTCATTGTCGCTCTCACTGTCACTGTAACTCTCATTGTTGCTCTCACTGTCACTGCCACTCTCACGGTCATTGTAACTCTCACTGTTGCTCTCACTGTCACTCTCGCTGTCACTGAAACTCTCACTGTTGCTCTCACTGTCACTGTAACTCTCAATGTTGCTCTCACTGTCACTGTAACTCTCATTGTCACTCTAACTGTCACTGTAACTCTCATTGTCACATTCACTGTCACTGTAACTCAGTGTCGCTCTCACTGTCACTGTAACTCTCGCTGTCACTCTCACTGTCACTTTAACTCTCATTGTCGCTCTCACTGTCACTGTAACTCTCATTGTCGTTCTCACTGTCACTGTAAATCTCATTGTCGCTCTCACTGTCACTCTCAATGTCACTGTAACTTTCACTGTCACTCTCAATGTCACTGTAACTCTCATTGTCGCTGTCACTGTCACTCTCACTGTCACTGTAACTCTCATTGTGGCTCTCACTGTCACTGTAACTCTCATTGTCGCTCTCACTGTCACTGTCACTGTCAGTCTCACTGTCACTGTAACTCTCACTGTTGCTCTCACTGTCACTGTAACTCTCATTGTCACTTTCGCTGTCACTGTAACTCTCACTGTCACACTCACTGTCACTGTAACTCTCATTGTCGCTCTCACTGTCACTCTCACTGTCACTCTCACTATCACTGAAACTCTCAATGTCACTGTCACTGTCACTGTAACTCTCATTGTCGCTCTCACTGTCACTGTAACTCTCAGTGTCGCTGTAAGACTCATTGATGCTCTCACCGTCACTGTAACTCTCACTGTCACTCTCACTGTCACTCTCACTGTCACTGTAACTCTCACTGTTGCTCTCACTGTCACTGTAACTCTCAATGTTGCTCTCATTATCGCTCTCACTGTCACTGTAAATCACATTGTCACTCTCACTGTCACTGTAACTCTCATTGTCGCTCTCACTGTCACTGTAACTCTCATTGTCGCTCTCACTGTCACTGTAACTCTCATTGTTGCCCTCACTGTCACTCTCACTGACACTGTAACTCTCATTTTCGCTCTCACTGTCACTGTAACTCTCAATTTCGATCTCACTGTCACTCTCACTTGCACTGTAACTCTAATTGTCGCTCTCATTGTCACTGTAACTCTCATTGTCGCCCTCACTGTCACTGTAACTCTCACTGTCACTCTCACTGTCACTGTAACTCTCATTGTCACTCTCACTGTCACTGTAACTCTCACGGTCACTGTCACTGTCACTGTAACTCTCATTGTCGATCTCATTGTCACTGTAACTCTCATTGTCGCCCTCACTGTCACTGTAATTCTCACTGTCACTCTCACTGTCACTGTAACTCTCATTGTCACTCTCACTGTCACTGTAACTCTCACGGTCACTGTCACTCTCACTTTCGCTCTCACTGTCACTCTCACTGTCACTGTAACTCTCATTGTCACTCTCACTGTCACTGTAACTCTCTTTGTCGCTCTCACTGTCACTGTAACTCTCATTGTTGCTCTCACTGTCACTCTCACTGTCACTGTAACTCTCATTGTCGCTGTAAATTCACTGTCACTGTAACTCTCACTGTCACTGTAACTCTCACTGTCACTCTCCCTGTCACTGTAACTCTCATTGTCGCTCTCACTGTCACTGTAACTCTCATTGTTGCTCTCACTGTCACTGTCACTCTCACTGTCACTGTAACTCTCACTGTTGCTCTCACTGTCACTCTCGCTGTCACTGAAACTCTCACTGTTGCTCTCACTGTCACTGTAACTCTCAATGTTGCTCTCACTGTCACTGTAACTCTCATTGTCACTCTAACTGTCACTGTAACTCTCATTGTCACATTCACTGTCACTGTAACTCTCATTGTCGCTCTCACTGTCACTGTAACTCTCATTGTCACTCTCACTGTCACTGTAACTCTCATTGTCGCTCTCACTGTCACTGTAACTTGCACTGTCGCTCTCACTGTCACTGTAACTCACAGTGTCGCTCTCACTGTCACTGTAACTCTCGCTGTCACTCTCACTGTCACTTTAACTCTCATTGTCGCTCTCACTGTCACTGTAACTCTCATTGTCGCTCTCACTGTCACTGTAACTCTCATTGTCACTCTCACTGTCACTGTAAATCTCATTGTCGCTCTCACTGTCACTGTAACTCTCAATGTCGCTCTCACTGTCACTGTAACTCTCCTTGTCGCTCCCGCTGTCTCTGTAACTCTCATTGTCGAGCTCAATATCACTGTAACTCTCATTGTCGCACTCACTGTCAATGTAACTCTCATTGTCGCTCTGACTGTCACTGTAACTCTCATTGTCGCTGTCACTGTCACTCTCACTGTCACTTTAACTCTAATTGTCGCTCTCACTGTCACTGTAACTCTCACTGTCACTGTAACTCTCATTGTCGCTCTCACTGTCACTCTCACTGTCACTTTAACTGTCACTGTCACTCTCACTGTCACTGTAACTCTCACTGTAACTCTCGCTGTCACTCTCACTGTCACTTTAACTCTCATTGTCGCTCTCACTGTCACTGTAACTGTCATTGTCGCTCTCACTGTCACTGTAAATCTCATTGTCGCTCTCACTGTAACTCTCACTGTCACTGTAACTCTCACTGTATCTCTCATTATCGCTCTCACTGTCACTGTAACTCTCATTGTCACTCTCACTGTCACTGGAAATATCATTGTCGCTCTCACTATCACTGTAACTCTCATTGTCGCTCTCACTGTCACTGTAACTCTCATTGTTGCTCTCACTGTCACTCTCACTGACACTGTAACTCTCATTTTCGCTCTCACTGTAACTGTAACTCTCAATTTCGATCTCACTTGCACTGTAACTCTCATTGTCGCTCTCATTGTCACTGTAACTCTCATTGTCGCCCTCACTGTCACCGTAACTCTCACTGTCACTCTCACTGTCACTGTAAATCTCACTGTCACTCTTCCTGTCACTGTAACTCTCATTGTCGCTCTCACTGTCACTGTAACTCTCACTGTCACTGTAACTCTCACTGTTGCTCTCACTGTCACTCTCGCGGTCACTGAAAATCTCACTGTTGCTCTCACTGTCACTGTAACTCTCAATGTTGCTCTCATTATCGCTCTCACTGTCACTGTAAATCACATTGTCACTCTCACTGTCACTGTAACTCTCATTGTCGCTCTCACTGTCACTGTAACTCTCATTGTCGCTCTCACTGTCACTGTAACTCTCATTGTCGCCCTCACTGTCACTGTAATTCTCACTGTCACTCTCACTGTCACTGTAACTCTCATTGTCACTCTCACTGTCACTGTAACTCTCACGGTCACTGTCACTCTCACTTTCGCTCTCACTGTCACTCTCACTGTCACTGTAACTCTCATTGTCACTCTCACTGTCACTGTAACTGTCTTTGTCGCTCTCACTGTCACTGTAACTCTCATTGTCGCTCTCACTGTCACTCTCACTGTCACTGTAACTCTCATTGTCGCTGTAAATTCACTGTCACTGTAACTCTCACTGTCACTGTAACTCTCACTGTCACTCTCCCTGTCACTGTAACTCTCATTGTCGCTCTCACTGTCACTGTAACTCTCATTGTTGCTCTCACTGTCACTGCCACTCTCACGGTCATTGTAACTCTCACTGTTGCTCTCACTGTCACTCTCGCTGTCACTGAAACTCTCACTGTTGCTCTCACTGTCACTGTAACTCTCAATGTTGCTCTCACTGTCACTGTAACTCTCATTGTCACTCTAACTGTCACTGTAACTCTCATTGTCACATTCACTGTCACTGTAACTCTCATTGTCGCTCTCACTGTCACTGTAACTCTCATTGTCACTCTCACTGTCACTGTAACTCTCATTGTTGCTCTCACTGTCACTGTCACTCTCACTGTCACTGTAACTCTCACTGTTGCTCTCAATGTCACTCTCGCTGTCACTGAAACTCTCACTGTTGCTCTCACTGTCACTGTAACTCTCAATGTTGCTCTCACTGTCACTGTAACTCTCATTGTCACTCTAACTGTCACTGTAACTCTCATTGTCACATTCACTGTCACTGTAACTCTCATTGTCGCTCTCACTGTCACTGTAACTCTCATTGTCACTCTCACTGTCACTGTAACTCTCATTGTCGCTCTCACTGTCACTGTAACTTGCACTGTCGCTCTCACTGTCACTGTAACTCAGTGTCGCTCTCACTGTCACTGTAACTCTCGCTGTCACTCTCACTGTCACTTTAACTCTCATTGTCGCTCTCACTGTCACTGTAACTCTCATTGTCGTTCTCACTGTCACTGTAAATCTCATTGTCGCTCTCACTGTCACTCTCAATGTCACTGTAACTTTCACTGTCACTCTCAATGTCACTGTAACTCTCATTGTCGCTGTCACTGTCACTCTCACTGTCACTGTAACTCTCATTGTGGCTCTCACTGTCACTGTAACTCTCATTGTCGCTCTCACTGTCACTGTCACTGTCAGTCTCACTGTCACTGTAACTCTCACTGTTCCTCTCACTGTCACTGTAACTCTCATTGTCACTTTCGCTGTCACTGTAACTCTCACTGTCACACTCACTGTCACTGTAACTCTCATTGTCGCTCTCACTGTCACTCTCACTGTCACTCTCACTATCACTGAAACTCTCAATGTCACTGTCACTGTCACTGTAACTCTCATTGTCGCTCTCACTGTCACTGTAACTCTCAGTGTCGCTGTAAGACTCATTGATGCTCTCACTGTCACTGTAACTCTCACTGTCACTCTCACTGTCACTGTAACTCTCACTGTTGCTCTCACTGTCACTGTAACTCTCAATGTTGCTCTCATTATCGCTCTCACTGTCACTGTAAATCACATTGTCACTCTCACTGTCACTGTAACTCTCATTGTCGCTCTCACTGTCACTGTAACTCTCATTGTCGCTCTCACTGTCACTGTAACTCTCATTGTTGCCCTCACTGTCACTCTCACTGACACTGTAACTCTCATTTTCGCTCTCACTGTCACTGTAACTCTCAATTTCGATCTCACTGTCACTCTCACTTGCACTGTAACTCTAATTGTCGCTCTCATTGTCACTGTAACTCTCATTGTCGCCCTCACTGTCACTGTAACTCTCACTGTCACTCTCACTGTCACTGTAACTCTCATTGTCACTCTCACTGTCACTGTAACTCTCACGGTCACTGTCACTGTCACTGTAACTCTCATTGTCGATCTCATTGTCACTGTAACTCTCATTGTCGCCCTCACTGTCACTGTAATTCTCACTGTCACTCTCACTGTCACTGTAACTCTCATTGTCACTCTCACTGTCACTGTAACTCTCACGGTCACTGTCACTCTCACTTTCGCTCTCACTGTCACTCTCACTGTCACTGTAACTTTCATTGTCACTCTCACTGTCACTGTAACTCTCTTTGTCGCTCTCACTGTCACTGTAACTCTCATTGTTGCTCTCACTGTCACTCTCACTGTCACTGTAACTCTCATTGTCGCTGTAAATTCACTGTCACTGTAACTCTCACTGTCACTGTAACTCTCACTGTCACTCTCCCTGTCACTGTAACTCTCATTGTCGCTCTCACTGTCACTGTAACTCTCATTGTTGCTCTCACTGTCACTGTCACTCTCACTGTCACTGTAACTCTCACTGTTGCTCTCACTGTCACTCTCGCTGTCACTGAAACTCTCACTGTTGCTCTCACTGTCACTGTAACTCTCAATGTTGCTCTCACTGTCACTGTAACTCTCATTGTCACTCTAACTGTCACTGTAACTCTCATTGTCACATTCACTGTCACTGTAACTCTCATTGTCGCTCTCACTGTCACTGTAACTCTCATTGTCACTCTCACTGTCACTGTAACTCTCATTGTCGCTCTCACTGTCACTGTAACTTGCACTGTCGCTCTCACTGTCACTGTAACTCACAGTGTCGCTCTCACTGTCACTGTAACTCTCGCTGTCACTCTCACTGTCACTTTAACTCTCATTGTCGCTCTCACTGTCACTGTAACTCTCATTGTCGTTCTCACTGTCACTGTAACTCTCATTGTCGCTCTCACTGTCACTCTCAATGTCACTGTAACTTTCACTGTCACTCTCAATGTCACTGTAACTCTCATTGTCGCTGTCACTGTCACTCTCACTGTCACTGTAACTCTCATTGTGGCTCTCACTGTCACTGTAACTCTCATTGTCGCTCTCACTGTCACTGTCAGTCTCACTGTCACTGTAACTCTCACTGTTGCTCTCACTGTCACTCTAACTCTCATTGTCACTTTCGCTGTCACTGTAACTCTCACTGTCACACTCACTGTCACTGTAACTCTCATTGTCACTCTCACTGTCACTCTCACTGTCACTCTCACTATCACTGAAACTCTCAATGTCACTGTCACTTTCACTGTAACTCTCATTGTCGCTCTCACTGTCACTGTAACTCTCAGTGTCGCTGTAAGACTCATTGATGCTCTCACTGTCACTGTAACTCTCACTGTCACTCTCACTGTCACTCTCACTCTCACTGTCACACTCACTGTCACTGTAACTCTCATTGTCGCTCTCACTGTCACTGTAACTCTCATTGTCGCTCTCACTGTCACTGTAACTCTCATTGTCACTCTCACTGTCACTGTAAATCTCATTGTCGCTCTCACTGTCACTGCAACTCTCAATGTCGCTCTCACTGTCACTGTAACTCTCCTTGTCGCTCCCGCTGTCTCTGTAACTCTCATTGTCGAGCTCAATATCACTGTAACTCTCATTGTCGCTCTCACTGTCACTGTAACTCTCACTGTCGCTCTGACTGTCACTGTAACTCTCATTGTCGCTGTCACTGTCACTCTCACTGTCACTGTAACTCTCATTGTCGCTCTCACTGTCACTGTAACTCTCACTGTCACTGTAACTCTCATTGTCGCTCTCACTGTCACTCTCACTGTCAATCTCACTGTCACTTTAACTGTCACTGTCACTCTCACTGTCACTGTAACTCTCACTGTAACTCTCGCTGTCACTCTCACTGTCACTTTAACTCTCATTGTCGCTCTCACTGTCACTGTAACTCTCATTGTCGCTCTCACTGTCACTGTAAATCTCATTGTCGCTCTCACTGTAACTCTCACTGTCACTGTAACTCTCACTGTATCTCTCATTATCGCTCTCACTGTCACTATAACTCTCATTGTCACTCTCACTGTCACTGGAAATATCATTGTCGCTCTCACTATCACTGTAACTCTCATTGTCGCTCTCACTGTCACTGTAACTCTAATTGTTGCTCTCACTGTCACTCTCACTGACACTGTAACTCTCATTTTCGCTCTCACTGTAACTGTAACTCTCAATTTCGATCTCACTGTCACTCTCACTTGCACTGTAACTCTCATTGTCGCTCTCATTGCCACTGTAACTCTCATTGTCGCCCTCACTGTCACGGTAACTCTCACTGTCACTCTCACTGTCACGGTAACTCTCATTGTCACTCCCACTGTCACTGTAACTCTCACGGTCACTGTCACTGTCACTGTAACTCTCAATGTCGCTCTCATTGTCACTGTAACACTCATTGTCACTGTAACTCTCACTTTCGCTCTCACTGTCACTCTCACTGTCACTGTTAGTCTCATTGTCACTCTCACTGTCACTGTAACTCTCTTTGTCGCACTCACTGTCACTGCAACTCTCACTTTCGCTCTCACTGTCACTCTCACTGTCACTGTAACTCTCATTGTCACTCTCACTGTCACTGTAACTCTCTTTGTCGCTCTGACTGTCACTGTAACTCTCATTGTCGCTCTCACTCTCACTCTCACTGTCACTGTAACTCTCACTTTCACTGTAACTCTCACTGTCACTCTCCCTGTCACTGTAACTCTCATTGTCGCTCTCACTGTCACTGTAACTCTCACTGTCACTGTAACTCTCACTGTTGCTCTCACTGTCACTGTAACTCTCAATGTTGCTCTCATTATCGCTCTCACTGTCACTGTAAATCACATTGTCACTCTCACTGTCACTGTAACTCTCATTGTCGCTCTCACTGTAACTGTAACTCTCATTGTCGCTCTCACTGTCACTGTGACTCTCATTGTTGCCCTCACTGTCACTCTCACTGACACTGTAACTCTCATTTTCGCTCTCACTGTCTCTGTAACTCTCAATTTCGATCTCACTGTCACTCTCACTTGCACTGTAACTCTAATTGTCGCTCTCATTGTCACTGTAACTCTCATTGTCGCCCTCACTGTCACTGTAACTCTCACTGTCACTCTCACTGTAACTGTAACTCTCATTGTCACTCTCACTGTCACTGTAACTCTCACGGTCACTGTCACTGTCACTGTAACTCTCATTGTCGATCTCATTGTCACTGTAACTCTCATTGTCGCCCTCACTGTCACTGTAATTCTCACTGTCACTCTCACTGTCACTGTAACTCTCATTGTCACTCTTACTGTCACTGTAACTCTCACGGTCACTGTCACTCTCACTTTCGCTCTCACTGTCACTCTCACTGTCACTGTAACTCTCCTTGTCACTCTCACTGTCACTGTAACTCTCTTTATCGCTCTCACTGTCACTGTAACTCTCATTGTCGCTCTCACTGTCACTCTCACTGTCACTGTAACTCTCATTGTCGCTGTAAATTCACTGTCACTGTAACTCTCACTGTCACTGTAACTCTCACTGTCACTCTCCCTGTCACTGTAACTCTCATTGTCGCTCTCACTGTCACTGTAACTCTCATTGTTGCTCTCACTGTCACTGTCACTCTCACTGTCACTGTAACTCTCACTGTTGCTCTCAATGTCACTCTCGCTGTCACTGAAACTCTCACTGTTGCTCTCACTGTCACTGTAACTCTCAATGTTGCTCTCACTGTCACTGTAACTCTCATTGTCACTCTAACTGTCACTGTAACTCTCATTGTCACATTCACTGTCACTGTAACTCTCATTGTCGCTCTCACTGTCACTGTAACTCTCATTGTCACTCTCACTGTCACTGTAACTCTCATTGTCGCTCTCACTGTCACTGTAACTTGCACTGTCGCTCTCACTGTCACTGTAACTCAGTGTCGCTCTCACTGTCACTGTAACTCTCGCTGTCACTCTCACTGTCACTTTAACTCTCATTGTCGCTCTCACTGTCACTGTAACTCTCATTGTCGTTCTCACTGTCACTGTAAATCTCATTGTCGCTCTCACTGTCACTCTCAATGTCACTGTAACTTTCACTGTCACTCTCAATGTCACTGTAACTCTCATTGTCGCTGTCACTGTCACTCTCACTGTCACTGTAACTCTCATTGTGGCTCTCACTGTCACTGTAACTCTCATTGTCGCTCTCACTGTCACTGTCACTGTCAGTCTCACTGTCACTGTAACTCTCACTGTTCCTCTCACTGTCACTGTAACTCTCATTGTCACTTTCGCTGTCACTGTAACTCTCACTGTCACACTCACTGTCACTGTAACTCTCATTGTCGCTCTCACTGTCACTCTCACTGTCACTGTCACTATCACTGAAACTCTCAATGTCACTGTCACTGTCACTGTAACTCTCATTGTCGCTCTCACTGTCACTGTAACTCTCAGTGTCGCTGTAAGACTCATTGATGCTCTCACTGTCACTGTAACTCTCACTGTCACTCTCACTGTCACTCTCACTGTCACTGTAACTCTCATTGTCGCTCTCACTGTCACTGTAACTCTCATTGTCGCTCTCACTGTCACTGTAACTCTCATTGTCACTCTCAATGTCACTGTAAATCTCATTGTCGCTCTCACGGTCACTGTAACTCTCAATGTCGCTCTCACTGTCACTGTAACTCTCCTTGTCGCTCCCGCTGTCTCTGTAACTCTCATTGTCGAGCTCAATATCACTGTAACTCTCATTGTTGCTCTCACTGTCACTGTAACTCTCATTGTCGCTCTGACTGTCACTGTAACTCTCATTGTCGCTCTCACTGTCACTGTAACTCTCATTGTCACTCTCACTGTCACTGTAAATCTCATTGTCACTCTCACTGTCACTGTAACACTCAATGTCGCTCTCACTGTCACTGTAACTCTCATTGTCGCTCTCACTGTCACTGTAAGTCTCATTGTCGCTCTCACTGTAACACTCACTGTCACCTTAACTCTCACTGTAACTCTCATTATCGCTCTCACTGTCTCTGTAAACCTCATTGTCACTCTCACTGTCACTGTAACTCTCATTGTCGCTCTCACTGTCACTGTAACTCTCATTGTCGCTCTCACTGTCACTGTAACTCTCATTGTTGCTCTCTCTGTCACTCTCACTGACACTGTAACTCTCACTGTCGCTCTAACTGTCACTGTAAATCACATTGTCACTCTCACTGTCACTGTAACTCTCATTGTCGCTCTCACTGTCACTGTAACTCTCATTGTCGCTCTCACTGTCACTGTAACTCTCATTGTTTCCCTCACTGTCACTCTCACTGACACTGTAACTCTCATTTTCGCTCTCACTGTAACTGTAACTCTCAATTTCGATCTCACTGTCACTCTCACTTGCACTGTAACTCTCTTTGTCGCTCTCATTGCCACTGTAACTCTCATTGTCGCCCTCACTGTCACGGTAACTCTCACTGTCACTCTCACTGTCACGGTAACTCTCATTGTCAGTCCCACTGTCACTGTAACTCTCACGGTCACTGTCACTGTCACTGTAACTCTCAATGTCGCTCTCATTGTCACTGTAACACTCATTGTCACTGTAACTCTCACTTTCGCTCTCACTGTCACTCTCACTGTCACTGTTAGTCTCATTGTCACTCTCACTGTCACTGTAACTCTCTTTGTCGCACTCACTGTCACTGCAACTCTCACTTTCGCTCTCACTGTCACTCTCACTGTCACTGTAACTCTCATTGTCACTCTCACTGTCACTGTAACTCTCTTTGTCGCTCTGACTGTCACTGTAACTCTCATTGTCGCTCTCACTCTCACTCTCACTGTCACTGTAACTCTCACTTTCACTGTAACTCTCACTGTCACTCTACCTGTCACTGTAACTCTCATTGTCGCTCTCACTGTCACTGTAACTCTCACTGTCACTGTAACTCTCACTGTTGCTCTCACTGTCACTCTCGCTGTCACTGAAACTCTCACTGTTGCTCTCACTGTCACTGTAACTCTCAATGTTGCTCTCATTATCGCTCTCACTGTCACTGTAAATCACATTGTCACTCTCACTGTCACTGTAACTCTCATTGTCGCTCTCACTGTAACTGTAACTCTCATTGTCGCTCTCACTGTCACTGTGACTCTCATTGTTGCCCTCACTGTCACTCTCACTGACACTGTAACTCTCATTTTCGCTCTCACTGTCTCTGTAACTCTCAATTTCGATCTCACTGTCACTCTCACTTGCACTGTAACTCTAATTGTCGCTCTCATTGTCACTGTAACTCTCATTGTCGCCCTCACTGTCACTGTAACTCTCACTGTCACTCTCACTGTAACTGTAACTCTCATTGTCACTCTCACTGTCACTGTAACTCTCACGGTCACTGTCACTGTCACTGTAACTCTCATTGTCGATCTCATTGTCACTGTAACTCTCATTGTCGCCCTCACTGTCACTGTAATTCTCACTGTCACTCTCACTGTCACTGTAACTCTCATTGTCACTCTCACTGTCACTGTAACTCTCACGGTCACTGTCACTCTCACTTTCGCTCTCACTGTCACTCTCACTGTCACTGTAACTCTCATTGTCACTCTCACTGTCACTGTAACTCTCTTTGTCGCTCTCACTGTCACTGTAACTCTCATTGTCGCTCTCACTGTCACTCTCACTGTCACTGTAACTCTCATTGTCGCTGTAAATTCACTGTCACTGTAACTCTCACTGTCACTGTAACTCTCACTGTCACTCTCCCTGTCACTGTAACTCTCATTGTCGCTCTCACTGTCACTGTAACTCTCATTGTTGCTCTCACTGTCACTGTCACTCTCACTGTCACTGTAACTCTCACTGTTGCTCTCAATGTCACTCTCGCTGTCACTGAAACTCTCACTGTTGCTCTCACTGTCACTGTAACTCTCAATGTTGCTCTCACTGTCACTGTAACTCTCATTGTCACTCTAACTGTCACTGTAACTCTCATTGTCACATTCACTGTCACTGTAACTCTCATTGTCGCTCTCACTGTCACTGTAACTCTCATTGTCACTCTCACTGTCACTGTAACTCTCATTGTCGCTCTCACTGTCACTGTAACTTGCACTGTCGCTCTCACTGTCACTGTAACTCAGTGTCGCTCTCACTGTCACTGTAACTCTCGCTGTCACTCTCACTGTCACTTTAACTCTCATTGTCGCTCTCACTGTCACTGTAACTCTCATTGTCGTTCTCACTGTCACTGTAAATCTCATTGTCGCTCTCACTGTCACTCTCAATGTCACTGTAACTTTCACTGTCACTCTCAATGTCACTGTAACTCTCATTGTCGCTGTCACTGTCACTCTCACTGTCACTGTAACTCTCATTGTGGCTCTCACTGTCACTGTAACTCTCATTGTCGCTCTCACTGTCACTGTCACTGTCAGTCTCACTGTCACTGTAACTCTCACTGTTGCTCTCACTGTCACTGTAACTCTCATTGTCGCCCTCACTGTCACTGTAATTCTCACTGTCACTCTCACTGTCACTGTAACTCTCATTGTCACTCTCACTGTCACTGTAACTCTCACGGTCACTGTCACTCTCACTTTCGCTCTCACTGTCACTCTCACTGTCACTGTAACTCTCATTGTCACTCTCACTGTCACTGTAACTCTCTTTGTCGCTCTCACTGTCACTGTAACTCTCATTGTCGCTCTCACTGTCACTCTCACTGTCACTGTAACTCTCATTGTCGCTGTAAATTCACTGTCACTGTAACTCTCACTGTCACTGTAACTCTCACTGTCACTCTCCCTGTCACTGTAACTCTCATTGTCGCTCTCACTGTCACTGTAACTCTCATTGTTGCTCTCACTGTCACTGTCACTCTCACTGTCACTGTAACTCTCACTGTTGCTCTCAATGTCACTCTCGCTGTCACTGAAACTCTCACTGTTGCTCTCACTGTCACTGTAACTCTCAATGTTGCTCTCACTGTCACTGTAACTCTCATTGTCACTCTAACTGTCACTGTAACTCTCATTGTCACATTCACTGTCACTGTAACTCTCATTGTCGCTCTCACTGTCACTGTAACTCTCATTGTCACTCTCACTGTCACTGTAACTCTCATTGTCGCTCTCACTGTCACTGTAACTTGCACTGTCGCTCTCACTGTCACTGTAACTCAGTGTCGCTCTCACTGTCACTGTAACTCTCGCTGTCACTCTCACTGTCACTTTAACTCTCATTGTCGCTCTCACTGTCACTGTAACTCTCATTGTCGTTCTCACTGTCACTGTAAATCTCATTGTCGCTCTCACTGTCACTCTCAATGTCACTGTAACTTTCACTGTCACTCTCAATGTCACTGTAACTCTCATTGTCGCTGTCACTGTCACTCTCACTGTCACTGTAACTCTCATTGTGGCTCTCACTGTCACTGTAACTCTCATTGTCGCTCTCACTGTCACTGTCACTGTCAGTCTCACTGTCACTGTAACTCTCACTGTTGCTCTCACTGTCACTGTAACTCTCATTGTCACTTTCGCTGTCACTGTAACTCTCACTGTCACACTCACTGTCACTGTAACTCTCATTGTCGCTCTCACTGTCACTCTCACTGTCACTCTCACTATCACTGAAACTCTCAATGTCACTGTCACTGTCACTGTAACTCTCATTGTCGCTCTCACTGTCACTGTAACTCTCAGTGTCGCTGTAAGACTCATTGATGCTCTCACTGTCACTGTAACTCTCACTGTCACTCTCACTGTCACTCTCACTGTCACTGCAACTCTCATTGTCGCTCTCACTGTCACTGTAACTCTCATTGTCGCTCTCACTGTCACTGTAACTCTCATTGTCACTCTCAATGTCACTGTAAATCTCATTGTCGCTCTCACGGTCACTGTAACTCTCAATGTCGCTCTCACTGTCACTGTAACTCTCCTTGTCGCTCCCGCTGTCTCTGTAACTCTCATTGTCGAGCTCAATATCACTGTAACTCCCATTGTCGCTCTCACTGTCACTGTAACTCTCATTGTCGCTCTGACTGTCACTGTAACTCTCATTGTCGCTCTCACTGTCACTGTAACTCTCATTGTCACTCTCACTGTCACTGTAAATCTCATTGTCACTCTCACTGTCACTGTAACACTCAATGTCGCTCTCACTGTCACTGTAACTCTCATTGTCGCTCTCACTGTCACTGTAAGTCTCATTGTCGCTCTCACTGTAACACTCACTGTCACCTTAACTCTCACTGTAACTCTCATTATCGCTCTCACTGTCTCTGTAAACCTCATTGTCACTCTCACTGTCACTGTAACTCTCATTGTCGCTCTCACTGTCACTGTAACTCTCATTGTCGCTCTCACTGTCACTGTAACTCTCATTGTTGCTCTCTCTGTCACTCTCACTGACACTGTAACTCTCACTGTCGCTCTAACTGTCACTGTAAATCACATTGTCACTCTCACTGTCACTGTAACTCTCATTGTCGCTCTCACTGTCACTGTAACTCTCATTGTCGCTCTCACTGTCACTGTAACTCTCATTGTTTCCCTCACTGTCACTCTCATTGACACTGTAACTCTCATTTTCGCTCTCACTGTCACTGTAACTCTCAATTTCGATCTCACTGTCACTCTCACTTGCACTGTAACTCTAATTGTCGCTCTCATTGTCACTGTAACTCTCATTGTCGCCCTCACTGTCACTGTAACTCTCACTGTCACTCTCACTGTCACTGTAACTCTCATTGTCACTCTCACTGTCACTGTAACTCTCACGGTCACTGTCACTGTAACTCTCATTGTCGATCTCATTGTCACTGTAACTCTCATTGTCGCCCTCACTGTCACTGTAATTCTCACTGTCACTCTCACTGTCACTGTAACTCTCATTGTCACTCTCACTGTCACTGTAACTCTCACGGTCACTGTCACTCTCACTTTCGCTCTCACTGTCACTCTCACTGTCACTGTAACTCTCATTGTCACTCTCACTTTCACTGTAACTCTCACTGTCACTCTCCCTGTCACTGTAACTCTCATTGTCGCTCTCACTGTCACTGTAACTCTCACTGTCACTGTAACTCTCACTGTTGCTCTCACTGTCACTCTCGCTGTCACTGAAACTCTCACTGTTGCTCTCACTGTCACTGTAACTCTCAATGTTGCTCTCATTATCGCTCTCACTGTCACTGTAAATCACATTGTCACTCTCACTGTCACTGTAACTCTCATTGTCGCTCTCACTGTAATTGTAACTCTCATTGTCGCTCTCACTGTCACTGTGACTCTCATTGTTGCCCTCACTGTCACTCTCACTGACACTGTAACTCTCATTTTCGCTCTCACTGTCTCTGTAACTCTCAATTTCGATCTCACTGTCACTCTCACTTGCACTGTAACTCTAATTGTCGCTCTCATTGTCACTGTAACTCTCATTGTCGCCCTCACTGTCACTGTAACTGTCACTGTAACTCTCATTGTGGCTCTCACTGTCACTGTAACTCTCATTGTCGCTCTCACTGTCACTGTCACTGTCAGTCTCACTGTCACTGTAACTCTCACTGTTGCTCTCACTGTCACTGTAACTCTCATTGTCACTTTCGCTGTCACTGTAACTCTCACTGTCACACTCACTGTCACTGTAACTCTCATTGTCGCTCTCACTGTCACTCTCACTGTCACTCTCACTATCACTGAAACTCTCAATGTCACTGTCACTGTCACTGTAACTCTCATTGTCGCTCTCACTGTCACTGTAACTCTCAGTGTCGCTGTAAGACTCATTGATGCTCTCACTGTCACTGTAACTCGCACTGTCACTCTCACTGTCACTCTCACTGTCACTGTAACTCTCATTGTCGCTCTCACTGTCACTGTAACTCTCATTGTCGCTCTCACTGTCACTGTAACTCTCATTGTCACTCTCAATGTCACTGTAAATCTCATTGTCGCTCTCACGGTCACTGTAACTCTCAATGTCGCTCTCACTGTCACTGTAACTCTCCTTGTCGCTCCCGCTGTCTCTGTAACTCTCATTGTCGAGCTCAATATCACTGTAACTCTCATTGTCGCTCTCACTGTCACTGTAACTCTCATTGTCGCTCTGACTGTCACTGTAACTCTCATTGTCGCTCTCACTGTCACTGTAACTCTCATTGTCACTCTCACTGTCACTGTAAATCTCATTGTCACTCTCACTGTCACTGTAACACTCAATGTCGCTCTCACTGTCACTGTAACTCTCATTGTCGCTCTCACTGTCACTGTAAGTCTCATTGTCGCTCTCACTGTAACACTCACTGTCACCTTAACTCTCACTGTAACTCTCATTATCGCTCTCACTGTCTCTGTAAACCTCATTGTCACTCTCACTGTCACTGTAACTCTCATTGTCGCTCTCACTGTCACTGTAACTCTCATTGTCGCTCTCACTGTCACTGTAACTCTCATTGTTGCTCTCTCTGTCACTCTCACTGACACTGTAACTCTCACTGTCGCTCTAACTGTCACTGTAAATCACATTGTCACTCTCACTGTCACTGTAACTCTCATTGTCGCTCTCACTGTCACTGTAACTCTCATTGTCGCTCTCACTGTCACTGTAACTCTCATTGTTTCCCTCACTGTCACTCTCACTGACACTGTAACTCTCATTTTCGCTCTCACTGTCACTGTAACTCTCAATTTCGATCTCACTGTCACTCTCACTTGCACTGTAACTCTAATTGTCGCTCTCATTGTCACTGTAACTCTCATTGTCGCCCTCACTGTCACTGTAACTCTCACTGTCACTCTCACTGTCACTGTAACTCTCATTGTCACTCTCACTGTCACTGTAACTCTCACGGTCACTGTCACTGTAACTCTCATTGTCGATCTCATTGTCACTGTAACTCTCATTGTCGCCCTCACTGTCACTGTAATTCTCACTGTCACTCTCACTGTCACTGTAACTCTCATTGTCACTCTCACTGTCACTGTAACTCTCACGGTCACTGTCACTCTCACTTTCGCTCTCACTGTCACTCTCACTGTCACTGTAACTCTCATTGTCACTCTCACTTTCACTGTAACTCTCACTGTCACTCTCCCTGTCACTGTAACTCTCATTGTCGCTCTCACTGTCACTGTAACTCTCACTGTCACTGTAACTCTCACTGTTGCTCTCACTGTCACTCTCGCTGTCACTGAAACTCTCACTGTTGCTCTCACTGTCACTGTAACTCTCAATGTTGCTCTCATTATCGCTCTCACTGTCACTGTAAATCACATTGTCACTCTCACTGTCACTGTAACTCTCATTGTCGCTCTCACTGTAATTGTAACTCTCATTGTCGCTCTCACTGTCACTGTGACTCTCATTGTTGCCCTCACTGTCACTCTCATTGACACTGTAACTCTCATTTTCGCTCTCACTGTCTCTGTAACTCTCAATTTCGATCTCACTGTCACTCTCACTTGCACTGTAACTCTAATTGTCGCTCTCATTGTCACTGTAACTCTCATTGTCGCCCTCACTGTCACTGTAACTCTCACTGTCACTCTCACTGTAACTGTAACTCTCATTGTCACTCTCACTGTCACTGTAACTCTCACGGTCACTGTCACTGTCACTGTAACTCTCATTGTCGATCTCATTGTCACTGTAACTCTCATTGTCGCCCTCACTGTCACTGTAATTCTCACTGTCACTCTCACTGTCACTGTAACTCTCATTGTCACTCTCACTGTCACTGTAACTCTCACGGTCACTGTCACTCTCACTTTCGCTCTCACTGTCACTCTCACTGTCACTGTAACTCTCATTGTCACTCTCACTGTCACTGTAACTCTCTTTGTCGCTCTCACTGTCACTGTAACTCTCATTGTCGCTCTCACTGTCACTCTCACTGTCACTGTAACTCTCATTGTCGCTGTAAATTCACTGTCACTGTAACTCTCACTGTCACAGTAACTCTCACTGTCACTCTCCCTGTCACTGTAACTCTCATTGTCGCTCTCACTGTCACTGTAACTCTCATTGTTGCTCTCACTGTCACTGTCACTCTCACTGTCACTGTAACTCTCACTGTTGCTCTCAATGTCACTCTCGCTGTCACTGAAACTCTCACTGTTGCTCTCACTGTCACTGTAACTCTCAATGTTATCTCACTGTCACTGTAACTCTCATTGTCACTCTAACTGTCACTGTAACTCTCATTGTCACATTCACTGTCACTGTAACTCTCATTGTCGCTCTCACTGTCACTGTAACTCTCATTGTCACTCTCACTGTCACTGTAACTCTCATTGCCGCTCTCACTGTCACTGTAACTTGCACTGTCGCTCTCACTGTCACTGTAACTCAGTGTCGCTCTCACTGTCACTGTAACTCTCGCTGTCACTCTCACTGTCACTTTAACTCTCATTGTCGCTCTCACTGTCACTGTAACTCTCATTGTCGTTCTCACTGTCACTGTAAATCTCATTGTCGCTCTCACTGTCACTCTCAATGTCACTGTAACTTTCACTGTCACTCTCAATGTCACTGTAACTCTCATTGTCGCTGTCACTGTCACTCTCACTGTCACTGTAACTCTCATTGTGGCTCTCACTGTCACTGTAACTCTCATTGTCGCTCTCACTGTCACTGTCACTGTCAGTCTCACTGTCACTGTAACTCTCACTGTTGCTCTCACTGTCACTGTAACTCTCATTGTCACTTTCGCTGTCACTGTAACTCTCACTGTCACACTCACTGTCACTGTAACTCTCATTGTCGCTCTCACTGTCACTCTCACTGTCACTCTCACTATCACTGAAACTCTCAATGTCACTGTCACTGTCACTGTAACTCTCATTGTCGCTCTCACTGTCACTGTAACTCTCAGTGTCGCTGTAAGACTCATTGATGCTCTCACTGTCACTGTAACTCTCACTGTCACTCTCACTGTCACTCTCACTGTCACTGTAACTCTCATTGTCGCTCTCACTGTCACTGTAACTCTCATTGTCGCTCTCACTGTCACTGTAACTCTCATTGTCACTCTCAATGTCACTGTAAATCTCATTGTCGCTCTCACGGTAACTGTAACTCTCAATGTCGCTCTCACTGTCACTGTAACTCTCCTTGTCGCTCCCGCTGTCTCTGTAACTCTCATTGTCGAGCTCAATATCACTGTAACTCTCATTGTCGCTCTCACTGTCACTGTAACTCTCATTGTCGCTCTGACTGTCACTGTAACTCTCATTGTCGCTCTCACTGTCACTGTAACTCTCATTGTCACTCTCACTGTCACTGTAAATCTCATTGTCACTCTCACTGTCACTGTAACACTCAATGTCGCTCTCACTGTCACTGTAACTCTCATTGTCGCTCTCACTGTCACTGTAAGTCTCATTGTCGCTCTCACTGTAACACTCACTGTCACCTTAACTCTCACTGTAACTCTCATTATCGCTCTCACTGTCTCTGTAAACCTCATTGTCACTCTCACTGTCACTGTAACTCTCATTGTCGCTCTCACTGTCACTGTAACTCTCATTGTCGCTCTCACTGTCACTGTAACTCTCATTGTTGCTCTCTCTGTCACTCTCACTGACACTGTAACTCTCACTGTCGCTCTAACTGTCACTGTAAATCACATTGTCACTCTCACTGTCACTGTAAATCTCATTGTCGCTCTCACTGTCACTGTAACTCTCATTGTCGCTCTCACTGTCACTGTAACTCTCATTGTTTCCCTCACTGTCACTCTCACTGACACTGTAACTCTCATTTTCGCTCTCACTGTCACTGTAACTCTCAATTTCGATCTCACTGTCACTCTCACTTGCACTGTAACTCTAATTGTCGCTCTCATTGTCACTGTAACTCTCATTGTCGCCCTCACTGTCACTGTAACTCTCACTGTCACTCTCACTGTCACTGTAACTCTCATTGTCACTCTCACTGTCACTGTAACTCTCACGGTCACTGTCACTGTCACTGTAACTCTCATTGTCGATCTCATTGTCACTGTAACTCTCATTGTCGCCCTCACTGTCACTGTAATTCTCACTGTCACTCTCACTGTCACTGTAACTCTCATTGTCACTCTCACTGTCACTGTAACTCTCACGGTCACTGTCACTCTCACTTTCGCTCTCACTGTCACTCTCACTGTCACTGTAACTCTCATTGTCACTCTCACTGTCACTGTAACTCTCTTTGTCGCTCTCACTGTCACTGTAACTCTCATTGTCGCTCTCACTGTCACTCTCACTGTCACTGTAACTCTCATTGTCGCTCTCACTGTCACTGTAACTCTCATTGTCGCTCTCACTGTCACTGTAACTCTCATTGTCACTCTCAATGTCACTGTAAATCTCATTGTCGCTCTCACGGTCACTGTAACTCTCAATGTCGCTCTCACTGTCACTGTAACTCTCCTTGTCGCTCCCGCTGTCTCTGTAACTCTCATTGTCGAGCTCAATATCACTGTAACTCTCATTGTCGCTCTCACTGTCACTGTAACTCTCATTGTCGCTCTGACTGTCACTGTAACTCTCATTGTCGCTCTCACTGTCACTGTAACTCTCATTGTCACTCTCACTGTCACTGTAAATCTCATTGTCACTCTCACTGTCACTGTAACACTCAATGTCGCTCTCACTGTCACTGTAACTCTCATTGTCGCTCTCACTGTCACTGTAAGTCTCATTGTCGCTCTCACTGTAACACTCACTGTCACCTTAACTCTCACTGTAACTCTCATTATCGCTCTCACTGTCTCTGTAAACCTCATTGTCACTCTCACTGTCACTGTAACTCTCATTGTCGCTCTCACTGTCACTGTAACTCTCATTGTCGCTCTCACTGTCACTGTAACTCTCATTGTTGCTCTCTCTGTCACTCTCACTGACACTGTAACTCTCACTGTCGCTCTAACTGTCACTGTAAATCACATTGTCACTCTCACTGTCACTGTAACTCTCATTGTCGCTCTCACTGTCACTGTAACTCTCATTGTCGCTCTCACTGTCACTGTAACTCTCATTGTTGCCCTCACTGTCACTCTCACTGACACTGTAACTCTCATTTTCGCTCTCACTGTCACTGTAACTCTCAATTTCGATCTCACTGTCACTCTCACTTGCACTGTAACTCTAATTGTCGCTCTCATTGTCACTGTAACTCTCATTGTCGCCCTCACTGTCACTGTAACTCTCACTGTCACTCTCACTGTCACTGTAACTCTCATTGTCACTCTCACTGTCACTGTAACTCTCACGGTCACTGTCACTGTCACTGTAACTCTCATTGTCGATCTCATTGTCACTGTAACTCTCATTGTCGCCCTCACTGTCACTGTAATTCTCACTGTCACTCTCACTGTCACTGTAACTCTCATTGTCACTCTCACTGTCACTGTAACTCTCACGGTCACTGTCACTGTCACTGTAACTCTCATTGTCGATCTCATTGTCACTGTAACTCTCATTGTCGCCCTCACTGTCACTGTAATTCTCACTGTCACTCTCACTGTCACTGTAACTCTCATTGTCACTCTCACTGTCACTGTAACTCTCACGGTCACTGTCACTCTCACTTTCGCTCTCACTGTCACTCTCACTGTCACTGTAACTCTCATTGTCACTCTCACTGTCACTGTAACTCTCTTTGTCGCTCTCACTGTCACTGTAACTCTCATTGTCGCTCTCACTGTCACTCTCACTGTCACTGTAACTCTCATTGTCGCTGTAAATTCACTGTCACTGTAACTCTCACTGTCACTGTAACTCTCACTGTCACTCTCCCTGTCACTGTAACTCTCATTGTCGCTCTCACTGTCACTGTAACTCTCATTGTTGCTCTCACTGTCACTGTCACTCTCACTGTCACTGTAACTCTCACTGTTGCTCTCACTGTCACTCTCGCTGTCACTGAAACTCTCACTGTTGCTCTCACTGTCACTGTAACTCTCAATGTTGCTCTCACTGTCACTGTAACTCTCATTGTCACTCTAACTGTCACTGTAACTCTCATTGTCACATTCACTGTCACTGTAACTCTCATTGTTGCTCTCACTGTCACTGTAACTCTCATTGTCACTCTCACTGTCACTGTAACTCTCATTGTCGCTCTCACTGTCACTGTAACTTGCACTGTCGCTCTCACTGTCACTGTAACTCACAGTGTCGCTCTCACTGTCACTGTAACTCTCGCTGTCAATCTCACTGTCACTTTAACTCTCATTGTCGCTCTCACTGTCACTGTAACTCTCATTGTCGTTCTCACTGTCACTGTAACTCTCATTGTCGCTCTCACTGTCACACTCAATGTCACTGTAACTTTCACTGTCACTCTCAATGTCACTGTAACTCTCATTGTCGCTGTCACTGTCACTCTCACTGTCACTGTAACTCTCATTGTGGCTCTCACTGTCACTGTAACTCTCATTGTCGCTCTCACTGTCACTGTCACTGTCAGTCTCACTGTCACTGTAACTCTCACTGTTGCTCTCACTGTCACTGTAACTCTCATTGTCACTTTCGCTGTCACTGTAACTCTCACTGTCACACTCACTGTCACTGTAACTCTCATTGTCGCTCTCACTGTCACTCTCACTGTCACTCTCACTATCACTGAAACTCTCAATGTCACTGTCACTGTCACTGTAACTCTCATTGCCGCTCTCACTGTCACTGTAACTCTCAGTGTCGCTGTAAGACTCATTGATGCTCTTACTGTCACTGTAACTCTCACTGTCACTCTCACTGTCACTCTCACTCTCACTGTCACTCTCACTGTCACTGTAATTCTCATTGTCGCTCTCAATGTCACTGTAACTCTCATTGTCGCTCTCACTGTCACTGTAACTCTCATTGTCGCTCTCACTGTCACTGTAAATCTCATTGTCGCTCTCACTGTCACTGTAACTCTCAATGTCGCTCTCACTGTCACTGTAAATCTCCTTGTCGCTCCCGCTGTCTCTGTAACTCTCATTGTCGAGCTCAATATCACTGTAACTCTCATTGTCGCTCTCACTGTCACTGTAACTCTCACTGTCGCTCTGACTGTCACTGTAACTCTCATTGTCGCTGTCACTGTCACTCTCACTGTCACTGTAACTCACATTGTCGCTCTCACTGTCACTGTAACTCTCACTGTCACTGTAACTCTCATTGTCGCTCTCACTGTCACTCTCACTGTCAATCTCATTGTCACTTTAACTGTCACTGTCACTCTCACTGTCACTGTAACTCTCACTGTAACTCTCGCTGTCACTCTCACTGTCACTTTAACTCTCATTGTCGCTCTCACTGTCACTGTAACTCTCATTGTCGCTCTCACTGTCACTGTAAATCTCATTGTCGTTCTCACTGTAACTCTCACTGTCACTGTAACTCTCACTGTATCTCTCATTATCGCTCTCACTGTCACTATAACTCTCATTGTCACTCTCACTGCCACTGGAAATATCATTGTCGCTCTCACTATCACTGTAACTCTCATTGTCGCTCTCACTGTCACTGTAACTCTCATTGTTGCTCTCACTGTCACTCTCACTGACACTGTAACTCTCATTTTCGCTCTCACTGTAACTGTAACTCTCAATTTCGATCTCACTGTCACTCTCACTTGCACTGTAACTCTCATTGTCGCTCTCATTGCCACTGTAACTCTCATTGTCGCCCTCACTGTCACCGTAACTCTCACTGTCACTCTCACTGTCACGGTAACTCTCATTGTCACTCCCACTGTCACTGTAACTCTCACGGTCACTGTCACTGTCACTGTAACTCTCAATGTCGCTCTCACTGTCACTGTAACACTCATTGTCACTGTAACTCTCACTTTCGCTCTCACTGTCAATCTCACTGTCACTGTTAGTCTCATTGTCACTCTCACTGTCACTGTAACTCTCTTTGTCGCACTCACTGTCACTGCAACTCTCACTTTCGCTCTCACTGTCACTCTCACTGTCACTGTAACTCTCATTGTCACTCTCACTGTCACTGTAACTCTCTTTGTCGCTCTGACTGTCACTGTAACTCTCATTGTCGCTCTCACTCTCACTCTCACTGTCACTGTAACTCTCACTTTCACTGTAACTCTCACTGTCACTCTCCCTGTCACTGTAACTCTCATTGTCGCTCTCACTGTCACTGTAACTCTCACTGTCACCGTAACTCTCACTGTTGCTCTCACTGTCACTCTCGCTGTCACTGAAACTCTCACTGTTGCTCTCACTGTCACTGTAACTCTCAATGTTGCTGTCAGTATCGCTCTCACTGTCACTGTAAATCACATTGTCACTCTCACTGTCACTGTAACTCTCATTGTCGCTCTCACTGTCACTGTAACTCTCATTGTCGCTCTCACTGTCACTGTGACTCTCATTGTTGCCCTCATTGTCACTCTCACTGACACTGTAACTCTCATTTTCGCTCTCACTGTCTCTGTAACTCTCAATTTCGATCTCACTGTCACTCTCACTTGCACTGTAACTCTAATTGTCGCTCTCATTGTCACTGTAACTCTCATTGTCGCCCTCACTGTCACTGTAACTCTCACTGTCACTCTCACTGTCACTGTAACTCTCATTGTCACTCTCACTGTCACTGTAACTCTCACGGTCACTGTCACTGTCACTGTAACTCTCATTGTCGATCTCATTGTCACTGTAACTCTCATTGTCGCCCTCACTGTCACTGTAATTCTCACTGTCACTCTCACTGTCACTGTAACTCTCATTGTCACTCTCACTGTCACTGTAACTCTCACGGTCACTGTCACTCTCACTTTCGCTCTCACTGTCACTCTCACTGTCACTGTAACTCTCATTGTCACTCTCACTGTCACTGTAACTCTCTTTGTCGCTCTCACTGTCACTGTAACTCTCATTGTCGCTCTCACTGTCACTCTCACTGTCACTGTAACTCTCATTGTCGCTGTAAATTCACTGTCACTGTAACTCTCACTGTCACTGTAACTCTCACTGTCACTCTCCCTGTCACTGTAACTCTCATTGTCGCTCTCACTGTCACTGTAACTCTCATTGTTGCTCTCACTGTCACTGTCACTCTCACTGTCACTGTAACTCTCACTGTTGCTCTCAATGTCACTCTCGCTGTCACTGAAACTCTCACTGTTGCTCTCACTGTCACTGTAACTCTCAATGTTGCTCTCACTGTCACTGTAACTCTCATTGTCACTCTAACTGTCACTGTAACTCTCATTGTCACATTCACTGTCACTGTAACTCTCATTGTCGCTCTCACTGTCACTGTAACTCTCATTGTCACTCTCACTGTCACTGTAACTCTCATTGTCGCTCTCACTGTCACTGTAACTTGCACTGTCGCTCTCACTGTCACTGTAACTCAGTGTCGCTCTCACTGTCACTGTAACTCTCGCTGTCACTCTCACTGTCACTTTAACTCTCACTGTCGCTCTCACTGTCACTGTAACTCTCATTGTCGTTCTCACTGTCACTGTAAATCTCATTGTCGCTCTCACTGTCACTCTCAATGTCACTGTAACTTTCACTGTCACTCTCAATGTCACTGTAACTCTCATTGTCGCTGTCACTGTCACTCTCACTGTCACTGTAACTCTCATTGTGGCTCTCACTGTCACTGTAACTCTCATTGTCGCTCTCACTGTCACTGTCACTGTCAGTCTCACTGTCACTGTAACTCTCACTGTTGCTCTCACTGTCACTGTAACTCTCATTGTCACTTTCGCTGTCACTGTAACTCTCACTGTCACACTCACTGTCACTGTAACTCTCATTGTCGCTCTCACTGTCACTCTCACTGTCACTCTCACTATCACTGAAACTCTCAATGTCACTGTCACTGTCACTGTAACTCTCACTGTAACTCTCGCTGTCACTCTCACTGTCACTTTAACTCTCATTGTCGCTCTCACTGTCACTGTAACTCTCATTGTCGCTCTCACTGTCACTGTAAATCTCATTGTCGTTCTCACTGTAACTCTCACTGTCACTGTAACTCTCACTGTATCTCTCATTATCGCTCTCACTGTCACTATAACTCTCATTGTCACTCTCACTGCCACTGGAAATATCATTGTCGCTCTCACTATCACTGTAACTCTCATTGTCGCTCTCACTGTCACTGTAACTCTCATTGTTGCTCTCACTGTCACTCTCACTGACACTGTAACTCTCATTTTCGCTCTCACTGTAACTGTAACTCTCAATTTCGATCTCACTGTCACTCTCACTTGCACTGTAACTCTCATTGTCGCTCTCATTGCCACTGTAACTCTCATTGTCGCCCTCACTGTCACCGTAACTCTCACTGTCACTCTCACTGTCACGGTAACTCTCATTGTCACTCCCACTGTCACTGTAACTCTCACGGTCACTGTCACTGTCACTGTAACTCTCAATGTCGCTCTCACTGTCACTGTAACACTCATTGTCACTGTAACTCTCACTTTCGCTCTCACTGTCAATCTCACTGTCACTGTTAGTCTCATTGTCACTCTCACTGTCACTGTAACTCTCTTTGTCGCACTCACTGTCACTGCAACTCTCACTTTCGCTCTCACTGTCACTCTCACTGTCACTGTAACTCTCATTGTCACTCTCACTGTCACTGTAACTCTCTTTGTCGCTCTGACTGTCACTGTAACTCTCATTGTCGCTCTCACTCTCACTCTCACTGTCACTGTAACTCTCACTTTCACTGTAACTCTCACTGTCACTCTCCCTGTCACTGTAACTCTCATTGTCGCTCTCACTGTCACTGTAACTCTCACTGTCACCGTAACTCTCACTGTTGCTCTCACTGTCACTCTCGCTGTCACTGAAACTCTCACTGTTGCTCTCACTGTCACTGTAACTCTCAATGTTGCTGTCAGTATCGCTCTCACTGTCACTGTAAATCACATTGTCACTCTCACTGTCACTGTAACTCTCATTGTCGCTCTCACTGTCACTGTAACTCTCATTGTCGCTCTCACTGTCACTGTGACTCTCATTGTTGCCCTCATTGTCACTCTCACTGACACTGTAACTCTCATTTTCGCTCTCACTGTCTCTGTAACTCTCAATTTCGATCTCACTGTCACTCTCACTTGCACTGTAACTCTAATTGTCGCTCTCATTGTCACTGTAACTCTCATTGTCGCCCTCACTGTCACTGTAACTCTCACTGTCACTCTCACTGTCACTGTAACTCTCATTGTCACTCTCACTGTCACTGTAACTCTCACGGTCACTGTCACTGTCACTGTAACTCTCATTGTCGATCTCATTGTCACTGTAACTCTCATTGTCGCCCTCACTGTCACTGTAACTCTCATTGTCACTCTCACTGTCACTGTAACTCTCACGGTCACTGTCACTCTCACTTTCGCTCTCACTGTCACTCTCACTGTCACTGTAACTCTCATTGTCACTCTCACTGTCACTGTAACTCTCTTTGTCGCTCTCACTGTCACTGTAACTCTCATTGTCGCTCTCACTGTCACTCTCACTGTCACTGTAACTCTCATTGTCGCTGTAAATTCACTGTCACTGTAACTCTCACTGTCACTGTAACTCTCACTGTCACTCTCCCTGTCACTGTAACTCTCATTGTCGCTCTCACTGTCACTGTAACTCTCATTGTTGCTCTCACTGTCACTGTCACTCTCACTGTCACTGTAACTCTCACTGTTGCTCTCAATGTCACTCTCGCTGTCACTGAAACTCTCACTGTTGCTCTCACTGTCACTGTAACTCTCAATGTTGCTCTCACTGTCACTGTAACTCTCATTGTCACTCTAACTGTCACTGTAACTCTCATTGTCACATTCACTGTCACTGTAACTCTCATTGTCGCTCTCACTGTCACTGTAACTCTCATTGTCACTCTCACTGTCACTGTAACTCTCATTGTCGCTCTCACTGTCACTGTAACTTGCACTGTCGCTCTCACTGTCACTGTAACTCAGTGTCGCTCTCACTGTCACTGTAACTCTCGCTGTCACTCTCACTGTCACTTTAACTCTCACTGTCGCTCTCACTGTCACTGTAACTCTCATTGTCGTTCTCACTGTCACTGTAAATCTCATTGTCGCTCTCACTGTCACTCTCAATGTCACTGTAACTTTCACTGTCACTCTCAATGTCACTGTAACTCTCATTGTCGCTGTCACTGTCACTCTCACTGTCACTGTAACTCTCATTGTGGCTCTCACTGTCACTGTAACTCTCATTGTCGCTCTCACTGTCACTGTCACTGTCAGTCTCACTGTCACTGTAACTCTCACTGTTGCTCTCACTGTCACTGTAACTCTCATTGTCACTTTCGCTGTCACTGTAACTCTCACTGTCACACTCACTGTCACTGTAACTCTCATTGTCGCTCTCACTGTCACTCTCACTGTCACTCTCACTATCACTGAAACTCTCAATGTCACTGTCACTGTCACTGTAACTCTCATTGTCGCTCTCACTGTCACTGTAACTCTCAGTGTCGCTGTAAGACTCATTGATGCTCTCACTGTCACTGTAACTCGCACTGTCACTCTCACTGTCACTCTCACTGTCACTGTAACTCTCATTGTCGCTCTCACTGTCACTGTAACTCTCATTGTCGCTCTCACTGTCACTGTAACTCTCATTGTCACTCTCAATGTCACTGTAAATCTCATTGTCGCTCTCACTGTCACTGTAACTCTCAATGTCGCTCTCACTGTCACTGTAACTCTCCTTGTCGCTCCCGCTGTCTCTGTAACTCTCATTGTCGAGCTCAATATCACTGTAACTCTCATTGTCGCTCTCACTGTCACTGTAACTCTCATTGTCGCTCTGACTGTCACTGTAACTCTCATTGTCGCTCTCACTGTCACTGTAACTCTCATTGTCACTCTCACTGTCACTGTAAATCTCATTGTCACTCTCACTGTCACTGTAACACTCAATGTCGCTCTCACTGTCACTGTAACTCTCATTGTCGCTCTCACTGTCACTGTAAGTCTCATTGTCGCTCTCACTGTAACACTCACTGTCACCTTAACTCTCACTGTAACTCTCATTATCGCTCTCACTGTCTCTGTAAATCTCATTGTCACTCTCACTGTCACTGTAACTCTCATTGTCGCTCTCACTGTCACTGTAACTCTCATTGTCGCTCTCACTGTCACTGTAACTCTCATTGTTGCTCTCTCTGTCACTCTCACTGACACTGTAACTCACACTGTCGCTCTCACTGTCACTGTAACTCTCACTTTCGATCTCACTGTCACTCTCACTGTCACTGTAACTCTCATTCTCGCCCTCACTGTCACTGTAACACTCACTTTCACTCTCACTGTCACTGTAACTCTCATTGTCACTCTCACTGTCACTGTAACTCTCACTGTCACTGTCACTGTCACTGTAACTCTCAATGTCACTCTCACTGTCACTGTAACACTCATTCTCACTGTAACTCTCACTTTCGCTCTCACTGTCACACTCACTGTCAGTGTAACTCTCATTGTCACACTCACTGTCACTGTAACTCTCTTTGTCCCTCTCACTGTCACTGTAAATCTCACTTTCGCTCTCACTGTCACTCTGTTACTGTAACTCTCATTGTCGCTCTCACTGTCACTCTCACTGTTACTGTAACTCTCATTTTAGCTCTCACTGTCACTGTAAATCTCATTGTCGCTCTCACTGTCACTCTCACTGTCACTGTAACTTTCACTGTCACTCTCAATGTCACTGTAACTCTCATTGTCGCTGTCACTGTCATCCTCACTGTCACTGTAACTCTCATTGTGGCTCTCACTGTCACTGTAACTCTCATTGTCGCTCTCACTGTCACTGTCACTGTCAGTCTCACTGTCACTGTAACTCTCACTGTTGCTCGCTCTGTCACTGTAACTCTCATTGTCACTTTCACTGTCACTGTAACTCTCACTGTCACACTCACTGTCACTGTAACTCTCATTGTCGCTCTCACTGTCACTCTCACTGTCACTCTCACTATCACTGAAACTCTCAATGTCACTGTCACTGACACTGTAACTCTCATTGTCGCTCTCACTGTCACTGTAACTTTGAGTGTCACTGTAAGTCTCAAAGATGCTCTCACTGTCACTGTAACTCTCACTGTCACTCTCACTGTCACTGTCACTCTCACTGTCACTCTCACTGTCACTGTAACACTCATTGTCGCTCTCACTGTCACTGTAACTCTCATTGTCGCTCTCACTGTCACTGTAACTCTCATTGTAACTCTCACTGTCACTGTAAATCTCATTGTCGCTCTCACTGTCACTGTAACTGTCCTTGTCGCTCCCACTGTCTCTGTAACTCTCATTGTCGCTC
The DNA here is from genome assembly GCA_026770705.1 of Isurus oxyrinchus. Classification (NCBI taxonomy): domain Eukaryota; kingdom Metazoa; phylum Chordata; class Chondrichthyes; order Lamniformes; family Lamnidae; genus Isurus; species Isurus oxyrinchus. The sequence goes on from JANJGN010000415.1 coordinate 343,878, forward strand.
TCACTATCACTGTAACTCTCATTGTCGCTCTTACTGTCACTGTAACTCTCATTGTCGCTCTGACTGTCACTGTAACTCTCACTGTCGCTCTCACTGTCACTGTAACTCTCATTGTCACTCTCACTGTCACTTTAAATCTCATTGTCACTCTCACTGTCACTGTAACACTCAATGTCGCTCTCACAGTCACTGTAACTCTCATTGTCGCTCTCACTGTCACTGTAAGTCTCATTGTCGCTCTCACTATAACACTCACTGTCACTGTAACTCTCACTGTAACTCTCATTATCGCTCTCACTGTCACTGTAAATCTCATTGTCACTCTCACTGTCACTGTAACTCTCATTGTCGCTCTCACTGTCACTGTAACTCTCATTGTCGCTCTCACTGTCACTGTAACTCTCATTGTTGCTCTCACTGTCACTCTCACTGACACTGTAACTCTCACTGTCGCTCTCACTGTCACTGTAACCCTCACTTTCGATCTCACTGTCACTGCAACTCTCATTGTCGCCCTCACTGTCACTTTAACACTCACTGTCACTCTCACTGTCACTGTAACTCTCACTGTCACTCTCACTGTCACTGTAACTCTCACTGTCACTGTAACTGTCACTTTAACTCTCAATGTCACTCTCACTGTCACTGTAACACTCATTCTCACTGTAACTCTCACTTTCGCTCTCACTGTCACACTCACTGTCACTGTAACTCTCATTGTCACACTCACTGTCACTGTAACTCTCTTTGTCGCTCTCACAGTCACTGTAACTCTCACTTTCGCTCTCACTGTCACTGTAACTCTCATTGTCACTCTCACTGTCACTGTAACGCTCTTTGTCGCTCTCACTGTAACTGTAACACTCACTGTCGCTCTCACTGTCACTGTAACGCTCAGTGTCACTCTCCCTGTCACTCTCACTGTCACTGTAACTCTCATTGTCACTCTCACTGTCACTGTAACTCTCTTTATCGCTCTCACTGTCACTGTAACTCTCATTGTCGCTCTCACTGTCACTGTAACTCTCACTGTCACTCCCACTGTCACTGTAACTCTGATTGTTGCTCTCACTGTCACTGTAATTCTCACTGTCACTCTCCCTGTCACTGTAACTCTCATTGTCGATCTCACTGTCACTGTAACTCTCACTGTCACTGTAACTCTCATTGTCGCTCTCACTGTCACTCTCACTTTCAATCTCACTGTCACTATAACTGTCACTGTCACTCTCACTGTCTCTGTAACTCTCACTGTAACTCTCGCTGTCACTCTCACTGTCACTTTAACTCTCATTGTCGCTCTCACTGTCACTGTAACTCTCATTGTCGCTCTCACTGTCACTGTAAATCTCATTGTCGCTCTCACTGTCACTCTCACTGACACTGTAACTCTCACTGTCACTGTCAATGTCACTGTAACTCTCATTGTCGCTGTCACTTTCACTCTCACTGTCACTGTAACTCTCATTGTCGCTCTCACTGTCACTGTAACTCTCATTGTCGCTCTCACTGTCAGTCTCACTGTCAGTCTCATTGTCACTGTAACTCTCACTGTAACTCTCAATGTCACTGTAACTCTCACTGTTGCTCTCACTGTAACTCTCGCTGTCACTGTAACTCTCACTGTCACTGTAAGTCTCATTGTCGCTCTCACTGTCAGTGTAACTCTCACTGTCACTGTAACTCTCATTGTCGCTCTCACTGTCACTGTAACTCTCATTGTCACTCTCACTGTCACTGTCACTCTCACTGTCACTCTCGCTGTCACTGTAACTCTCATTGTCGCTATCACTGTCACTGTAACTCTCATTGTCGCTCTCACTGTCACTGCAACTCTCATTGTCACTCTCACTGTCACTGTAAATCTCATTGTCGCTCTCACTGTCACTCTCACTGTCACTGAAACTCTCACTGTCGCTCTCACTGTCACTGTAACTCTCCTTGTCGCTGTCACTGTCACTCTCACTGTCACTGTAAATCTCATTGTCGCTCTCACTGTCACTTGAACTCTCACTGTCGCTCTCACTGTCACTGTAACTCTCATTGTCGCTCTCACTGTTACTGTAACTCTCATTGTCGCTCTCACTGTAACTCTCACTGTCACTGTAACTCTCACTGTAACTCTCATTATCGCTCTCACTATCACTGTAACTCTCATTGTCGCTCTTACTGTCACTGTAACTCTCATTGTCGCTCTGACTGTCACTGTAACTCTCACTGTCGCTCTCACTGTCACTGTAACTCTCATTGTCACTCTCACTGTCACTTTAAATCTCATTGTCACTCTCACTGTCACTGTAACACTCAATGTCACTCTCACAGTCACTGTAACTCTCATTGTCGCTCTCACTGTCACTGTAAGTCTCATTGTCGCTCTCACTATAACACTCACTGTCACTGTAACTCTCACTGTAACTCTCATTATCGCTCTCACTGTCACTGTAAATCTCATTGTCACTCTCACTGTCACTGTAACTCTCATTGTCGCTCTCACTGTCACTGTAACTCTCATTGTCGCTCTCACTGTCACTGTAACTCTCATTGTTGCTCTCACTGTCACTCTCACTGACACTGTAACTCTCACTGTCGCTCTCACTGTCACTGTAACCCTCACTTTCGATCTCACTGTCACTGCAACTCTCATTGTCGCCCTCACTGTCACTTTAACACTCACTGTCACTCTCACTGTCACTGTAACTCTCACTGTCACTCTCACTGTCACTGTAACTCTCACTGTCACTGTAACTGTCACTTTAACTCTCAATGTCACTCTCACTGTCACTGTAACACTCATTCTCACTGTAACTCTCACTTTCGCTCTCACTGTCACACTCACTGTCACTGTAACTCTCATTGTCACACTCACTGTCACTGTAACTCTCTTTGTCGCTCTCACAGTCACTGTAACTCTCACTTTCGCTCTCACTGTCACTGTAACTCTCATTGTCACTCTCACTGTCACTGTAACGCTCTTTGTCGCTCTCACTGTAACTGTAACACTCACTGTCGCTCTCACTGTCACTGTAACTCTCAGTGTCACTCTCCCTGTCACTCTCACTGTCACTGTAACTCTCATTGTCACTCTCACTGTCACTGTAACTCTCTTTATCGCTCTCACTGTCACTGTAACTCTCATTGTCGCTCTCACTGTCACTGTAACTCTCACTGTCACTCCCACTGTCACTGTAACTCTGATTGTTGCTCTCACTGTCACTGTAATTCTCACTGTCACTCTCCCTGTCACTGTAACTCTCATTGTCGATCTCACTGTCACTGTAACTCTCACTGTCACTGTAACTCTCATTGTCGCTCTCACTGTCACTCTCACTTTCAATCTCACTGTCACTATAACTGTCACTGTCACTCTCACTGTCTCTGTAACTCTCACTGTAACTCTCGCTGTCACTCTCACTGTCACTTTAACTCTCATTGTCGCTCTCACTGTCACTGTAACTCTCATTGTCGCTCTCACTGTCACTGTAAATCTCATTGTCGCTCTCACTGTCACTCTCACTGACACTGTAACTCTCACTGTCACTGTCAATGTCACTGTAACTCTCATTGTCGCTGTCACTTTCACTCTCACTGTCACTGTAACTCTCATTGTCGCTCTCACTGTCACTGTAACTCTCATTGTCGCTCTCACTGTCAGTCTCACTGTCAGTCTCATTGTCACTGTAACTCTCACTGTAACTCTCAATGTCACTGTAACTCTCACTGTTGCTCTCACTGTAACTCTCGCTGTCACTGTAACTCTCACTGTCACTGTAAGTCTCATTGTCGCTCTCACTGTCAGTGTAACTCTCACTGTCACTGTAACTCTCATTGTCGCTCTCACTGTCACTGTAACTCTCATTGTCACTCTCACTGTCACTGTCACTCTCACTGTCACTCTCGCTGTCACTGTAACTCTCATTGTCGCTATCACTGTCACTGTAACTCTCATTGTCGCTCTCACTGTCACTGCAACTCTCATTGTCACTCTCACTGTCACTGTAAATCTCATTGTCGCTCTCACTGTCACTCTCACTGTCACTGAAACTCTCACTGTCGCTCTCACTGTCACTGTAACTCTCCTTGTCGCTGTCACTGTCACTCTCACTGTCACTGTAAATCTCATTGTCGCTCTCACTGTCACTTGAACTCTCACTGTCGCTCTCACTGTCACTGTAACTCTCATTGTCGCTCTCACTGTTACTGTAACTCTCATTGTCGCTCTCACTGTAACTCTCACTGTCACTGTAACTCTCACTGTAACTCTCATTATCGCTCTCACTGTCACTGTAAATCTCATTGTCACTCTCACTGTCACTGTAACTCTCATTGTCGCTCTCATTGTCACTGTAACTCCCATTGTCGCCCTCACTGTCACTGTAACTCTCACTGTCACTGTCACTGTAATTCTCAATGTCGCTCTCACTGTCACTGTAACACTCATTGTCACTCTCACCGTCACTGTAACACTCATTGTCACTCTCACTGTCACTGTAACTCTCACTGTCACTGTCACTGTAATTCTCAATGTCGCTCTCACTGTCACTGTAACACTCATTGTCACTCTCCCTGTCACTATAACTCTCATTGTCACTCTCACTATCACTGTAACTCTCTTTGTCGCACTCACTGTCACTGTAACTCACACTTTTGCTCCCACTGTCACTCTCACTGTCACTGTAACTCTCATTGTCACTCTCACTGTCACTGTAACTCTCTTTGTCGCTCTCACTGTCACTGTAACTCTCACCTTCGCTCTCACTGTCGCTCTCACTGTCACTGTAAGTCTCATTGTCGCTCTCACTGTCACTGTAACTCTCACTGTCACTCTCCCTGTCACTGTAACACTCATTGTCACTGTAACTCTCACTTTCGCTCTCACTGTCACTCTCACTGTCACTGTAACTCTCATTGTCAATCTCACTGTCACTGTAACTCACTTTGTCGCACTCACTCACACTCTAACTCTCACTTTTGCTTTCACTGTCACTCTCACACTCACTGTAACTCTCATTGTCGCTCTCACTGTCACTGTAACTCTCATTGTCGCTCTCACTGTCACTGTAACTCTCACTGTCACTGTAACTCTCATTGTCGCTCTCACTGTCACTGTAACTCTCATTGTCACTCTCACTGTCACTGTCACTCTCACTGTCACTCTCACTGTCACTGTGAATCTCATTGTCGCTCTCACTGTCACTATAACTCTCACTGTCGCTCTCATTGTCACTGTAACTCTCAGTGTCGCTCTCACTGTCACTGTAACTCTTGCTGTCACTCTCACTGTCACTTTAACTCTCACTGTCGCTCTCACTGTCACTGTAACCCTCATTGTCACTCTCACTGTCACTGTAAATCTCATTGTCGCTCTCACTGTCACTCTCATGTCACTGTAACTCTCACTGTCACACTCACTGTCACTGTAACTCTCATTGTCGCTGTCACTGTCACTGTCACTGTCACTGTAACACTCATTGTCGCTCTCACTGTCACTGTAACTCTCAATGTCGCTCTCACTGTCACTCTCACTGTCAGTCTCACTGTCACTGTAACTCTCACTTTAACTCTCAATATCACTGTAAATCACACTGTTGCTCTCACTGTAACTCTCGCTATCACTGTAACTCTCACATTTGCTCTCACTGTCACTGTAACTCTCATTGTCACTTTCACTGTCACTGTAACTCTCACTGTCACTCTCACTGTCACTGTAACTCTCAATGTCGCTCTCACTGTCACTCTCACTGTCACTCTCACTATCACTGAAACTCTCAATGTCACTGTCACTGTAACTCTCATTGTCGCTCTCACTGTCACTGTAACTCTCAGTGTCACTGTAAATCTCATTGACGCTCTCACTGTCACTGTAACTCTCACTGTCACTCTCAATGACACTGTCACTCTCACTGTCACTCTCAAGGTCACTGTAACTCTCATTGTCGCTCTCACTGTCACTGTAACTCTCATTGTCGCTATCACTGTCACTGTAACCCTCATTGTCACTCTCACTGTCACTGTAAATCTCAATGTCGCTCTCACTGTCAGTCTCACTGTCACTGTAAATCTCATTGTCGCTCTCACTGTCACTGCAAATCTCATTGTCGCTCTCACTGTAACTCTCACTGTCACTGTAACTCTCACTGTAACTCTCATTATCGCTTTCACTGTCACTGTAAATCTCATTGTCACTCTCACTGTCACTGTAACTCTCACTGTCACTGTAACTCTCATTGTCGAACTCACTGTCACTGTAACTCTCATTGTCGCTCTCACTGTCACTGTAACTCTCATTGTCGCTCTCACTGTCACTCTCACTGTCACTGTAACTCTCATTTTCGCTCTCACTGTCACTGTAACTATCACTTTCGCTCTCACTGTCACTCTCACTGTCACTGTAACTCTCATTGTCGCTCTCATTGTCACTGTAACTCTCATTGTCACCCTCACTGTCACTGTAACTCTCACTGTCGCTCCAACTGTCACTGTAACTCTCCCTGTCACTCTCACTGTCACTGTAACTCTCATTGTCACTCTCACTGTCACTCTAACTCTCACTGTCACTGTCACTGTCACTGTAACTCTCAATGTCGCTCTCACTGTCACTGTAACACTCATTGTCACTGTAACTCTCACTTTCGCACTCACTGTCATTCTCACTGTCACTGTAAATCTTTTGGTCGCTCTCACTGTCACTTTAACTCTTACTTTCTCTCTCACTGTCACTCTTACTGTCACTGTAACTCTCTTTGTCGCTCTCACTGTCACTGTAACTCTCACTGTCACTCTCCCTGTCACTGTAACTCTCATTGTCGCTCTCACTGTCACTGTAACTCTCATTGTCGCTCTCACTGTCACTGTAACTCTCACTGTCACTGTAACTCTCATTGTCGCTCTCACTGTCACTCTCACTGCCACTCTCCCTGTAAATCCGATTGTCGCTCTCACTGTCACTGTAACTGTCACTGTCACTCTCACTGTCACTGTAACTCTCATTGTCACTCTCACTGTCACTGTAACTCTCTTTGTCACACTCACTGTCACTGTAACTCTCATCCTCGCTCTCAATGTCACTGTAACTCTCACTGTCACTCTCCCTGTCACTGTAACTCTCATTGTCGCTCTCACTGTCACTCTCACTGTCAATCTCACTGTCACTATAACTGTCACTGTCACTCTCACTATTGCTCTCACTGTCACTGTAACTCTCATTGTCGCTCTCACTGTCACTGTAACTCTCATTGTCACTCTACCTGTCACTGTAACTCTCATTGTCGCTCTCACTGTCACTGTAACTCTCATTGTCACTCTCACTGTCACTGTCACTCTCACTGTCACTCTCACTGTCACTGTAACTCTCAATGTCGCTCTCACTGTCACTCTCACTGTCACTCTCACTATCACTGAAACTCTCAATGTCACTGTCACTGTCACTGTAACTCTCATTGTCGCTCTCACTGCCACTGTAACTCTCAGTGTCACTGTAAATCTCATTGATGCTCTCACTGTCACTGTAACTCTCACTGTCACTCTCAATGACACTGTCACTCTCACTGTCACTCTCAAGGTCACTGTAACTCTCATTGTCGCTCTCACTGTCACTGTAACTCTCATTGTCGCTATCACTGTCACTGTAACCCTCATTGTCACTCTGACTGTCACTGTAAATCTCAATTTCGCTCTCACTGTCACTCTCACTGTCACTGTAAATCTCATTGTCGCTCTCACTGTCACTGCAACTCTCATTGTCGCTCTCACTGTAACTCTCACTGTCACTGTAACTCTCACTGTAACGCTCATTATCGCTTTCACTGTCACTGTAAATCTCATTGTCACTCTCACTGTCACTGTAACTCTCACTGTCACTCTCACTGTCACTGTAACTCTCATTGTCGTTCTCACTGTCACTGTAACTCTCATTGTCGCTCTCACTATCACTCTCACTGTCACTGTAACTCTCATTTTCGCTCTCACTGTCACTGTAACTCTCACTGTCACTGTCGCTGTCACTGTCACTGTAACTCTCAATGTCGCTCTCACTGTCACTGTAACACTCATTGTCACTGTAACTCTCACTTTCGCACTCACTGTCACTCTCACTGTCACGGTAAATCTTTTGGTCGCTCTCACTGTCACTTTAACTCTTACTTTCTCTCTCACTGTCACTCTTACTGTCACTGTAACTCTCTTTGTCGCTCTCATTGTCACTGTAACTCTCACTGTCACTCTCCCTGTCACTGTAACTCTCATTGTCGCTCTCACTGTCACTGTAACTCTCATTGTCGCTCTCACTGTCACTGTAACTCTCACTGTCACTGTAACTCTCATTGTCGCTCTCACTGTCACTCTCACTGCCACTCTCCCTGTAAATCTGATTGTCGCTCTCACTGTCACTGTAACTGTCACTGTCACTCTCACTGTCACTGTAACTCTCATTGTCACTCTCACTGTCACTGTAACTCTCTTTGTCACACTCACTGTCACTGTAACTCTCATCCTCGCTCTCACTGTCACTGTAACTCTCACTGTCACTCTCCCTGTCATGTAACTCTCATTGACGCTCTCACTGTCACTCTCACTGTCAATCTCACTGTCACTATAACTGTCACTGTCACTCTCACTATTGCTCTCACTGTCACTGTAACTCTCATTGTCGCTGTCACTGTCACTGTAACTCTCATTGTCACTCTACCTGTCACTGTAACTCTCATTGTCACTTATACTGTCACTGTAACTCTCATTGTCACTCTCACTGTCACTGTAACTCTCACTGTCACTGTAACTCTCATTGTCGCTCTCACTGTCACTGTAACTCTCATTGTCACTCTCACTGTCACTGTCACTCTCACTGTCACTCTCACTGTCACTGTAACTCTCAATGTCGCTCTCACTGTCACTCTCACTGTCACTCTCACTATCACTGAAACTCTCAATGTCATTGTCACTGTCACTGTAACTCTCATTGTCGCTCTCACTGTCACTGTAACTCTCAGTGTTACTGTAAATCTCATTGACGCTCTCACTGTCACTGTAACTCTCACTGTCACTCTCAATGACACTGTCACTCTCACTGTCACTCTCAAGGTCACTGTAACTCTCATTGTCGCTCTCACTGTCACTGTAACTCTCATTGTCGCTCTCACTGTCACTGTAACCCTCATTGTCACTCTCACTGTCACTGTAAATCTCAATGTCGCTCTCACTGTCACTCTCACTGTCACTGTAAATCTCATTGTCGCTCTCACTGTCACTGCAACTCTCATTGTCGCTCTCACTGTAACTCTCACTGTCACTGTAACTCTCACTGTAACTCTCATTATCGCTTTCACTGTCACTGTAAATCTCATTGTCACGCTCACTGTCACTGTAACTCTCACTGTCACTCTCACTGTCACTGTAACTCGCATTGTCGCAATAACTGTCACTGTAACTCTCATTGTCGCTCTCACTGTCACTGTAACTCTCATTGTCGCTCTCACTGTCACTATCACTGTCACTGTAACTCTCATTTTCGCTCTCAAAGTCACTGTAACTCTCACTGTCACTGTCACTGTCACTGTAACTTTCAATGTCGCTCTCACTGTCACTGTAACACTCACTGTCACTGTAACTCTCACTTTCGCACTCACTGTCACTCTCACTGTCACTGTAAATCTTTTGGTCGCTCTCACTGTCACTTTAACTCTTACTTTCTCTCTCACTGCCACTCTTACTGTCACTGTAACTCTCTTTGTCGCTCTCACTGTCACTGTAACTCTCACTGTCACTCTCCCTGTCACTGTAACTCTCATTGTCGCTCTCACTGTCACTGTAACTCTCATTGTCGCTCTCACTGTCACTGTAACTCTCACTGTCACTGTAACTCTCATTGTCGCTCTCACTGTCACTCTCACTGCCACTCTCCCTATAAATCTGATTGTCGCTCTCACTGTCACTGTAACTGTCACTGTCACTCTCACTGTCACTGTAACTCTCATTGTCACTCTCACTGTCACTGTAACTCTCTTTGTCACACTCACTGTCACTGTAACTCTCATCCTCGCTCTCACTGTCACTGTAACTCTCACTGTCACTCTCCCTGTCACTGTAACTCTCATTGTCGCTCTCACTGTCACTCTCACTGTCAATCTCACTGTCACTATAACTGTCACTGTCACTCTCACTATTGCTCTCACTGTCAATGTAACTCTCATTGTCGCTCTCACTGTCACTGTAACTCTCATTGTCACTCTACCTGTCACTGTAACTCTCATTGTCACTTATACTGTCACTGTAACTCTCATTGTCACTCTCATTGTCACTGTAACTCTCACTGTCACTGTAACTCTCATTGTCGCTCTCACTGTCACTGTAACTCTCATTGTCACTCTCACTGTCACTGTCACTCTCACTGTCACTCTCACTGTCACTGTAAATCTCATTGTCGCTCTCACTGTCACTGTAACTCGCACTATCGCTCTCACTGTCACTGTAACTCTCAGTGTCGCTCTCACTGTCACTATAACTCTCGCTGTCACTCTCACTGTCACTTTAACTATCATTGTCGCTCTCACTGTCACTGTAACTCTCATTGTCGCTCTCACTGTCACTGTAAATCTCATTGTCGCTCTCACTGTCACTCTCTCTGTCACTGTAACTTTCACTGTCACTCTCAATGTCACTGTAACTCTCATTGTCGCTGTCACTGTCACTCTCACTGTCACTGTAACTCTCATTGTCACCCTCACTGTCACTGTAACTCTCATTGTCGCTCTCACTGTCACTGTTACTGTCAGTGTCACTGTCACTGTAACTCTCACTGTAACTCTCAATGTCACTGTAACTCTCACTGTTGCTCTCAATGTAACTCTCGCTGTCACTGTAACTCTCACTGTCACTGTAACTCTCATTGTCGCTCTCACTGTCACTGTAATTCTCACTGTCACTGTAACTCTCATTGTCGCTCTCACTGTCACTGTAACTCTCATTGTCACTCTCACAGTCACTGTCACTCTCACTGTCACTCTCACTGTCACTGTAACTCTCATTGTCGCTCACACTGTCACTATAACTCTCACTGTCGCTCTCACTGTCACTGTAACTCTCAGTGTCGCTCTCACTGTCACTGTAACTCTTGCTGTGTCTCTCACTTTCACTTTAACTCTCACTGTCGCTCTCAATGTCACTGTAACACTCATTGTAACTCTCACTGTCACTGTAACTCTCACTGTCACTCTCCCTGTCACTGTAACGCTCATTGTCGCTCTCACTGTCACTGTAACTCTCATTGTCGCTCTCACTGTCAATGTAACTCTCACTGTCACTGTAACTCTCATTGTCGCTCTCACTGTCACTCTCACTGCCACTCTCCCTGTAAATCTGATTGTCGCTCTCACTGTCACTGTAACTGTCACTGTCACTCTCACTGTCACTGTAACTCTCATTGTCACTCTCACTGTCACTGTAACTCTCTTTGTCACACTCACTGTCACTGTAACTCTCATCCTCGCTCTCACTGTCACTGTAACTCTCACTGTCACTCTCCCTGTCACTGTATCTCTCATTGTCGCTCTCACTGTCACTCTCACTGTCAATCTCACTGTCACTATAACTGTCACTGTCACTCTCACTATTGCTCTCACTGTCACTGTAACTCTCATTGTCGCTCTCACTGTCACTGTAACTCTCATTGTCACTCTACCTGTCACTGTAACACCCATTGTCACTTATACTGTCACTGTAACTCTCATTGTCACTCTCACTGACACTGTAACTCTCACTGTCACTGTAACTCTCATTGTCGCTCTCACTGTGACTGTAACTCTCATTGTCACTCTCACTGTCACTATCACTCTCACTGTCACTCTCACTGTCACTGTAAATCTCATTGTCGCTCTCACTGTCACTGTAACTCGCACTATCGCTCTCACTGTCACTGTAACTCTCAGTGTCGCTCTCACTGTCACTATAACTCTCGCTGTCACTCTCACTGTCACTTTAACTATCATTGTCGCTCTCACTGTCACTGTAACTCTCATTGTCGCTCTCACTGTCACTGTAAATCACATTGTCGCTCTCACTGTCACTCTCTCTGTCACTGTAACTTTCACTGTCACTCTCAATGTCACTGTAACTCTCACTGTCGCTGTCACTGTCACTCTCACTGTCACTGTAACTCTCATTGTCACTCTCACTGTCACTGTAACTCTCATTGTCGCTCTCACTGTCACTGTCACTGTCAGTGTCACTGTCACTGTAACTCTCACTGTAACTCTCAATGTCACTGTAACTCTCACTGTTGCTCTCACTGTAACTCTCGCTGTCACTGTAACTCTCACTGTCACTGTAACTCTCATTGTCGCTCTCACTGTCACTGTAATTCTCACTGTCACTGTAACTCTCATTGTCGCTCTCACTGTCACTGTAACTCTCATTGTCACTCTCACTGTCACTGTCACTCTCACTGTCACTGTAACTCTCATTGTCGCTCACACTGTCACTATAACTCTCACTGTCGCTCTCACTGTCACTTTAACTCTTACTTTCTCTCTCACTCTCACTCTTACTGTCACTGTAACTCTCTTTGTCGCTCTCACTGTCACTGTAACTCTCACTGTCACTCTCCCTGTCACTGTAACTCTCATTGTCGCTCTCACTGTCACTGTAACTCTCATTGTCGCTCTCAATGTCACTGTAACTCTCACTGTCACTGTAACTCTCATTGTCGCTCTCACTGTCACTCTCACTGCCACTCTCCCTATAAATCTGATTGTCGCTCTCACTGTCACTGTAACTGTCACTGTCACTCTCACTGTCACTGTAACTCTCATTGTCACTCTCACTGTCACTGTAACTCTCTTTGTCACACTCACTGTCACTGTAACTCTCATCCTCGCTCTCACTGTCACTGTAACTCTCACTGTCACTCTCCCTGTCACTGTAACTCTCATTGTCGCTCTCACTGTCACTCTCACTGTCAATCTCACTGTCACTATAACTGTCACTGTCACTCTCACTATTGCTCTCACTGTCAATGTAACTCTCATTGTCGCTCTCACTGTCACTGTAACTCTCATTGTCACTCTACCTGTCACTGTAACTCTCATTGTCACTTATACTGTCACTGTAACTCTCATTGTCACTCTCATTGTCACTGTAACTCTCACTGTCACTGTAACTCTCATTGTCGCTCTCACTGTCACTGTAACTCTCATTGTCACTCTCACTGTCACTGTCACTCTCACTGTCACTCTCACTGTCACTGTAAATCTCATTGTCGCTCTCACTGTCACTGTAACTCGCACTATCGCTCTCACTGTCACTGTAACTCTCAGTGTCGCTCTCACTGTCACTATAACTCTCGCTGTCACTCTCACTGTCACTTTAACTATCATTGTCGCTCTCACTGTCACTGTAACTCTCATTGTCGCTCTCACTGTCACTGTAAATCTCATTGTCGCTCTCACTGTCACTCTCTCTGTCACTGTAACTTTCAGTGTCACTCTCAATGTCACTGTAACTCTCATTGTCGCTGTCACTGTCACTCTCACTGTCACTGTAACTCTCATTGTCACCCTCACTGTCACTGTAACTCTCATTGTCGCTCTCACTGTCACTGTTACTGTCAGTGTCACTGTCACTGTAACTCTCACTGTAACTCTCAATGTCACTGTAACTCTCACTGTTGCTCTCAATGTAACTGTCGCTGTCACTGTAACTCTCACTGTCACTGTAACTCTCATTGTCGCTCTCACTGTCACTGTAATTCTCACTGTCACTGTAACTCTCATTGTCGCTCTCACTGTCACTGTAACTCTCATTGTCACTCTCACAGTCACTGTCACTCTCACTGTCACTCTCACTGTCACTGTAACTCTCATTGTCGCTCACACTGTCACTATAACTCTCACTGTCGCTCTCACTGTCACTGTAACTCTCAGTGTCGCTCTCACTGTCACTGTAACTCTTGTTGTGTCTCTCACTTTCACTTTAACTCTCACTGTCGCTCTCAATGTCACTGTAACACTCATTGTAACTCTCACTGTCACTGTAACTCTCACTGTCACTCTCCCTGTCACTGTAACTCTCATTGTCGCTCTCACTGTCACTGTAACTCTCATTGTCGCTCTCACTGTCACTGTAACTCTCACTGTCACTGTAACTCTCATTGTCGCTCTCACTGTCACTCTCACTGCCACTCTCCCTGTAAATCTGATTGTCGCTCTCACTGTCACTGTAACTGTCACTGTCACTCTCACTGTCACTGTAACTCTCATTGTCACTCTCACTGTCACTGTAACTCTCTTTGTCACACTCACTGTCACTGTAACTCTCATCCTCGATCTCACTGTCACTGTAACTCTCACTGTCACTCTCCCTGTCACTGTAACTCTCATTGTCGCTCTCACTGTCACTCTCACTGTCAATCTCACTGTCACTATAACTGTCACTGTCACTCTCACTATTGCTCTCACTGTCACTGTAACTCTCATTGTCGCTCTCACTGTCACTGTAACTCTCATTGTCACTCTACCTGTCACTGTAACTCCCATTGTCACTTATACTGTCACTGTAACTCTCATTGTCACTCTCACTGTCACTGTAACTCTCATTGTCGCTCTCACTGTCACTGTAAATCACATTGTCGCTCTCACTGTCACTCTCTCTGTCACTGTAACTTTCACTGTCACTCTCAATGTCACTGTAACTCTCATTGTCGCTGTCACTGTCACTCTCACTGTCACTGTAACTCTCATTGTCACTCTCACTGTCACTGTAACTCTCATTGTCGCTCTCACTGTCACTGTCACTGTCAGTGTCACTGTCACTGTAACTCTCACTGTAACTCTCAATGTCACTGTAACTCTCACTGTTGCTCTCACTGTAACTCTCGCTGTCACTGTAACTCTCACTGTCACTGTAACTCTCATTGTCGCTCTCACTGTCACTGTAATTCTCACTGTCACTGTAACTCTCATTGTCGCTCTCACTGTCACTGTAACTCTCATTGTCACTCTCACTGTCACTGTCACTCTCACTGTCACTGTAACTCTCATTGTCGCTCACACTGTCGCTATAACTCTCACTGTCGCTCTCACTGTCACTGTAACTCTCAGTGTCGCTCTCACTGTCACTGTAACTCTTGCTGTGTCTCTCACTTTCACTTTAACTCTCACTGTCGCTCTCACTGTCACTGTAACACTCATTGTAACTCTCACTGTCACTGTAAATCTCATTGTCGCTCTCACTGTCACTCTCATGTCACTGTAACTCTCACTGTCACTCTCACTGTCACTGTAACTCTCATTGTCGCTCTCACTGTCACTGTAACTCTCACTGTCACTGTAACTCTCATTGTCGCTCTCACTGTCACTCTCACTGCCACTCTCCCTGTAAATCTGATTGTCGCTCTCACTGTCACTGTAACTGTCACTGTCACTCTCACTGTCACTGTAACTCTCATTGTCACTCTCACTGTCACTGTAACTCTCTTTGTCACACTCACTGTCACTGTAACTCTCATCCTCACTCTCACTGTCACTGTAACTCTCACTGTCACTCTCCCTGTCACTGTAACTCTCATTGTCGCTCTCACTGTCACTCTCACTGTCAATCTCACTGTCACTATAACTGTCACTGTCACTCTCACTATTGCTCTCACTGTCACTGTAACTCTCATTGTCACTCTACCTGTCACTGTAACTCTCATTGTCACTTATACTGTCACTGTAACTCTCATTGTCACTCTCACTGTCACTGTAACTCTCACTGTCACTGTAACTCTCATTGTCGCTCTCACTGTCACTGTAACTCTCATTGTCACTCTCACTGTCACTGTCACTCTCACTGTCACTCTCACTGTCACTGTAAATCTCATTGTCGCTCTCACTGTCACTGTAACTCGCACTATCGCTCTCACTGTCACTGTAACTCTCAGTGTCGCTCTCACTGTCACTATAACTCTCGCTGTCACTCTCACTGTCACTTTAACTATCATTGTCGCTCTCACTGTCACTGTAACTCTCATTGTCGCTCTCACTGTCACTGTAAATCTCATTGTCGCTCTCACTGTCACTCTCTCTGTCACTGTAACTTTCACTGTCACTCTCAATGTCACTGTAACTCTCATTGTCGCTGTCACTATCGCTCTCACTGTCACTGTAACTCTCAGTGTCGCTCTCACTGTCACTATAACTCTCGCTGTCACTCTCACTGTCACTTTAACTATCATTGTCGCTCTCACTGTCACTGTAACTCTCATTGTCGCTCTCACTGTCACTGTAAATCTCATTGTCGCTCTCACTGTCACTCTCTCTGTCACTGTAACTTTCACTGTCACTCTCAATGTCACTGTAACTCTCATTGTCGCTGTCACTGTCACTCTCACTGTCACTGTAACTCTCATTGTCACCCTCACTGTCACTGTAACTCTCATTGTCGCTCACACTGTCACTGTTACTGTCAGTGTCACTGTCACTGTAACTCTCACTGTAACTCTCAATGTCACTGTAACTCTCACTGTTGCTCTCACTGTAACTCTCGCTGTCACTGTAACTCTCACTGTCACTGTAACTCTCATTGTCGCTCTCACTGTCACTGTAATTCTCACTGTCACTGTAACTCTCATTGTCGCTCTCACTGTCACTGTAACTCTCATTGTCACTCTCACAGTCACTGTCACTCTCACTGTCACTCTCACTGTCACTGTAACTCTCATTGTCGCTCACACTGTCACTATAACTCTCACTGTCGCTCTCACTGTCACTGTAACTCTCAGTGTCGCTCTCACTGTCACTGTAACTCTTGCTGTGTCTCTCACTTTCACTTTAACTCTCACTGTCGCTCTCACTGTCACTGTAACACTCATTGTAACTCTCACTGTCACTGTAACTCTCACTGTCACTCTCCCTGTCACTGTAACTCTCATTGTCGCTCTCACTGTCACTGTAACTCTCATTGTCGCTCTCACTGTCACTGTAACTCTCACTGTCACTGTAACTCTCATTGTCGCTCTCACTGTCACTCTCACTGCCACTCTCCCTGTAAATCTGATTGTCGCTCTCACTGTCACTGTAACTGTCACTGTCACTCTCACTGTCACTGTAACTCTCATTGTCACTCTCACTGTCACTGTAACTCTCTTTGTCACACTCACTGTCACTGTAACTCTCATCCTCGCTCTCACTGTCACTGTAACTCTCACTGTCACTCTCCCTGTCACTGTAACTCTCATTGTCGCTCTCACTGTCACTCTCACTGTCAATCTCACTGTCACTATAACTGTCACTGTCACTCTCACTATTGCTCTCACTGTCACTGTAACTCTCATTGTCGCTCTCACTGTCACTGTAACTCTCATTGTCACTCTACCTGTCACTGTAACTCTCATTGTCACTTATACTGTCACTGTAACTCTCATTGTCACTCTCACTGTCACTGTAACTCTCACTGTCACTGTAACTCTCATTGTCGCTCTCACTGTCACTGTAACTCTCACTGTCACTCTCCCTGTCACTGTAACTCTCATTGTCGCTCTCACTGTCACTGTAACTCTCATTGTCGCTCTCAATGTCACTGTAACTCTCACTGTCACTGTAACTCTCATTGTCGCTCTCACTGTCACTCTCACTGCCACTCTCCCTAAAATCTGATTGTCGCTCTCACTGTCACTGTAACTGTCACTGTCACTCTCACTGTCACTGTAACTCTCATTGTCACTCTCACTGTCACTGTAACTCTCTTTGTCACACTCACTGTCACTGTAACTCTCATCCTCGCTCTCACTGTCACTGTAACTCTCACTGTCACTCTCCCTGTCACTGTAACTCTCATTGTCGCTCTCACTGTCACTCTCACTGTCAATCTCACTGTCACTATAACTGTCACTGTCACTCTCACTATTGCTCTCACTGTCAATGTAACTCTCATTGTCGCTCTCACTGTCACTGTAACTCTCATTGTCACTCTACCTGTCACTGTAACTCTCATTGTCACTTATACTGTCACTGTAACTCTCATTGTCACTCTCATTGTCACTGTAACTCTCACTGTCACTGTAACTCTCATTGTCGCTCTCACTGTCACTGTAACTCTCATTGTCACTCTCACTGTCACTGTCACTCTCACTGTCACTCTCACTGTCACTGTAAATCTCATTGTCGCTCTCACTGTCACTGTAACTCGCACTATCGCTCTCACTGTCACTGTAACTCTCAGTGTCGCTCTCACTGTCACTATAACTCTCGCTGTCACTCTCACTGTCACTTTAACTATCATTGTCGCTCTCACTGTCACTGTAACTCTCATTGTCGCTCTCACTGTCACTGTAAATCTCATTGTCGCTCTCACTGTCACTCTCTCTGTCACTGTAACTTTCACTGTCACTCTCAATGTCACTGTAACTCTCATTGTCGCTGTCACTGTCACTCTCACTGTCACTGTAACTCTCATTGTCACCCTCACTGTCACTGTAACTCTCATTGTCGCTCTCACTGTCACTGTTACTGTCAGTGTCACTGTCACTGTAACTCTCACTGTAACTCTCAATGTCACTGTAACTCTCACTGTTGCTCTCAATGTAACTCTCGCTGTCACTGTAACTCTCACTGTCACTGTAACTCTCATTGTCGCTCTCACTGTCACTGTAATTCTCACTGTCACTGTAACTCTCATTGTCGCTCTCACTGTCACTGTAACTCTCATTGTCACTCTCACAGTCACTGTCACTCTCACTGTCACTCTCACTGTCACTGTAACTCTCATTGTCGCTCACACTGTCACTATAACTCTCACTGTCGCTCTCACTGTCACTGTAACTCTCAGTGTCGCTCTCACTGTCACTGTAACTCTTGCTGTGTCTCTCACTTTCACTTTAACTCTCACTGTCGCTCTCAATGTCACTGTAACACTCATTGTAACTCTCACTGTCACTGTAACTCTCACTGTCACTCTCCCTGTCACTGTAACTCTCATTGTCGCTCTCACTGTCACTGTAACTCTCATTGTCGCTCTCACTGTCACTGTAACTCTCACTGTCACTGTAACTCTCATTGTCGCTCTCACTGTCACTCTCACTGCCACTCTCCCTGTAAATCTGATTGTCGCTCTCACTGTCACTGTAACTGTCACTGTCACTCTCACTGTCACTGTAACTCTCATTGTCACTCTCACTGTCACTGTAACTCTCTTTGTCACACTCACTGTCACTGTAACTCTCATCCTCGCTCTCACTGTCACTGTAACTCTCACTGTCACTCTCCCTGTCACTGTAACTCTCATTGTCGCTCTCACTGTCACTCTCACTGTCAATCTCACTGTCACTATAACTGTCACTGTCAATCTCACTATTGCTCTCACTGTCACTGTAACTCTCATTGTCGCTCTCACTGTCACTGTAACTCTCATTGTCACTCTACCTGTCACTGTAACTCCCATTGTCACTTATACTGTCACTGTAACTCTCATTGTCACTCTCACTGTCACTGTAACTCTCATTGTCGCTCTCACTGTCACTGTAAATCACATTGTCGCTCTCACTGTCACTCTCTCTGTCACTGTAACTTTCACTGTCACTCTCAATGTCACTGTAACTCTCATTGTCGCTGTCACTGTCACTCTCACTGTCACTGTAACTCTCATTGTCACTCTCACTGTCACTGTAACTCTCATTGTCGCTCTCACTGTCACTGTCACTGTCAGTGTCACTGTCACTGTAACTCTCACTGTAACTCTCAATGTCACTGTAACTCTCACTGTTGCTCTCACTGTAACTCTCGCTGTCACTGTAACTCTCACTGTCACCGTAACTCTCATTGTCGCTCTCACTGTCACTGTAATTCTCACTGTCACTGTAACTCTCATTGTCGCTCTCACTGTCACTGTAACTCTCATTGTCACTCTCACTGTCACTGTCACTCTCACTGTCACTGTAACTCTCATTGTCGCTCACACTGTCGCTATAACTCTCACTGTCGCTCTCACTGTCACTGTAACTCTCAGTGTCGCTCTCACTGTCACTGTAACTCTTGCTGTGTCTCTCACTTTCACTTTAACTCTCACTGTCGCTCTCACTGTCACTGTAACACTCATTGTAACTCTCACTGTCACTGTAAATCTCATTGTCGCTCTCACTGTCACTCTCATGTCACTGTAACTCTCACTGTCACTCTCACTGTCACTGTAACTCTCATTGTCGCTCTCACTGTCACTGTAACTCTCACTGTCACTGTAACTCTCATTGTCGCTCTCACTGTCACTCTCACTGCCACTCTCCCTGTAAATCTGATTGTCGCTCTCACTGTCACTGTAACTGTCACTGTCACTCTCACTGTCACTGTAACTCTCATTGTCACTCTCACTGTCACTGTAACTCTCTTTGTCACACTCACTGTCACTGTAACTCTCATCCTCACTCTCACTGTCACTGTAACTCTCACTGTCACTCTCCCTGTCACTGTAACTCTCATTGTCGCTCTCACTGTCACTCTCACTGTCAATCTCACTGTCACTATAACTGTCACTGTCACTCTCACTATTGCTCTCACTGTCACTGTAACTCTCATTGTCACTCTACCTGTCACTGTAACTCTCATTGTCACTTATACTGTCACTGTAACTCTCATTGTCACTCTCACTGTCACTGTAACTCTCACTGTCACTGTAACTCTCATTGTCGCTCTCACTGTCACTGTAACTCTCATTGTCACTCTCACTGTCACTGTCACTCTCACTGTCACTCTCACTGTCACTGTAAATCTCATTGTCGCTCTCACTGTCACTGTAACTCGCACTATCGCTCTCACTGTCACTGTAACTCTCAGTGTCGCTCTCACTGTCACTATAACTCTCGCTGTCACTCTCACTGTCACTTTAACTATCATTGTCGCTCTCACTGTCACTGTAACTCTCATTGTCGCTCTCACTGTCACTGTAAATCTCATTGTCACTCTCACTGTCACTCTCTCTGTCACTGTAACTTTCACTGTCACTCTCAATGTCACTGTAACTCTCATTGTCGCTGTCACTATCACTCTCACTGTCACTGTAACTCTCAGTGTCGCTCTCACTGTCACTATAACTCTCGCTGTCACTCTCACTGTCACTTTAACTATCATTGTCGCTCTCACTGTCACTGTAACTCTCATTGTCGCTCTCACTGTAACTGTAAATCTCATTGTCGCTCTCACTGTCACTCTCTCTGTCACTGTAACTTTCACTGTCACTCTCAATGTCACTGTAACTCTCATTGTCGCTGTCACTGTCACTCTCACTGTCACTGTAACTCTCATTGTCACCCTCACTGTCACTGTAACTCTCATTGTCGCTCTCACTGTCACTGTTACTGTCAGTGTCACTGTCACTGTAACTCTCACTGTAACTCTCAATGTCACTGTAACTCTCACTGTTGCTCTCACTGTAACTCTCGCTGTCACTGTAACTCTCACTGTCACTGTAACTCTCATTGTCGCTCTCACTGTCACTGTAATTCTCACTGTCACTGTAACTCTCATTGTCGCTCTCACTGTCACTGTAACTCTCATTGTCACTCTCACAGTCACTGTCACTCTCACTGTCACTCTCACTGTCACTGTAACTCTCATTGTCGCTCACACTGTCACTATAACTCTCACTGTCGCTCTCACTGTCACTGTAACTCTCAGTGTCGCTCTCACTGTCACTGTAACTCTTGCTGTGTCTCTCACTTTCACTTTAACTCTCACTGTCGCTCTCACTGTCACTGTAACACTCATTGTAACTCTCACTGTCACTGTAACTCTCACTGTCACTCTCCCTGTCACTGTAACTCTCATTGTCGCTCTCACTGTCACTGTAACTCTCATTGTCGCTCTCACTGTCACTGTAACTCTCACTGTCACTGTAACTCTCATTGTCGCTCTCACTGTCACTCTCACTGCCACTCTCCCTGTAAATCTGATTGTCGCTCTCACTGTCACTGTAACTGTCACTGTCACTCTCACTGTCACTGTAACTCTCATTGTCACTCTCACTGTCACTGTAACTCTCTTTGTCACACTCACTGTCACTGTAACTCTCATCCTCGCTCTCACTGTCACTGTAACTCTCACTGTCACTCTCCCTGTCACTGTAACTCTCATTGTCGCTCTCACTGTCACTCTCACTGTCAATCTCACTGTCACTATAACTGTCACTGTCACTCTCACTATTGCTCTCACTGTCACTGTAACTCTCATTGTCGCTCTCACGGTCACTGTAACTCTCATTGTAACTCTACCTGTCACTTTAACTCTCATTGTCACTTATACTGTCACTGTAACTCTCATTGTCACTCTCACTGTCACTGTAACTCTCACTGTCACTGTAACTCTCATTGTCGCTCTCACTGTCACTGTAACTCTCATTGTCACTCTCACTGTCACTGTCACTCTCACTGTCACTCTCACTGTCACTGTAAATCTCATTGTCGCTCTCACTGTCACTGTAACTCGCACTATCGCTCTCACTGTCACTGTAACTCTCATTGTCACTCTACCTGTCACTGTAACTCTCGCTGTCACTCTCACTGTCACTTTAACTATCATTGTCGCTCTCACTGTCACTGTAACTCTCATTGTCGCTCTCACTGTCACTGTAAATCTCATTGTCGCTCTCACTGTCACTCTCTCTGTCACTGTAACTTTCACTGTCACTCTCAATGTCACTGTAACTCTCATTGTCGCTGTCACTGTCACTCTCACTGTCACTGTAACTCTCATTGTCACTCTCACTGTCACTGTAACTCTCATTGTCGCTCTCACTGTCACTGTCACTGTCAGTGTCACTGTCACTGTAACTCTCACTGTAACTCTCAATGTCACTGTAACTCTCACTGTTGCTCTCACTGTAACTCTCGCTGTCACTGTAACTCTCACTGTCACTGTAACTCTCATTGTCGCTCTCACTGTCACTGTAATTCTCACTGTCACTGTAACTCTCATTGTCGCTCTCACTGTCACTGTAACTCTCATTGTCACTCTCACTGTCACTGTCACTCTCACTGTCACTGTAACTCTCATTGTCGCTCACACTGTCACTATAACTCTCACTGTCGCTCTCACTGTCACTGTAACTCTCAGTGTCGCTCTCACTGTCACTGTAACTCTTGCTGTGTCTCTCACTTTCACTTTAACTCTCACTGTCGCTCTCACTGTCACTGCAACACTCATTGTAACTCTCACTGTCACTGTAAATCTCATTGTCGCTCTCACTGTCACTCTCATGTCACTGTAACTCTCACTGTCACTCTCACTGTCACTGTAACTCTCATTGTCGCTGTCACTGTCACTCTCACTGTCACTGTAACACTCATTGTCGCTCTCACTGTCACTGTAACTCTCATTGTCGCTCTCAATGTCACTCTCACTGTCAGTCTCACTGTCACTGTAACTCTCACTGTAACTCTCAATGTCACTGTAAATCACACTATTGCTCTCACTGTAACTCTCGCTGTCACTGTAACTCTCACATTTGCTCTCACTGTCACTGTAAGTCTCATTGTCACTTTCACTGTCACTGTAGCTCTCACTGTCACTCTCAGTGTCACTGTAACTCTCATTGTCGCTCTCAGTGTCACTCTCACTGTCACTCTCACTATCACTGAAACTCTCAATGTCACTGTCACTGTCACTGTAACTCTCATTGTCGCTCTCACTGTCACTGTAACTCTCAGTGTCACTGTAAATCTCATGGACGCTCTCACTGTCACTGTAACTCTCACTGTCACTCTCACTGTCACTGTCACTCTCACTGTCACTCTCACGGTCACTGTAACTCTCATTGTCGCTCTCACTGTCACTGTAACTCTCATTGTCGCTATCACTGTTACTGTAACTCTCATTGTCACTCTCACTGTCACTGTAAATCTCATTGTCGCTCTCACTGTCACTCTCACTGTCACTGTAACTCTCACTGTCGCTCTCACTGTCACTGTAACTCTCCTTGTCGCTGTCACTGTCACTCTCACTGTCACTGTAAATCTCATTGTCGCTCTCACTGTCTCTCTCACTGTCACTGTAAAACTCATTGTCGCTCTCACTGTCACTGTAACACTCATTGTCGCTCTCACTGTAACTCTCACTGTCACTGTAACTCTCACTGTAACTCTCATTATCGCTCTCACTGTCACTGTAAATCTCATTGTCACTCTCACTGTCACTGTAACTCTCACTGTCACTTTAACTCTCACTGTCACTCTCACTGTCACTGTAACTCTCATTGTCGCTCTCACGGTCACTGTAACTCTCATTGTCGCTCACACTGTCACTATAACTCTCACTGTCGCTCTCACTGTCACTGTAACTCTCACTGTCAGTGTAACTCTCATTGTCGCTCTCACTGTCACTCTCACTGTCAATCTCACTGTCACTATAACTGTCACTGTCACACTCACGGTCACTGTAACTCTCACTGTTGCTCTCACTGTCACTCTCGCTGTCACTGAAACTCTCACTGTTGCTCGCACTGTCACTGTAACTCTCATTGTCGCTCTCACTGTCACTGTAACTCTCATTGTCGCTCTCACTGTCACTGTAACTCTCACTGTCACTGTAACTCTCATTGTCGCTCTCACTGTCACTCTCACTGCCACTCTCCCTGTAAATCTGATTGTCGCTCTCACTGTCACTGTAACTGTCACTGTCACTCTCACTGTCACTGTAACTCTCATTGTCACTCTCACTGTCACTGTAACTCTCTTTGTCACACTCACTGTCACTGTAACTCTCATCCTCGCTCTCACTGTCACTGTAACTCTCACTGTCACTCTCCCTGTCACTGTAACTCTCATTGTCGCTCTCACTGTCACTCTCACTGTCAATCTCACTGTCACTATAACTGTCACTGTCAATCTCACTATTGCTCTCACTGTCACTGTAACTCTCATTGTCGCTCTCACTGTCACTGTAACTCTCATTGTCACTCTACCTGTCACTGTAACTCCCATTGTCACTTATACTGTCACTGTAACTCTCATTGTCACTCTCACTGTCACTGTAACTCTCATTGTCGCTCTCACTGTCACTGTAAATCACATTGTCGCTCTCACTGTCACTCTCTCTGTCACTGTAACTTTCACTGTCACTCTCAATGTCACTGTAACTCTCATTGTCGCTGTCACTGTCACTCTCACTGTCACTGTAACTCTCATTGTCACTCTCACTGTCACTGTAACTCTCATTGTCGCTCTCACTGTCACTGTCACTGTCAGTGTCACTGTCACTGTAACTCTCACTGTAACTCTCAATGTCACTGTAACTCTCACTGTTGCTCTCACTGTAACTCTCGCTGTCACTGTAACTCTCACTGTCACCGTAACTCTCATTGTCGCTCTCACTGTCACTGTAATTCTCACTGTCACTGTAACTCTCATTGTCGCTCTCACTGTCACTGTAACTCTCATTGTCACTCTCACTGTCACTGTCACTCTCACTGTCACTGTAACTCTCATTGTCGCTCACACTGTCGCTATAACTCTCACTGTCGCTCTCACTGTCACTGTAACTCTCAGTGTCGCTCTCACTGTCACTGTAACTCTTGCTGTGTCTCTCACTTTCACTTTAACTCTCACTGTCGCTCTCACTGTCACTGTAACACTCATTGTAACTCTCACTGTCACTGTAAATCTCATTGTCGCTCTCACTGTCACTCTCATGTCACTGTAACTCTCACTGTCACTCTCACTGTCACTGTAACTCTCATTGTCGCTCTCACTGTCACTGTAACTCTCACTGTCACTGTAACTCTCATTGTCGCTCTCACTGTCACTCTCACTGCCACTCTCCCTGTAAATCTGATTGTCGCTCTCACTGTCACTGTAACTGTCACTGTCACTCTCACTGTCACTGTAACTCTCATTGTCACTCTCACTGTCACTGTAACTCTCTTTGTCACACTCACTGTCACTGTAACTCTCATCCTCACTCTCACTGTCACTGTAACTCTCACTGTCACTCTCCCTGTCACTGTAACTCTCATTGTCGCTCTCACTGTCACTCTCACTGTCAATCTCACTGTCACTATAACTGTCACTGTCACTCTCACTATTGCTCTCACTGTCACTGTAACTCTCATTGTCACTCTACCTGTCACTGTAACTCTCATTGTCACTTATACTGTCACTGTAACTCTCATTGTCACTCTCACTGTCACTGTAACTCTCACTGTCACTGTAACTCTCATTGTCGCTCTCACTGTCACTGTAACTCTCATTGTCACTCTCACTGTCACTGTCACTCTCACTGTCACTCTCACTGTCACTGTAAATCTCATTGTCGCTCTCACTGTCACTGTAACTCGCACTATCGCTCTCACTGTCACTGTAACTCTCAGTGTCGCTCTCACTGTCACTATAACTCTCGCTGTCACTCTCACTGTCACTTTAACTATCATTGTCGCTCTCACTGTCACTGTAACTCTCATTGTCGCTCTCACTGTCACTGTAAATCTCATTGTCACTCTCACTGTCACTCTCTCTGTCACTGTAACTTTCACTGTCACTCTCAATGTCACTGTAACTCTCATTGTCGCTGTCACTATCACTCTCACTGTCACTGTAACTCTCAGTGTCGCTCTCACTGTCACTATAACTCTCGCTGTCACTCTCACTGTCACTTTAACTATCATTGTCGCTCTCACTGTCACTGTAACTCTCATTGTCGCTCTCACTGTCACTGTAAATCTCATTGTCGCTCTCACTGTCACTCTCTCTGTCACTGTAACTTTCACTGTCACTCTCAATGTCACTGTAACTCTCATTGTCGCTGTCACTGTCACTCTCACTGTCACTGTAACTCTCATTGTCACCCTCACTGTCACTGTAACTCTCATTGTCGCTCTCACTGTCACTGTTACTGTCAGTGTCACTGTCACTGTAACTCTCACTGTAACTCTCAATGTCACTGTAACTCTCACTGTTGCTCTCACTGTAACTCTCGCTGTCACTGTAACTCTCACTGTCACTGTAACTCTCATTGTCGCTCTCACTGTCACTGTAATTCTCACTGTCACTGTAACTCTCATTGTCGCTCTCACTGTCACTGTAACTCTCATTGTCACTCTCACAGTCACTGTCACTCTCACTGTCACTCTCACTGTCACTGTAACTCTCATTGTCGCTCACACTGTCACTATAACTCTCACTGTCGCTCTCACTGTCACTGTAACTCTCAGTGTCGCTCTCACTGTCACTGTAACTCTTGCTGTGTCTCTCACTTTCACTTTAACTCTCACTGTCGCTCTCACTGTCACTGTAACACTCATTGTAACTCTCACTGTCACTGTAACTCTCACTGTCACTCTCCCTGTCACTGTAACTCTCATTGTCGCTCTCACTGTCACTGTAACTCTCATTGTCGCTCTCACTGTCACTGTAACTCTCACTGTCACTGTAACTCTCATTGTCGCTCTCACTGTCACTCTCACTGCCACTCTCCCTGTAAATCTGATTGTCGCTCTCACTGTCACTGTAACTGTCACTGTCACTCTCACTGTCACTGTAACTCTCATTGTCACTCTCACTGTCACTGTAACTCTCTTTGTCACACTCACTGTCACTGTAACTCTCATCCTCGCTCTCACTGTCACTGTAACTCTCACTGTCACTCTCCCTGTCACTGTAACTCTCATTGTCGCTCTCACTGTCACTCTCACTGTCAATCTCACTGTCACTATAACTGTCACTGTCACTCTCACTATTGCTCTCACTGTCACTGTAACTCTCATTGTCGCTCTCACGGTCACTGTAACTCTCATTGTAACTCTACCTGTCACTTTAACTCTCATTGTCACTTATACTGTCACTGTAACTCTCATTGTCACTCTCACTGTCACTGTAACTCTCACTGTCACTGTAACTCTCATTGTCGCTCTCACTGTCACTGTAACTCTCATTGTCACTCTCACTGTCACTGTCACTCTCACTGTCACTCTCACTGTCACTGTAAATCTCATTGTCGCTCTCACTGTCACTGTAACTCGCACTATCGCTCTCACTGTCACTGTAACTCTCATTGTCACTCTACCTGTCACTGTAACTCTCGCTGTCACTCTCACTGTCACTTTAACTATCATTGTCGCTCTCACTGTCACTGTAACTCTCATTGTCGCTCTCACTGTCACTGTAAATCTCATTGTCGCTCTCACTGTCACTCTCTCTGTCACTGTAACTTTCACTGTCACTCTCAATGTCACTGTAACTCTCATTGTCGCTGTCACTGTCACTCTCACTGTCACTGTAACTCTCATTGTCACTCTCACTGTCACTGTAACTCTCATTGTCGCTCTCACTGTCACTGTCACTGTCAGTGTCACTGTCACTGTAACTCTCACTGTAACTCTCAATGTCACTGTAACTCTCACTGTTGCTCTCACTGTAACTCTCGCTGTCACTGTAACTCTCACTGTCACTGTAACTCTCATTGTCGCTCTCACTGTCACTGTAATTCTCACTGTCACTGTAACTCTCATTGTCGCTCTCACTGTCACTGTAACTCTCATTGTCACTCTCACTGTCACTGTCACTCTCACTGTCACTGTAACTCTCATTGTCGCTCACACTGTCACTATAACTCTCACTGTCGCTCTCACTGTCACTGTAACTCTCAGTGTCGCTCTCACTGTCACTGTAACTCTTGCTGTGTCTCTCACTTTCACTTTAACTCTCACTGTCGCTCTCACTGTCACTGCAACACTCATTGTAACTCTCACTGTCACTGTAAATCTCATTGTCGCTCTCACTGTCACTCTCATGTCACTGTAACTCTCACTGTCACTCTCACTGTCACTGTAACTCTCATTGTCGCTGTCACTGTCACTCTCACTGTCACTGTAACACTCATTGTCGCTCTCACTGTCACTGTAACTCTCATTGTCGCTCTCAATGTCACTCTCACTGTCAGTCTCACTGTCACTGTAACTCTCACTGTAACTCTCAATGTCACTGTAAATCACACTATTGCTCTCACTGTAACTCTCGCTGTCACTGTAACTCTCACATTTGCTCTCACTGTCACTGTAAGTCTCATTGTCACTTTCACTGTCACTGTAGCTCTCACTGTCACTCTCAGTGTCACTGTAACTCTCATTGTCGCTCTCAGTGTCACTCTCACTGTCACTCTCACTATCACTGAAACTCTCAATGTCACTGTCACTGTCACTGTAACTCTCATTGTCGCTCTCACTGTCACTGTAACTCTCAGTGTCACTGTAAATCTCATGGACGCTCTCACTGTCACTGTAACTCTCACTGTCACTCTCACTGTCACTGTCACTCTCACTGTCACTCTCACGGTCACTGTAACTCTCATTGTCGCTCTCACTGTCACTGTAACTCTCATTGTCGCTATCACTGTTACTGTAACTCTCATTGTCACTCTCACTGTCACTGTAAATCTCATTGTCGCTCTCACTGTCACTCTCACTGTCACTGTAACTCTCACTGTCGCTCTCACTGTCACTGTAACTCTCCTTGTCGCTGTCACTGTCACTCTCACTGTCACTGTAAATCTCATTGTCGCTCTCACTGTCTCTCTCACTGTCACTGTAAAACTCATTGTCGCTCTCACTGTCACTGTAACACTCATTGTCGCTCTCACTGTAACTCTCACTGTCACTGTAACTCTCACTGTAACTCTCATTATCGCTCTCACTGTCACTGTAAATCTCATTGTCACTCTCACTGTCACTGTAACTCTCACTGTCACTTTAACTCTCACTGTCACTCTCACTGTCACTGTAACTCTCATTGTCGCTCTCACGGTCACTGTAACTCTCATTGTCGCTCACACTGTCACTATAACTCTCACTGTCGCTCTCACTGTCACTGTAACTCTCACTGTCAGTGTAACTCTCATTGTCGCTCTCACTGTCACTCTCACTGTCAATCTCACTGTCACTATAACTGTCACTGTCACACTCACGGTCACTGTAACTCTCACTGTTGCTCTCACTGTCACTCTCGCTGTCACTGAAACTCTCACTGTTGCTCGCACTGTCACTGTAACTCTCATTGACGCACTCACTGTCACTGTAACTCTCATTGTCACTCTAACTGTCACTGTAACTCTCATTGTCACTTATTCTGTCACTGTAACTCTCACTGTCACTCTCACTGTAACAGTAACTCTCATTGTCGCTCCCACTGTCACTGTAAGTCTCATTGTCGCTCTCACTTTCACTGTAACTCTCATTGTCACTCTCACTGTCACTGTAACTCTCACTGTCACTGTAACTCTCATTGTCGCTCTCACTGTCACTGTAACTCTCATTGTCACTCTCACTGTCACTGTCACTCTCACTGTCACTCTCACTGTCACTGTAACTCTCATTGTCGCTCTCACTGTCACTGTAACTCGCACTATCGCTCTCACACTCACTGTAACTCTCAGTGGCGCTCTCACTGTCACTATAACTCTCGCTGTCACTCTCACTGTCACTTCAACTATCATTGTCGCTCTCACTATCACTGTAACTCTCATTGTCGCTCTCACTGTCACTGTAAATCACATTGTCGCTCTCACTGTCACTCTCTCTGTCACTGTAACTCTCAATGTCACTCTCAATGTCACTGTAACTCACATTGTCGCTGTCACTGTCACTCTCACTGTCACTGTAACTCTCATTGTCACTCTCACTGTCACTGTAACTCTCATTGTCGCTCTCACTGTCAGTGTCACTGTCACTGTAACTCTCACTGTAACTCTCAATGTCACTGTAACTCTCACTGTTGCTCTCACTGTAACTCTCGCTGTCACTGTAACTCTCACTGTCACTGTAACTCTCATTGTCGCTCTCACTGTCACTGTAATTCTCACTGTCACTGTAACTCTCATTGTCGCTCTCACTGTCACTGTAACTCTCATTGTCACTCTCACTGTCACTGTCACTCTCACTGTCACTCTCAATGTCACTGTAACTCTCATTGTCGCTCACACTGTCACTATAACACTCACTGTCGCTCTCACTGTCAGTGTAACTCTCAGTGTTGCTCTCACTGTCACTGTAACGCTTGCTGTCTCTCTCACTTTCACTTTAACTCTCACTGTCGCTCTCACTGTCACTGTAACACTCATTGTCACTCTCACTGTCACTGTAAATCTCATTGTCGCTCTCACTGTCACTCTCATGTCACTGTAACTCTCACTGTCACTCTCACTGTCACTGTAACTCTCATTGTCGCTGTCACTGACACTCTCACTGTCACTGTAACACTCATTGTCGCTCTCACTGTCACTGTAACTCTCATTGTCGCTCTCACTGTCACTCTCACTGTCAGTCTCACTGTCACTGTAACTCTCACTGTAACTCTCAATGTCACTGTAAATCACACTATTGCTCTCACTTTAACTCTCGCTGTCACTGTAACTCACACATTTGCTCTCACTGTCACTGTAAGTCTCAATGTCACTTTCACTGTCACTGTAACTCTCACTGTCACTCTCAGTGTCACTGTAACTCTCATTGTCGCTCTCAGTGTCACTCTCACTGTCACTCTCACTATCACTGAAACTCTCAATGTCACTGTCACTGTCACTGTAACTCTCATTGTCGCTCTCACTGTCACTGTAACTCTCAGTGTCACTGTAAATCTCATGGACGCTCTCACTGTCACTGTAACTCTCACTGTCACTCTCACTGTCACTGTCACTCTCACTGTCACTCTCACGGTCACTGTAACTCTCATTGTCGCTCTCACTGTCACTGTAACTCTCATTGTCGCTATCACTGTCACTGTAACTCTCATTGTCACTCTCACTGTCACTGTAAATCTCATTGTCGCTCTCACTGTCACTCTCACTGTCACTGTAACTCTCACTGTCGCTCTCACTGTCACTGTAATTCTCCTTGTGGCTGTCACTGTCACTCTCACTGTAACTGTAAATCCCATTGTCGCTCTCACTGTCACTCTCACTGTCACTGTAAAACTCATTGTCGCTCTCACTGTCACTGCAACACTCATTGTCGCTCTCACTGTAACTCTCACTGTCACTGTAACTCTCACTGTAACTCTCATTATCGCTCTCACTGTCACTGTAAATCTCATTGTCACTCTCACTGTCACTGTAACTCTCACTGACACTTTAAATCTCACTGTCACTCTCA
This sequence comes from Isurus oxyrinchus, assembly GCA_026770705.1. Lineage (NCBI taxonomy): Eukaryota > Metazoa > Chordata > Chondrichthyes > Lamniformes > Lamnidae > Isurus > Isurus oxyrinchus. Next base: position 375,960 of record JANJGN010000415.1, read on the forward strand.
CTGTCACTGTAACACTCATTGTCGCTCTCACGGTCACTGTAACTCTCATTGTCGCTCTCACTGTCACTGTAACTCTCAGTGTCGCTCTCACTGTCACTGTAACTCTCGCTGTCACACTCACTTTTACTTAAACTCTCACTGTAACTCTCACTGTCACTGTAACTCTCATTGTCACTCTCACTGTCACTGTAAATCTCATTGTCGCTCTCAGTGTCACTCTCATGTCACTGTAACTCTCACTGTCACTCTCACTGTCACTGTAACTCTCATTGTCGCTGTCACTGTCACTCTCACTGTCAGTGTAACACTCATTGTCGCTCTCACTGTCACTGTAACTCTCATTGTCGCTCTCACTGTCACTGTCACTGTCACTGTAACTCTCACTGTAACTCTCAATGTCACTGTAACTCTCAATGTTGCTCTTACTGTAACTCTCGCTGTCAGTGTAACTCTCACTGTCACTGTAACTCTCATTGTCGCTCTCACTGTCACTGTAAATCTCACTAACACTGTAACTCTCATTGTCGCTCTCACTGTCACTTTAACTCTCATTGTCACTCTCACTGTCACTGTCACTCTCACTGTCACTCTCACTGTCACTGTAACTCTCATTGTCGCTCTCACTGTCACTATAACTCTCACTGTCGCTCTCACTGTCACTGTAACTCTCAGTGTCTCTCTCACTGTCACTGTAACTCTCGCTGTCACTCTCACTGTCACTTTAACTCTCACTGTCGCTCTCACTGTCACTGTAACGCTCATTGTCACTCTCACTGTCACTGTAAATCTCATTGTCGCTCTCACTGTCACTCTCATGTCACTGTAACTCTCACTGTCACTCTCACTGTCACTGTCACTCTCATTGTCGCTGTCGCTGTCACACTCACTGTCACTGTAACACTCATTGTCGCTCTGACTGTCACTGTAACTCTCATTGTCGCTCTCACTGTCACTCTCACTGTCAGTCTCACTGTCACTGTAACTCTCACTGTAACTCTCAATGTCACTGTAAATCACACTGTTGCTGTCACTGTAACTCTCACATTTGCTCCCACTGTCACTGTAACTCTCATTGTCACTTTCACTGTCACTGTAACTCTCACTGTCACTCTCACTGTCACTGTAACTCTCATCATCGCTCTCAGTGTCACTCTCACTGTCACTCTCACTATCACTGAAACTCTCAATGTCACTGTCACTGTAACTCTCATTGTCGCTCTCACGGTCACTGTAACTCTCACTGTCACTGTAACTCTCAGTGTCACTGTAAATCTCATTGACACTCTCACTGTCACTGTAACTCTCACTGTCACTCTCAATGTCAAAGTAACTCTCACGGTCACTGTAACTCTCATTGTCGCTATCACTGTCACTGTAACTCTCATTGTCACTCTCACTGTCACTGTAACTCTCAAAGTCACTTTCACTGACACTGTAACTCTCACTGGCACTCTCACTGTCACTGTAACTCTCATTGTCGCTCTCACTGTCACGCTCACTCTCACTATCACTGTTAATCTCATTGTCGCTCTCACTGTCACTGTAACTCTCATTGTCGCTCTCACTGTCACTGTAACTCTCATTGTCACTCTCACTGTCACTGTAACTCTCAAAGCCACTTTCACTGTCACTGTAACTCTCACTGGCACTCTCACTGTCACTGTAACTCTCATTGTCGCTCTCACTGTCACTGTCACTCTCACTATCACTGTAACTCTCATTGTCGCTCTCACTGTCACTGTAACTCTCATTGTCGCTCTCACTGTCACTGTAACTCTCATTGTCACTCTCACTGTCACTGTCACTCTCACTGTCACTCTCACTGTCACTGTAACTCTCACTGTCGCTCTCAAAGTCGCTGTAACTCTCACTGTCGCTCTCACTGTCACTTTTTACTCTCAGCGTCGCTCTCACTGTCACTGTAACTCTCGCTGTCACTCTCACTGTCACTTTAACTCTCATTGTCGCTCTCACTGTCACTGTAACTCTCATTGTCACTCTCACTGTCACTGTAAATCTCATTGTCGCTCTCACTGTCACTCTCAATCTCTATGTAACTCTCAATGTCACTCTCACTGTCACTGTATCTTTCATTGTCGTTGTCACTGTCGCTCTCACTGTCACTGTAACTCTCATTGTCGCTCTCACTGTCACTGTAAGTCTCATGGTCGCTCTCACAGTCACTGTAACTCTCATTGTCGCTCTCACCGTCACTGTAACTCTCACTGTCACTATAACTCTCATTGTCGCTCTCACTGTCACTCTCACTGTCAATCTCAAAGTCACTGTCACTCTCACTGTCACTGTAACTCTCACTGTTGCTCTCACTGTCACTGTAACTCTCAAAGTCACTACATTGTCACTGTAACTCTCACTGTCACTCTCACTGTCACTGTAACTCTCATTGTCGCTCTCACTGTCACTGTCACTCTCACTATCACTGTAACTCTCATTGTCGCTCTCACTGTCACTGTAAATCTCATTGTCGCTCTCACTGTCACTGTAACTCTCATTGTCACTCTCAATGTCACTGTCACTCTCATTGTCACTCTCAATGTCACTGCAACTCTCACTGTCGCTCTCACTGTCACTGTAACTCTAATTGTCGCTCTCACTGTCACTTTTTACTCTCAGTGTCGCTCTCACTGTCACTGTAACTCTCGCTGTCACTCTCACTGTCACTTTAACTCTCATTGTCGCTCTCACTGTCACTGTAACTCTCATTGTCACTCTCACTGTCACTGTAAATCTCATTGTCGCTCTCACTGTCACTCTCACTGTCTATGTAACTTTCACTGTCACTCTCACTGTCACTGTAACTCACATTGTCGCTGTCATTGTCACTCTCACTGTCACTGTAAATCTCATTGTCGCTCTCACTGTCACTGTAACTCTCATTGTCGCTCTCACTGTCACTCTCACTGTCACTGTAACTCTCACTCTAACTCTCAATGTCACTGTAACTCTCACTTTTGCTCTCACTGTAACTCTCGCTGTCACTGTAACTCTCACTGTTGCTCTCACTGTCACTGTAACTCTCATTGTCACTTTCACTGTCACTGTAACTCTCACTGTCATTCTCACTGTCACTGTAACTCTCATTGTCGCTCTCAATGTCACTCTTACTGTCACTCTCACAATCACTGAAACTCTCAATGTCACTGTCACTGTGACTGTAACTCTTATTGTCGCTCTCACTGCCACTGTAACTCTCAGTGTCACTGTAAATCTCATTGACGCTCTCAATGTCACTGTAACTCTCACTGCCACTCTCACTGTCACTGTCACTCTCACTGTCACTCTCACTGTCACTGTAACTCTCATTGTCGCTCTCACTGTCACTGTAACTCTCATTGTCAATCTCACTGACACTATAAATCTCATTGTCGCTCTCACTGTCACTCTCACTGTCACTGTAACTCTCACTGTCGCTCTAACTGTCACTGTAACTCACCTTATCGCTGTCACTGTCACTCTCACTGTCACTGTACATCTCATTGTCGCTCTCACTGTCACTTGAACACTCACTGTCGCTCTCACTGTCACTGTAACTCTCATTGTCGCTCTCACTGTCACTGTAACTCTAACTGTCACTGTAACTCTCATTGTCGCTCTCACTGTAACTCTCACTGTCACTGTAACTCTCACTGTTGCTCCCACTGTCACTCTCGCTGTCAATGTAAATCTCACTGTTGCTCTCACTGTCACTGTAACTCTCAATGTCGCTCTCACTGTCACTGTAACTCTCACTGGCACTCTCACTGTCACTGTAACTCTCATTCTCGCTCTCACTGTCACTGTCACTCTCACTATCACTGTAACTCTCATTGTCGCTCTCACTGTCACTGTAACTCTCAACCTCACTATCACTGTAAATCTCATTGTCGCTCTCACTGTCACTGTAACTCTCATTGTCGCTCTCACTGTCACTGTAAGTCTCATTGTCACTCTCACTGTCACTGTAACTCTCAAAGACACTTTCACTGTCACTGTAACTCTCACTGGCACTCTCACTGTCACTGTAACTCTCATTGTCGCTCTCACTATCACTGTCACTCTCACTATCACTGTAACTCTCATTGTCGCTCTCACTGTCACTGTAACTCTCATTGTCGCTCTCACTGTCACTGTAACTCTCATTGTCACTCTCACTGTCACTGTCACTCTCACTGTCACTCTCACTGTCACTGTAACTCTCACTGTCGCTCTCAAAGTCGCTGTAACTCTCACTGTCGCTCTCACTGTCACTTTTTACTCTCAGCGTCGCTCTCACTGTCACTGTAACTCTCGCTGTCACTCTCACTGTCACTTTAACTCTCATTGTCGCTCTCACTGTCACTGTAACTCTCATTGTCACTCTCACTGTCACTGTAAATCTCATTGTCGCTCTCACTGTCACTCTCACTCTCTATGTAACTCTCAATGTCACTCTCACTGTCACTGTATCTTTCATTGTCGTTGTCACTGTCGCTCTCACTGTCACTGTAACTCTCATTGTCGCTCTCACTGTCACTGTAAGTCTCATGGTCGCTCTGACAGTCACTGTAACTCTCATTGTCGCTCTCACTGTCACTGTAACTCTCACTGTCACTGTAACTCTCATTGTCGCTCTCACTGTCACTCTCACTGTCAATCTCAAAGTCACTGTCACTCTCACTGTCACTGTAACTCTCACTGTTGCTCTCACTGTCACTGTAACTCTCAAAGTCACTACATTGTCACTGTAACTCTCACTGTCACTCTCACTGTCACTGTAACTCTCATTGTCGCTCTCACTGTCACTGTCACTCTCACTATCACTGTAACTCTCATTGTCGCTCTCACTGTCACTGTAAATCTCATTGTCGCTCTCACTGTCACTGTAACTCTCATTGTCACTCTCAATGTCACTGTCACTCTCATTGTCACTCTCAATGTCACTGCAACTCTCACTGTCGCACTCACTGTCACTGTAACTCTAATTGTCGCTCTCACTGTCCCTTTTTACTCTCAGTGTCGCTCTCACTGTCACTGTAACTCTCGCTGTCACTCTCACTGTCACTTTAACTCTCATTGTCGCTCTCACTGTCACTGTAACTCTCATTGTCACTCTCACTGTCACTGTAAATCTCATTGTCGCTCTCACTGTCACTCTCACTGTCTATGTAACTTTCACTGTCACTCTCACTGTCACTGTAACTCACATTGTCGCTGTCATTGTCACTCTCACTGTCACTGTAACTCTCATTGTCGCTCTCACTGTCACTGTAACTCTCATTGTCGCTCTGACTGTCACTCTCACTGTCACTGTAACTCTCACTCTAACTCTCAATGTCACTGTAACTCTCACTTTTGCTCTCACTGTAACTCTTGCTGTCACTGTAACTCTCACTGTTGCTCTCACTGTCACTGTAACTCTCATTGTCACTTTCACTGTCACTGTAACTCTCACTGTCATTCTCACTGTCACTGTAACTCTCATTGTCGCTCTCACTGTCACTCTTACTGTCACTCTCACTATCACTGAAACTCTCAATGTCACTGTCACTGTCACTGTAACTCTCATTGTCGCTCTCACTGCCACTGTAACTCTCAGTGTCACTGTAAATCTCATTGAAGCTCTCACTGTCACTGTAACTCTCACTGCCACTCTCACTGTCACTGTCACTCTCACTGTCACTCTCACTGTCACTGTAACTCTCATTGTCGCCCTCACTGTCACTGTAACTCTCATTGTCACTCTCACTGTCACTGTAAATCTCATTGTCGCTCTCACTGTCACTCTCACTGTCACTGTAACTCTCACTGTCGCTCTAACTGTCACTGTAACTCACCTTATCGCTGTCACTGTCACTCTCACTGTCACTGTAAATCTCATTGTCGCTCTCACTGTCACTTGAACTCTCACTGTTGCTATCACTGTCACTGTAACTCTCATTGTCGCTCTCACTGTCACTGTAACTCTCACTGTCACTGTAACTCTCATTGTCGCTCTCACTGTAACTCTCACTGTCACTGTAACTCTCACTGTTGCTCTCACTGTCACTGTAACTCTCAATGTCGCTCTCACTGTCACTGTAACTCTCATTGGCACTCTCACTGTCACTGTAACTCTCATTCTCGCTCTCACTGTCACTGTCACTCTCACTATCACTGTAACTCTCATTGTCGCTCTCACTGTCACTGTAACTCTCATTGTCGCTCTCACTGTCGCTGTAACTCTCATTGTCACTCTCACTGTCACTGTAACTCTCAAAGTCACTTTCACTGTCACTGTAACTCTCACTGGCACTCTCACTGTCACTGTAACTCTCATTGTCGCTCTCACTGTCACTGTCACTCTCACTATCACTGTAACTCTCATTGTCGCTCTCACTGTCACTGTAACTCTCATTGTCGCTCTCACTGTCACTGTAACTCTCATTGTCACTCTCACTGTCACTGTCACTCTCACTGTCGCTCTCACTGTCACTGTAACTCTCACTGTCACTCTCACTGTCGCTGTAACTCTCACTGTCCCTCTCACTGTCACTTTTTAATCTCAGTGTCGCTCTCACTGTCACTGTAACTCTCGCTGTCACTCTCACTGTCACTTTAAATCTCATGGTCGCTCTCACTGTCACGGTAACTCTCATTGTCACTCTCACTGTCACTGTAAATCTCATTGCCGCTCTCACTGTCACTCTCACTGTCTATGTAACTCTCACTGTCACTCTCACAGTCACTGTAACTCTCATTGTCGCTCTCACTGTCACTGTAACTCTCACTGTCACTGTAACTCTCATTGTCGCTCTCAATGTCACTCTCACTGTCAATCTCACTGTCACTGTCACTCCCACTGTCACTGTAACTCTCACTGTTGCTCTCACTGTCACTCTTGCTGTCACTGTAACTCTCACTGTTGCTCTCACTGTCACTGTAACTCTCAATGTCGCTCTCACTGTCACTGTAACTCTCATTGTCACTCTCACTGTCACTGTAACTCTCAAAGACACTTTCATTGTCACTGTAACTCTCACTGTCACTCTCACTGTCACTGTAACTCTCATCGTCGCTCTCACTGTCACTGTCACTCTCACTATCATTGTAACTCTCATTGTCGCTCTCACTGTCACTGTAAATCTCATTGTCGCTCTCACTGTCACTGTAACTCTCATTGTCACTCTCAATGTCACTGTCACTCTCATTGTCACTCTCAATGTCACTGCAACTCTCACTGTCGCTCTCACTGTCACTGTAACTCTAATTGTCGCTCTCACTGTCACTTTTTACACTCAGTGTAACTCTCACTGTCACTGTAACTCTCGCTGTCACTCTCACTGTCACTTTAACTCTCATTGTCGCTCTCACTGTCACTGTGACTCTCATTGTCACTCTCACTGTCACTGTAAATCTCATTGTCGCTCTCACTGTCACTCTCACTGTCTATGTAACTTTCACTGTCACTCTAACTGTCACTGTAACTCTCATTGTCGCTGTCATTGTCACTCTCACTGTCACTGTAACTCTCATTGTCTCACTCACTGTCACTGTAACTCTCATTGTCGCTCTCACTGTCACTCTCACTGTCACTGTAACTCTCACTCTGACACACAATGTCACTGTAACTCTCACTTTTGCTCTCACTGTAACTCTCACTGTCACTGTAACTCTCATTGTCACTTTCACTGTCACTGTAACTCTCACTGTCACTCTCACTGTCACTGTAACTCTCATTGTCGCTCTCACTGTCACTCTCACTGTCACTCTCACTATTACTGAAACTCTCAATGTCACTGTCACTGTCACTGTAACTCTCATTGTCGCTCTCACTGCCACTGTAACTCTCAGTGTCACTTTAAATCTCATTGACGCTCTCACTGTCACTGTAACTCTCACTGCCACTCTCACTGTCACTGTCACTCTCACTGTCACTCTCACTGTCACTGTAACTCTCATTGTCGCTCTCACTGTCACTGTAACTCTCATTGTCACTCTCACTGTCACTGTAAATCTCATTGTCGCTCTCACTGTCACTCTCACTGTCACTGTAACTCTCACTGTCGCTCTCACTGTCACTGTAACTCTCATTGTCTCTCTCACTGTAACTCTCACTGACACTGTAACTCGACACTGTAACTCTCATTATCGCTCACACTGTCACTGTAAATCTCATTGTCACTCTTACTGTCATTCTCACTGTCACTGTAACTCTCATTGTCGCTCTCACAGTCACTGTAACTCTCATTGTCGCTCTCACTGTCACTCTCGCTGTCACTGTAACTCTCACTGTCGCTCTCACTGTCACTGTAACTCTCATTGTCGCTCTCACTGTCACTGTAACTGTCATTGTCACTCTCACTGTCACTGTAACTCTCACTGTCGCGCTCTCTGTAACTCTCACTGTCACTGTAACTCTCACTGTCACTCTCACGGTCACGGTAACTCACATTGTCGCTCTCACTGTCACCCTCACTGCCACACTCACTATAACTCTCATTGTCGCTCTCACTTTAACTCTTACTGTCACTGTAACTCTCATTGTCGCTCTCACTGTCACTGTAACTCTCACTGTCACTCTCACTGTCACTGTCCATCTCACTGTCACTCTCACTGTCACTGTAACTCTCATTGTCGCTCTCACTGTAACTGTAACTCTCATTGTCACTCTCACTGTCACTGTAACTCTCATTGTCGCTGTAACTCTCATTGTCGCTCTCACTGTCACTGTAACTCTCATTGTCACTCTCACTGTCACTGTAAATCTCATTGTCGCTCTCACTGTCACTCTCACTGTCACTGTAACTCTCACTGTCGCTCTCACTGTCACTGTAACTCTACTTGTCGCTGTCACTGTCACTCTCACTGTCACTGTAAATCTCATTGTCGCTCTCACTGTCACTTGAACTCTCACTGTCGCTCTCACTGTCACTTTAACTCTCATTGTCGGTCTCACTGTCACTGTAACTGTCATTGTCTCTATCACTGTAACTCCCACTGTCACTGTAACTCACACTGCAACTCTCATATCGCTCTCACTGTCACTGTAAATCTCATTGTCGCTCTCACTGTCACTCTCACTGTCTATGTAACTCTCACTGTCACTCTCACTGTCACTGTAACTCTCATTGTCGTTGTCACTGTCACTCTCACTGTCACTGTAACTCTCACTGTCGCTCTCACTGTCAATGTAACTCTCATTGTCGCTCTCACTGTCACTGTAACTCTAACTGTCACTGTAACTCTCATTGTCGCTCTCACTGTAACTCTCACTGTCACTGTAACTCTCACTGTTGCTCTCTCTGTCACTCTCGCTGTCACTGTAACTCTCACTGTTGCTCTCACTATCACTGTAACTCTCAATGTCGCTCTCACTGTCACTGTAACTCTCACTGGCACTCTCACTGTCACTGTAACTCTCATTGTCGCTCTCACTGTCACTGTCACTCTCACTATCACTGTAACTCTCATTGTCGCTCTCACTGTCACTGTCACTCTCATTGTCGCTCTCACTGTCGCTGTAACTCTCATTGTCACTCTCACTGTCACTGTAACTCTCAAAGTCACTTTCACTGTCACTGTAACTCTCACTGGCACTCTCACTGTCACTGTAACTCTCATTGTCGATCTCACTGTCACTGTCACTCTCACTATCACTGTAAATCTCATTGTCGCTCTCACTGTCACTGTAACTCTCATTGTCGCTCTCACTCTCACTGTAACTCTCATTGTCACTCTCACTGTCACTGTCACTTTCACTGTCACTCTCACTGTCACTGTAACTCTCACTGTCACTCTCACTGTCGCTGTAACTCTCACTGTTGCTCTCACTGTCACTTTTTACTCTCAGTGTCGCTCTCACTGTCACTGTAACTCTCGCTGTCACTCTCACTGTCACTTTAAATCTCATTGTCGCTCTCACTGTCACTGTAACTCTCATTGTCACTCTCACTGTCACTGTAAATCTCATTGCCGCTCTCACTGTCACTCTCACTGTCTATGTAACTCTCAATGTCAATCTCACTGTCACTGTATCTCTCATTGTCGTTGTCACTGTCACTCTCACAGTCACTGTAACTCTCATTGTCGCTCTCACTGTCACTGTAACTCTCACTGTCACTGTAACTCTCATTGTCGCTCTCAATGTCACTCTCACTGTCAATCTCGCTGTCACTGTCACTCCCACTGTCACTGTAACTCTCACTGTTGCTCTCACTGTCACTCTTGCTGTCACTGTAACTCTCACTGTTGCTCTCACTGTCACTGTAACTCTCAATGTCGCTCTCACTGTCACTGTAACTCTCATTGTCACTCTCACTGTCACTGTAACTCTCAAAGTCACTTTCATTGTCACTGTAACTCTCACTGTCACTCTCACTGTCACTGTAACTCTCATTGTCGCTCTCACTGTCACTGTCACTCTCACTATCACTGTAACTCTCATTGTCGCTCTCACTGTCACTGTAAATCTCATTGTCGCTCTCACTGTCACTGTAACTCTCATTGTCACTCTCAATGTCACTGTCACTCTCATTGTCACTCTCAATGTCACTGCAACTCTCACTGTCGCTCTCACTGTCACTGTAACTCTAATTGTCGCTCTCACTGTCACTTTTTACTCTCAGTGTCGCTCTCACTGTCACTGTAACTCTCGCTGTCACTCTCACTGTCACTTTAACTCTCATTGTCGCTCTCACTGTCACTGTAACTCTCATTGTCACTCTCACTGTCACTGTAAATCTCATTGTCGCTCTCACTGTCACTCTCACTGTCTATGTAACTTTCACTGTCACTCTCACTGTCACTGTAACTCTCATTGTCGCTGTCACTGTCACTCTCACTGTCACTGTAACTCTCATTGTCGCTCTCACTGTCACTGTAACTCTCATTGTCGCTCTCACTGTCACTCTCACTGTCACTGTCACTCTCACTGTCACTGTAACTCTCATTGTCTCTGTCATTGTCACTCTCACTGTCACTGTAACTCTCATTGTCTCACTCACTGTCACTGTAACTCTCATTGTCGCTCTCACTGTCACTCTCACTGTCACTGTAACTCTCACTCTAACTCTCAATGTCACTGTAACTCTCACTTTTGCTCTCACTGTAACTCTCGCTGTCACTGTAACTCTCACTGTTGCTCTCACTGTCACTGTAACTCTCATTGTCACTTTCACTGTCACTGTAACTCTCACGGTCACTCTCACTGTCACTGTAACTCTCATTGTCGCTCTCACTGTCACTCTCACTGTCACTCTCACTATCACTGAAACTATCAATGTCACTGTCACTGTCACTGTAACTCTCATTGTCGCTCTCACTGCCACTGTAACTCTCAGTGTCACTTTAAATCTCATTGACGCTCTCACTGTCACTGTAACTCTCACTGCCACTCTCACTGTCACTGTCACTCTCACTGTCACTCTCACTGTCACTGTAACTCTCATTGTCGCTCTCACTGACACTGTAACTCACATTGTCACTCTCACTGTCACTGTAAATCTCATTATCGCTCTCACTGTCACTCTCACTGTCACTGTAACTCTCACTGTCGCTCTCACTGTCACTGTAACTCTGCTTATCGCTGTCACTGTCATTCTCACTGTCACTGTAAATCTCATTGTCGCTCTCACTGTCACTTGAACTCTCATTGTCGCTCTCACTGTCACTGTAACTCTCATTGTCTCTCTCACTGTAACTCTCACTGTCACTGTAACTCGACACTGTAACTCTCATTATCGCTCTCACTGTCACTGTAAATCTCATTGTCACTCTTACTGTCATTCTCACTGTCACTGTAACTCTCATTGTCGCTCTCACTGTCACTGTAACTCTCATTGTCGCTCTCACTGTCACTCTCGCTGTCACTGTAACTCTCATTTTCGCTCTCACTGTCACTGTAACTCTCATTGTCGCTCTCACTGTCACTCTCACTGTCAGTGTAACTCTCACTGTCACTTCACTGTCACTGTAACTCTCAAAGTCACTTTCACTGTCACTGTAACTCTCACTGGCACTCTCACTGTCACTGTAACTCTCATTGTCGCTCTCACTGTCACTCTCACTCTCACTATCACTGTTAATCTCATTGTCGCTCTCACTGTCACTGTAACTCTCATTGTCGCTCTCACTGTCACTGTAACTCTCATTGTCACTCTCACTGTCACTGTAACTCTCAAAGACACTTTCACTGTCACTGTAACTCTCACTGGAACTCTCACTGTCACTGTAACTCTCATTGTCGCTCTCACTGTCACTGTCACTCTCACTATCACTGTAACTCTCATTGTCGCTCTCACTGTCACTGTAACTCTCATTGTCGCTCTCACTGTCACTCTAACTCTCATTGTCACTCTCACTGTCACTGTCACTCTCACTGTCACTCTCACTGTCACTGTAACTCTCACTGTCGCTCTCAAAGTCGCTGTAACTCTCACTGTCGCTCTCACTGTCAATTTTTACTCTCAGCGTCGCTCTCACTGTCACTGTAACTCTCGCTGTCACTCTCACTGTCACTTTAACTCTCATTGTCGCTCTCACTGTCACTGTAACTCTCATTGTCACTCTCACTGTCACTGTAAATCTCATTGTCGCTCTCACTGTCACTCTCACTCTCTATGTAACACTCAATGTCACTCTCACTGTCATTGTATCTTTCATTGTCGTTGTCACTGTCACTCTCACTGTCACTGTAACTCTCATTGTCGCTCTCACTGTCACTGTAAGTCTCATGGTCGCTCTCACAGTCACTGTAACTCTCATTGTCGCTCTCACTGTCACTGTAACTCTCACTGTCACTGTAACTCTCATTGTCGCTCTCACTGTCACTCTCACTGTCAATCTCAAAGTCACTGTCACTCTCACTGTCACTGTAACTCTCACTGTTGCTCTTACTGTCACTGTAACTCTCAAAGTCACTACATTGTCACTGTAACTCTCACTGTCACTCTCACTGTCACTGTAACTCTCATTGTCGCTCTCACTGTCACTGTCACTCTCACTATCACTGTAACTCTCATTGTCGCTCTCACTGTCACTGTAAATCTCATTGTCGCTCTCACTGTCACTGTAACTCTCATTGTCACTCTCAATGTCACTGTCACTCTCATTGTCACTCTCAATGTCACTGCAACTCTCACTGTCACTGTAACTCTAATTGTCGCTCTCACTGTCACTTTTTACTCTCAGTGTCGCTCTCACTGTCACTGTAACTCTCGCTGTCACTCTCACTGTCACTTTAACTCTCATTGTCGCTCTCACTGTCACTGTAACTCTCATTGTCACTCTCACTGTCACTGTAAATCTCATTGTCGCTCTCACTGTCACTCTCACTGTCTATGTAACTTTCACTGTCACTCTCACTGTCACTGTAACTCTCATTGTCGCTGTCATTGTCACTCTCACTGTCACTGTAACTCTCATTGTCGCTCTCACTGTCACTGTAACTCTCATTGTCGCTCTCACTGTCACTCTCACTGTCACTGTAACTCTCACTCTAACTCTCAATGTCACTGTAACTCTCACTTTTGCTCTCACTGTAACTCTCGCTGTCACTGTAACTCTCACTGTTGCTCTCACTGTCACTGTAACTCTCATTGTCACTTTCACTGTCACTGTAACTCTCACTGTCATTCTCACTGTCACTGTAACTCTCATTGTCGCTCTCACTGTCACTCTCACTGTCCCTCTCACTATCACTGAAACTCTCAATGTCACTGTCACTGTCACTGTAACTCTCATTGTCGCTCTCACTGCCACTGTAACTCTCAGTGTCACTGTAAATCTCATTGACGCTCTCACTGTCGCTGTAACTCTCACTGTCGCTCTCACTGTCACTTTTTACTCTCAGTGTCGCTCTCACTGTCACTGTATCTCTCGCTGTCACTCTCACTGTCACTTTAAATCTCATTGTCGCTCTCACTGTCACTGTAACTCTCATTGTCACTCTCACTGTCACTGTAAATCTCATTGCCGCTCTCACTGTCACTCTCACTGTCTATGTAACTCTCAATGTCACTCTCACTGTCACTGCATCTCTCATTGTCGTTGTCACTGTCACTCTCACAGTCACTGTAACTCTCATTGTCGCTCTCACTGTCACTGTAACTCTCACTGTCACGGTAACTCTCATTGTCGCTCTCAATGTCACTCTCACTGTCAATCTCACTGTCACTGTCACTCCCACTGTCACTGTAACTCTCACTGTTGCTCTCACTGTCACTCTTGCTGTCACTGTAACTCTCACTGTTGCTCTCACTGTCACTGTAACTCTCAATGTCGCTCTCACTGTCACTGTAACTCTCATTGTCACTCTCACTGTCACTGTAACTCTCAAAGTCACTTTCATTTTCACTGTAACTCTCACTGTCACTCTCACTGTCACTGTAACTCTCATTGTCGCTCTCACTGTCACTGTCACTCTCATTATCACTGTAACTCTCATTGTCGCTCTCACTGTCACTGTAAATCTCATTGTCGCTCTCACTGTCACTGTAACTCTCATTGTCACTCTCAATGTCACTGTCACTCTCATTGTCACTCTCAATGTCACTGCAACTCTCACTGTCGCTCTCACTGTCACTGTAACTCTAATTGTCGCTCTCACTGTCACTTTGTACTCTCAGTGTCGCTCTCACTGTCACTGTAACTCTCGCTGTCACTCTTACTGTCACTTTAACTCTCATTGTCGCTCTCACTGTCACTGTAACTCTCATTGTCACTCTCACTATCACTGTAAATCTCATTGTCGCTCTCACTTTCACTCTCACTGTCTATGTAACTTTCACTGTCACTCTCACTGTCACTGTAACTCTCATTGTCGCTGTCATTGTCACTCTCACTGTCACTGTAACTCTCATTGTCGCTCTCACTGTCACTGTAACTCTCATTGTCACTCTCACTGTCACTGTCACTCTCACTATCACTGTAAATCTCATTGTCGCTCTCACTGTCACTGTAACTCTCATTGTCGCTCTCACTGTCACTGTAACTCTCATTGTCACTCTCACTGTCACTGTCACTCTCACTATCACTGTAAATCTCATTGTCGCTCTCACTGTCACTGTAACTCTCATTGTCGCTCTCACTGTCACTGTAACTCTCATTGTCACTCTCACTGTCACTGTAACTCTCAAAGTCACTTTCACTGTCACTGTAACTCTCACTGGCACTCTCACTGTCACTGTAACTCTCATTGTCGCTCTCACTGTCACTGTCACTCTCACTATCACTGTAACTCTCATTGTCGCTCTCACTGTCACTGTAACTCTCATTGTCGCTCTCACTGTCACTGTAACTCTCATTGTCACTCTCACTGTCACTGTCACTCTCACTGTCACTCTCACTGTCACTGTAACTCTCACTGTCGCTCTCACTGTCACTGCTACTCTCGCTGTCGCTCTCACTGTCACTTTTTACTCTCAGTGTCGCTCTCACTGTCACTGTAACACTCGCTGTCACTCTCACTGTCACTTTAACTCTCATTGTCGCTCTCACTGTCACTGTAACTCTCATTGTCACTCTCACTGTCACTGTAAATCTCATTGTCGCTCTCACTGTCACTCTCACTGTCTATGTAACTTTCACTGTCACTCTCACTGTCACTGTAACTCTCATTGTCGCTGTCACTGTCACTCTCACTGTCACTGTAACTCTCATTGTCGCTTTCACTGTCACCGTAACTCTCATTGTCGCTCTCACTGTCACTCTCACTGTCACTGTCACTCTCACTGTCACTGTAACTCTCATTGTCGCTGTCATTGTCACTCTCACTGTCACTGTAACTCTCATTGTCTCACTCACTGTCACTGTAACTCTCATTGTCGCTCTCACTGTCACTCTCACTGTCACTGTAACTCTCACTCTAACTCTCAATGTCACTGTAACTCTCACTTTTGCTCTCACTGTAACTCTCGCTGTCACTGTAACTCTCACTGTTGCTCTCACTGTCACTGTAACTCTCATTGTCACTTTCACTGTCACTGTAACTCTCACTGTCACTCTCACTGTCACTGTAACTCTCATTGTCGCTCTCACTGTCACTCTCACTGTCACTCTCACTATCACTGAAACTATCAATGTCACTGTCACTGTCACTGTAACTCTCATTGTCGCTCTCACTGCCACTGTAACTCTCAGTGTCACTTTAAATCTCATTGACGCTCTCACTGTCACTGTAACTCTCACTGCCACTCTCACTGTCACTGTCACTCTCACTGTCACTCTCACTGTCACTGTAACTCTCATTGTCGCTCTCACTGAAACTGTAACTCACATTGTCACTCTCACTGTCACTGTAAATCTCATTGTCGCTCTCACTGTCACTCTCACTGTCACTGTAACTCTCACTGTCGCTCTCACTGTCACTGTAACTCTCCTTATCGCTCTCACTGTCATTCTCACTGTCACTGTAAATCTCATTGTCGCTCTCACTGTCACTTGAACTCTCATTGTCGCTCTCACTGTCATTGTAACTCTCATTGTCTCTCTCACTGTAACTCTCACTGTCACTGTAACTCGACACTGTAACTCTCATCATCGCTCTCACTGTCACTGTAAATCTCATTGTCACTCTTACTGTCATTCTCACTGTCACTGTAACTCTCATTGTCGCTCTCACAGTCACTGTAACTCTCATTGTCGCTCTCACTGTCACTCTCGCTGTCACTATAACTCTCATTTTCGCTCTCACTGTCACTGTAACTCTCATTGTCGCTCTCACTGTCACTCTCACTGTCACTGTAACTCTCACTGTCACTCTCACTGTCACTGTAACTCTCAAAGTCACTTTCACTGTCACTGTAACTCTCACTGGCACTCTCACTGTCACTGTAACTCTCATTGTCGCTCTCACTGTCACTCTCACTCTCACTATCACTGTTAATCTCATTGTCGCTCTCACTGTCACTGTAACTCTCATTGTCGCTCTCACTGTCACTGTAACTCTCACTGGCATTCTCACTGTCACTGTAACTCTCATTGTCGCTCTCACTGTCACTGTCACTCTCACTATCACTGTAACTCTCATTGTCGCTCTCACTGTCACTGTAACTCTCATTGTCGCTCTCACTGTCACTCTAACTCTCATTGTCACTCTCACTGTCACTGTCACTCTCACTGTCACTCTCACTGTCACTGTAACTCTCACTGTCGCTCTCAAAGTCGCTGTAACTCTCACTGTCGCTCTCACTGTCACATTTTAGTCTCAGCATCGCTCTCACTGTCACTGTAACTCTCGCTGTCACTCTCACTGTCACTTTAACTCTCATTGTCGCTCTCACTGTCACTGTAACTCTCATTGTCACTCTCACTGTCACTGTAAATCTCATTGTCGCTCTCACTGTCACTCTCACTCTCTATGTAACTCTCAATGTCACTCTCACTGTCACTGTATCTTTCATTGTCGTTGTCACTGTCACTCTCACTGTCACTGTAACTCTCATTGTCGCTCTCACTGTCACTGTAACTCTCATTGTCGCTCTCACTGTCACTCTCACTGTCACTGTAACTCTCACTCTAACTCTCAATGTCACTGTAACTCTCACTTTTGCTCTCACTGTAACTCTCGCTGTCACTGTAACTCTCACTGTTGCTCTCACTGTCACTGTAACTCTCATTGTCACTTTCACTGTCACTGTAACTCTCACTGTCATTCTCACTGTCACTGTAACTCTCATTGTCGCTCTCACTGTCACTCTCACTGTCCCTCTCACTATCACTGAAACTCTCAATGTCACTGTCACTGTCACTGTAACTCTCATTGTCGCTCTCACTGCCACTGTAACTCTCAGTGTCACTGTAAATCTCATTGACGCTCTCACTGTCGCTGTAACTCTCACTGTCGCTCTCACTGTCACTTTTTACTCTCAGTGTCGCTCTCACTGTCACTGTATCTCTCGCTGTCACTCTCACTGTCACTTTAAATCTCATTGTCGCTCTCACTGTCACTGTAACTCTCATTGTCACTCTCACTGTCACTGTAAATCTCATTGCCGCTCTCACTGTCACTCTCACTGTCTATGTAACTCTCAATGTCACTCTCACTGTCACTGCATCTCTCATTGTCGTTGTCACTGTCACTCTCACAGTCACTGTAACTCTCATTGTCGCTCTCACTGTCACTGTAACTCTCACTGTCACGGTAACTCTCATTGTCGCTCTCAATGTCACTCTCACTGTCAATCTCACTGTCACTGTCACTCCCACTGTCACTGTAACTCTCACTGTTGCTCTCACTGTCACTCTTGCTGTCACTGTAACTCTCACTGTTGCTCTCACTGTCACTGTAACTCTCAATGTCGCTCTCACTGTCACTGTAACTCTCATTGTCACTCTCACTGTCACTGTAACTCTCAAAGTCACTTTCATTTTCACTGTAACTCTCACTGTCACTCTCACTGTCACTGTAACTCTCATTGTCGCTCTCACTGTCACTGTCACTCTCATTATCACTGTAACTCTCATTGTCGCTCTCACTGTCACTGTAAATCTCATTGTCGCTCTCACTGTCACTGTAACTCTCATTGTCACTCTCAATGTCACTGTCACTCTCATTGTCACTCTCAATGTCACTGCAACTCTCACTGTCGCTCTCACTGTCACTGTAACTCTAATTGTCGCTCTCACTGTCACTTTGTACTCTCAGTGTCGCTCTCACTGTCACTGTAACTCTCGCTGTCACTCTTACTGTCACTTTAACTCTCATTGTCGCTCTCACTGTCACTGTAACTCTCATTGTCACTCTCACTATCACTGTAAATCTCATTGTCGCTCTCACTTTCACTCTCACTGTCTATGTAACTTTCACTGTCACTCTCACTGTCACTGTAACTCTCATTGTCGCTGTCATTGTCACTCTCACTGTCACTGTAACTCTCATTGTCGCTCTCACTGTCACTGTAACTCTCATTGTCACTCTCACTGTCACTGTCACTCTCACTATCACTGTAAATCTCATTGTCGCTCTCACTGTCACTGTAACTCTCATTGTCGCTCTCACTGTCACTGTAACTCTCATTGTCACTCTCACTGTCACTGTCACTCTCACTATCACTGTAAATCTCATTGTCGCTCTCACTGTCACTGTAACTCTCATTGTCGCTCTCACTGTCACTGTAACTCTCATTGTCACTCTCACTGTCACTGTAACTCTCAAAGTCACTTTCACTGTCACTGTAACTCTCACTGGCACTCTCACTGTCACTGTAACTCTCATTGTCGCTCTCACTGTCACTGTCACTCTCACTATCACTGTAACTCTCATTGTCGCTCTCACTGTCACTGTAACTCTCATTGTCGCTCTCACTGTCACTGTAACTCTCATTGTCACTCTCACTGTCACTGTCACTCTCACTGTCACTCTCACTGTCACTGTAACTCTCACTGTCGCTCTCACTGTCACTGCTACTCTCGCTGTCGCTCTCACTGTCACTTTTTACTCTCAGTGTCGCTCTCACTGTCACTGTAACACTCGCTGTCACTCTCACTGTCACTTTAACTCTCATTGTCGCTCTCACTGTCACTGTAACTCTCATTGTCACTCTCACTGTCACTGTAAATCTCATTGTCGCTCTCACTGTCACTCTCACTGTCTATGTAACTTTCACTGTCACTCTCACTGTCACTGTAACTCTCATTGTCGCTGTCACTGTCACTCTCACTGTCACTGTAACTCTCATTGTCGCTTTCACTGTCACCGTAACTCTCATTGTCGCTCTCACTGTCACTCTCACTGTCACTGTCACTCTCACTGTCACTGTAACTCTCATTGTCGCTGTCATTGTCACTCTCACTGTCACTGTAACTCTCATTGTCTCACTCACTGTCACTGTAACTCTCATTGTCGCTCTCACTGTTACTCTCACTGTCACTGTAACTCTCACTCTAACTCTCAATGTCACTGTAACTCTCACTTTTGCTCTCACTGTAACTCTCGCTGTCACTGTAACTCTCACTGTTGCTCTCACTGTCACTGTAACTCTCATTGTCACTTTCACTGTCACTGTAACTCTCACTGTCACTCTCACTGTCACTGTAACTCTCATTGTCGCTCTCACTGTCACTCTCACTGTCACTCTCACTATCACTGAAACTATCAATGTCACTGTCACTGTCACTGTAACTCTCATTGTCGCTCTCACTGCCACTGTAACTCTCAGTGTCACTTTAAATCTCATTGACGCTCTCACTGTCCCTGTAACTCTCATTGCCACTCTCACTGTCACTGTCACTCTCACTGTCACTCTCACTGTCACTGTAACTCTCATTGTCGCTCTCACTGAAACTGTAACTCACATTGTCACTCTCACTGTCACTGTAAATCTCATTGTCGCTCTCACTGTCACTCTCACTGTCACTGTAACTCTCACTGTCGCTCTCACTGTCACTGTAACTCTCCTTATCGCTCTCACTGTCATTCTCACTGTCACTGTAAATCTCATTGTCGCTCTCACTGTCACTTGAACTCTCATTGTCGCTCTCACTGTCATTGTAACTCTCATTGTCTCTCTCACTGTAACTCTCACTGTCACTGTAACTCGACACTGTAACTCTCATCATCGCTCTCACTGTCACTGTAAATCTCATTGTCACTCTTACTGTCATTCTCACTGTCACTGTAACTCTCATTGTCGCTCTCACAGTCACTGTAACTCTCATTGTCGCTCTCACTGTCACTCTCGCTGTCACTATAACTCTCATTTTCGCTCTCACTGTCACTGTAACTCTCATTGTCGCTCTCACTGTCACTCTCACTGTCACTGTAACTCTCACTGTCACTCTCACTGTCACTGTAACTCTCAAAGTCACTTTCACTGTCACTGTAACTCTCACTGGCACTCTCAATGTCACTGTAACTCTCATTGTCGCTCTCACTGTCACTCTCACTCTCACTATCACTGTTAATCTCATTGTCGCTCTCACTGTCACTGTAACTCTCATTGTCGCTCTCACTGTCACTGTAACTCTCACTGGCACTCTCACTGTCACTGTAACTCTCATTGTCGCTCTCACTGTCACTGTCACTCTCACTATCACTGTAACTCTCATTGTCGCTCTCACTGTCACTGTAACTCTCATTGTCGCTCTCACTGTCACTCTAACTCTCATTGTCACTCTCACTGTCACTGTCACTCTCACTGTCACTCTCACTGTCACTGTAACTCTCACTGTCGCTCTCAAAGTCGCTGTAACTCTCACTGTCGCTCTCACTGTCACATTTTAGTCTCAGCGTCGCTCTCACTGTCACTGTAACTCTCGCTGTCACTCTCACTGTCACTTTAACTCTCATTGTCGCTCTCACTGTCACTGTAACTCTCATTGTCACTCTCACTGTCACTGTAAATCTCATTGTCGCTCTCACTGTCACTCTCACTCTCTATGTAACTCTCAATGTCACTCTCACTGTCACTGTATCTTTCATTGTCGTTGTCACTGTCACTCTCACTGTCACTGTAACTCTCATTGTCGCTCTCACTGTCACTGTAACTCTCATTGTCGCTCTCACTGTCACTCTCACTGTCACTGTAACTCTCACTCTAACTCTCAATGTCACTGTAACTCTCACTTTTGCTCTCACTGTAACTCTCGCTGTCACTGTAACTCTCACTGTTGCTCTCACTGTCACTGTAACTCTCATTGTCACTTTCACTGTCACTGTAACTCTCACTGTCATTCTCACTGTCACTGTAACTCTCATTGTCGCTCTCACTGTCACTCTCACTGTCCCTCTCACTATCACTGAAACTCTCAATGTCACTGTCACTGTCACTGTAACTCTCATTGTCGCTCTCACTGCCACTGTAACTCTCAGTGTCACTGTAAATCTCATTGACGCTCTCACTGTCGCTGTAACTCTCACTGTCGCTCTCACTGTCACTTTTTACTCTCAGTGTCGCTCTCACTGTCACTGTATCTCTCGCTGTCACTCTCACTGTCACTTTAAATCTCATTGTCGCTCTCACTGTCACTGTAACTCTCATTGTCACTCTCACTGTCACTGTAAATCTCATTGCCGCTCTCACTGTCACTCTCACTGTCTATGTAACTCTCAATGTCACTCTCACTGTCACTGCATCTCTCATTGTCGTTGTCACTGTCACTCTCACAGTCACTGTAACTCTCATTGTCGCTCTCACTGTCACTGTAACTCTCACTGTCACGGTAACTCTCATTGTCGCTCTCAATGTCACTCTCACTGTCAATCTCACTGTCACTGTCACTCCCACTGTCACTGTAACTCTCACTGTTGCTCTCACTGTCACTCTTGCTGTCACTGTAACTCTCACTGTCGCTCTCACTGTCACTGTAACTCTCAATGTCGCTCTCACTGTCACTGTAACTCTCATTGTCACTCTCACTGTCACTGTAACTCTCAAAGTCACTTTCATTTTCACTGTAACTCTCACTGTCACTCTCACTGTCACTGTAACTCTCATTGTCGCTCTCACTGTCACTGTCACTCTCATTATCACTGTAACTCTCATTGTCGCTCTCACTGTCACTGTAAATCTCATTGTCGCTCTCACTGTCACTGCAACTCTCATTGTCACTCTCAATGTCACTGTCACTCTCATTGTCACTCTCAATGTCACTGCAACTCTCACTGTCGCTCTCACTGTCACTGTAACTCTAATTGTCGCTCTCACTGTCACTTTGTACTCTCAGTGTCGCTCTCACTGTCACTGTAACTCTCGCTGTCACTCTTACTGTCACTTTAACTCTCATTGTCGCTCTCACTGTCACTGTAACTCTCATTGTCACTCTCACTATCACTGTAAATCTCATTGTCGCTCTCACTTTCACTCTCACTGTCTATGTAACTTTCACTGTCACTCTCACTGTCACTGTAACTCTCATTGTCGCTGTCATTGTCACTCTCACTGTCACTGTAACTCTCATTGTCGCTCTCACTGTCACTGTAACTCTCATTGTCACTCTCACTGTCACTGTCACTCTCACTATCACTGTAAATCTCATTGTCGCTCTCACTGTCACTGTAACTCTCATTGTCGCTCTCACTGTCACTGTAACTCTCATTGTCACTCTCACTGTCACTGTCACTCTCACTATCACTGTAAATCTCATTGTCGCTCTCACTGTCACTGTAACTCTCATTGTCGCTCTCACTGTCACTGTAACTCTCATTGTCACTCTCACTGTCACTGTAACTCTCAAAGTCACTTTCACTGTCACTGTAACTCTCACTGGCACTCTCACTGTCACTGTAACTCTCATTGTCGCTCTCACTGTCACTGTCACTCTCACTATCACTGTAACTCTCATTGTCGCTCTCACTGTCACTGTAACTCTCATTGTCGCTCTCACTGTCACTGTAACTCTCATTGTCACTCTCACTGTCACTGTCACTCTCACTGTCACTCTCACTGTCACTGTAACTCTCACTGTCGCTCTCACTGTCACTGCTACTCTCGCTGTCGCTCTCACTGTCACTTTTTACTCTCAGTGTCGCTCTCACTGTCACTGTAACACTCGCTGTCACTCTCACTGTCACTTTAACTCTCATTGTCGCTCTCACTGTCACTGTAACTCTCATTGTCACTCTCACTGTCACTGTAAATCTCATTGTCGCTCTCACTGTCACTCTCACTGTCTATGTAACTTTCACTGTCACTCTCACTGTCACTGTAACTCTCATTGTCGCTGTCACTGTCACTCTCACTGTCACTGTAACTCTCATTGTCGCTTTCACTGTCACCGTAACTCTCATTGTCGCTCTCACTGTCACTCTCACTGTCACTGTCACTCTCACTGTCACTGTAACTCTCATTGTCGCTGTCATTGTCACTCTCACTGTCACTGTAACTCTCATTGTCTCACTCACTGTCACTGTAACTCTCATTGTCGCTCTCACTGTCACTCTCACTGTCACTGTAACTCTCACTCTAACTCTCAATGTCACTGTAACTCTCACTTTTGCTCTCACTGTAACTCTCGCTGTCACTGTAACTCTCACTGTTGCTCTCACTGTCACTGTAACTCTCATTGTCACTTTCACTGTCACTGTAACTCTCACTGTCACTCTCACTGTCACTGTAACTCTCATTGTCGCTCTCACTGTCACTCTCACTGTCACTCTCACTATCACTGAAACTATCAATGTCACTGTCACTGTCACTGTAACTCTCATTGTCGCTCTCACTGCCACTGTAACTCTCAGTGTCACTTTAAATCTCATTGACGCTCTCACTGTCACTGTAACTCTCACTGCCACTCTCACTGTCACTGTCACTCTCACTGTCACTCTCACTGTCACTGTAACTCTCATTGTCGCTCTCACTGTCACTCTCACTGTCACTCTCAATGTCACTGTCACTCTCATTGTCACTCTCAATGTCACTGCAACTCTCACTGTCGCTCTCACTGTCACTGTAACTCTAATTGTCGCTCTCACTGTCACTTTGTACTCTCAGTGTCGCTCTCACTGTCACTGTAACTCTCGCTGTCACTCTTACTGTCACTTTAACTCTCATTGTCGCTCTCACTGTCACTGTAACTCTCATTGTCACTCTCACTATCACTGTAAATCTCATTGTCGCTCTCACTTTCACTCTCACTGTCTATGTAACTTTCACTGTCACTCTCACTGTCACTGTAACTCTCATTGTCGCTGTCATTGTCACTCTCACTGTCACTGTAACTCTCATTGTCGCTCTCACTGTCACTGTAACTCTCATTGTCACTCTCACTGTCACTGTCACTCTCACTATCACTGTAAATCTCATTGTCGCTCTCACTGTCACTGTAACTCTCATTGTCGCTCTCACTGTCACTGTAACTCTCATTGTCACTCTCACTGTCACTGTCACTCTCACTATCACTGTAAATCTCATTGTCGCTCTCACTGTCACTGTAACTCTCATTGTCGCTCTCACTGTCACTGTAACTCTCATTGTCACTCTCACTGTCACTGTAACTCTCAAAGTCACTTTCACTGTCACTGTAACTCTCACTGGCACTCTCACTGTCACTGTAACTCTCATTGTCGCTCTCACTGTCACTGTCACTCTCACTATCACTGTAACTCTCATTGTCGCTCTCACTGTCACTGTAACTCTCATTGTCGCTCTCACTGTCACTGTAACTCTCATTGTCACTCTCACTGTCACTGTCACTCTCACTGTCACTCTCACTGTCACTGTAACTCTCACTGTCGCTCTCACTGTCACTGCTACTCTCGCTGTCGCTCTCACTGTCACTTTTTACTCTCAGTGTCGCTCTCACTGTCACTGTAACACTCGCTGTCACTCTCACTGTCACTTTAACTCTCATTGTCGCTCTCACTGTCACTGTAACTCTCATTGTCACTCTCACTGTCACTGTAAATCTCATTGTCGCTCTCACTGTCACTCTCACTGTCTATGTAACTTTCACTGTCACTCTCACTGTCACTGTAACTCTCATTGTCGCTGTCACTGTCACTCTCACTGTCACTGTAACTCTCATTGTCGCTTTCACTGTCACCGTAACTCTCATTGTCGCTCTCACTGTCACTCTCACTGTCACTGTCACTCTCACTGTCACTGTAACTCTCATTGTCGCTGTCATTGTCACTCTCACTGTCACTGTAACTCTCATTGTCTCACTCACTGTCACTGTAACTCTCATTGTCGCTCTCACTGTCACTCTCACTGTCACTGTAACTCTCACTCTAACTCTCAATGTCACTGTAACTCTCACTTTTGCTCTCACTGTAACTCTCGCTGTCACTGTAACTCTCACTGTTGCTCTCACTGTCACTGTAACTCTCATTGTCACTTTCACTGTCACTGTAACTCTCACTGTCACTCTCACTGTCACTGTAACTCTCATTGTCGCTCTCACTGTCACTCTCACTGTCACTCTCACTATCACTGAAACTATCAATGTCACTGTCACTGTCACTGTAACTCTCATTGTCGCTCTCACTGCCACTGTAACTCTCAGTGTCACTTTAAATCTCATTGACGCTCTCACTGTCACTGTAACTCTCACTGCCACTCTCACTGTCACTGTCACTCTCACTGTCACTCTCACTGTCACTGTAACTCTCATTGTCGCTCTCACTGAAACTGTAACTCACATTGTCACTCTCACTGTCACTGTAAATCTCATTGTCGCTCTCACTGTCACTCTCACTGTCACTGTAACTCTCACTGTCGCTCTCACTGTCACTGTAACTCTCCTTATCGCTCTCACTGTCATTCTCACTGTCACTGTAAATCTCATTGTCGCTCTCACTGTCACTTGAACTCTCATTGTCGCTCTCACTGTCATTGTAACTCTCATTGTCTCTCTCACTGTAACTCTCACTGTCACTGTAACTCGACACTGTAACTCTCATCATCGCTCTCACTGTCACTGTAAATCTCATTGTCACTCTTACTGTCATTCTCACTGTCACTGTAACTCTCATTGTCGCTCTCACAGTCACTGTAACTCTCATTGTCGCTCTCACTGTCACTCTCGCTGTCACTATAACTCTCATTTTCGCTCTCACTGTCACTGTAACTCTCATTGTCGCTCTCACTGTCACTCTCACTGTCACTGTAACTCTCACTGTCACTCTCACTGTCACTGTAACTCTCAAAGTCACTTTCACTGTCACTGTAACTCTCACTGGCACTCTCACTGTCACTGTAACTCTCATTGTCGCTCTCACTCTCACTCTCACTCTCACTATCACTGTTAATCTCATTGTCGCTCTCACTGTCACTGTAACTCTCATTGTCGCTCTCACTGTCACTGTAACTCTCACTGGCACTCTCACTGTCACTGTAACTCTCATTGTCGCTCTCACTGTCACTGTCACTCTCACTATCACTGTAACTCTCATTGTCGCTCTCACTGTCACTGTAACTCTCATTGTCGCTCTCACTGTCACTCTAACTCTCATTGTCACTCTCACTGTCACTGTCACTCTCACTGTCACTCTCACTGTCACTGTAACTCTCACTGTCGCTCTCAAAGTCGCTGTAACTCTCACTGTCGCTCTCACTGTCACATTTTACTCTCAGCGTCGCTCTCACTGTCACTGTAACTCTCGCTGTCACTCTCACTGTCACTTTAACTCTCATTGTCGCTCTCACTGTCACTGTAACTCTCATTGTCACTCTCACAGTCACTGTAAATCTCATTGTCGCTCTCACTGTCACTCTCACTCTCTATGTAACTCTCAATGTCACTCTCACTGTCACTGTATCTTTCATTGTCGTTGTCACTGTCACTCTCACTGTCACTGTAACTCACATTGTCGCTGTCATTGTCACTCTCACTGTCACTGTAACTCTCATTGTCGCTCTCACAGTCACTGTAACTCTCATTGTCGCTCTAACTGTCACTCTCACTGTCACTGTAACTCTCACTCTAACTCTCAATGTCACTGTAACTCTCACTTTTGCTCTCACTGTAACTCTCGCTGTCACTGTAACTCTCACTGTTGCTCTCACTGTCACTGTAACTCTCATTGTCACTTTCACTGTCACTGTAACTCTCACTGTCATTATCACTGTCACTGTAACTCTCATTGTCGCTCTCACTGTCACTCTCACTGTCCCTCTCACTATCACTGAAACTCTCAATGTCACTGTCACTGTCACTGTAACTCTCATTGTCGCTCTCACTGCCACTGTAACTCTCAGTGTCACTGTAAATCTCATTGACGCTCTCACTGTCGCTGTAACTCTCACTGTCGCTCTCACTGTCACTTTTTACTCTCAGTGTCGCTCTCACTGTCACTGTAACTCTCGCTGTCACTCTCACTGTCACTTTAAATCTCATTGTCGCTCTCACTGTCACTGTAACTCTCATTGTCACTCTCACTGTCACTGTAAATCTCATTGCCGCTCTCACTGTCACTCTCACTGTCTATGTAACTCTCAATGTCACTCTCACTGTCACTGCATCTCTCATTGTCGTTGTCACTGTCACTCTCACAGTCACTGTAACTCTCATTGTCGCTCTCACTGTCACTGTAACTCTCACTGTCACGGTAACTCTCATTGTCGCTCTCAATGTCACTCTCACTGTCAATCTCACTGTCACTGTCACTCCCACTGTCACTGTAACTCTCCCTGTTGCTCTCACTGTCACTCTTGCTGTCACTGTAACTCTCACTGTTGCTCTCACTGTCACTGTAACTCTCAATGTCGCTCTCACTGTCACTGTAACTCTCATTGTCACTCTCACTGTCACTGTAACTCTCAAAGTCACTTTCATTTTCACTGTAACTCTCACTGTCACTCTCACTGTCACTGTAACTCTCATTGTCGCTCTCACTGTCACTGTCACTCTCATTATCACTGTAACTCTCATTGTCGCTCTCACTGTCACTGTAAATCTCATTGTCGCTCTCACTGTCACTGTAACTCTCATTGTCACTCTCAATGTCACTGTCACTCTCATTGTCACTCTCAATGTCACTGCAACTCTCACTGTCACTCTCACTGTCACTGTAACTCTAATTGTCGCTCTCACTGTCACTTTGTACTCTCAGTGTCGCTCTCACTGTCACTGTAACTCTCGCTGTCACTCTTACTGTCACTTTAACTCTCATTGTCGCTCTCACTGTCACTGTAACTCTCATTGTCACTCTCACTGTCACTGTAAATCTCATTGTCGCTCTCACTTTCACTCTCACTGTCTATGTAACTTTCACTGTCACTCTCACTGTCACTGTAACTCTCATTGTCGCTGTCATTGTCACTCTCACTGTCACTGTAACTCTCATTGTCGCTCTCACTGTCACTGTAACTCTCATTGTCACTCTCACTGTCACTGTCACTATCACTGTAAATCTCATTGTCGCTCTCACTGTCACTGTAAATCTCATTGTCGCTCTCACTGTCACTGTAACTCTCATTGTCACTCTCACTGACACTGTAACTCTCAAAGTCACTTTCACTGTCACTGTAACTCTCACTGGCACTCTCACTGTCACTGTAACTCTCATTGTCGCTCTCACTGTCACTGTCACTCTCACTATCACTGTAACTCTCATTGTCGCTCTCACTGTCACTGTAACTCTCATTGTCGCTCTCACTGTCACTGTAACTCTCATTGTCACTCTCACTGTCACTGTCACTCTCACTGTCACTCTCACTGTCACTGTAACTCTCACTGTCGCTCTCACTGCCACTGTTACTCTCGCTGTCGCTCTCACTGTCACTTTTTACTCTCAGCGTCGCTCTCACTGTCACTGTAACTCTCGCTGTCACTCTCACTGTCACTTTAACTCTCATTGTCGCTCTCACTGTCACTGTAACTCTCATTGTCACTCTCACTGTCACTGTAAATCTCATTGTCGCTCTCACTGTCACTCTCACTGTCTATGTAACTCTCAATGTCACTCTCACTGTCACTGTATCTCTCATTGTCGTTGTCACTGTCACTCTCACTGTCACTGTAAATCTCATTGTCGCTCTCACTGTCACTGTAAGTCTCATTGTCGCTCTCAGTCACTCTAACTCTCATTGTCGCTCTCACTTTCACTGTAACTCTCACTGTCACTGTAACTCACATTGTCACTCTCACTGTCACTCTCACTGTCAATCTCACTGTCACTGTCACTCTCACTGTCACTGTAACTCTCACTGTTGCTCTCACTGTCACTGTAACTCTCAATGTCGCTCTCACTGTCACTGTAACTCTCATTGTCACTCTCACTGTCACTGTAACTCTCAAAGTCACTTTCATTGTCACTGTAACTCTCACTTTCACTCTCACTGTCACTGTAACTCTCATTGTCGCTCTCACTGTCACTGTCACTCTCACTATCACTGAAACTCTCATTGTCGCTCTCACTGTCACTGTAAATCTCATTGTCGCTCTCACTGTCACTGTAACTCTCATTGTCACTCTTAATGTCACTGTCACTCTCATTGTCACTCTCAATGTCACTGCAAATCTCACTGTCGCTCTCACTGTCACTGTAACTCTAATTGTCGCTCTCACTGTCACTTTGTACTCTCAGTGTCGCTCTCACTGTCACTGTAACTCTCGCTGTCACTCTTACTGTCACTTTAACTCTCATTGTCGCTCTCACTGTCACTGTAACTCTCATTGTCACTCTCACTGTCACTGTAAATCTCATTGTCGCTCTCACTTTCACTCTCACTGTCTATGTAACTTTCACTGTCACTCTCACTGTCACTGTAACTCTCATTGTCGCTGTCATTGTCACTCTCACTGTCACTGTAACTCTCATTGTCGCTCTCACTGTCACTGTAACTCTCATTGTCACTCTCACTGTCACTGTCACTATCACTGTAAATCTCATTGTCGCTCTCACTGTCACTGTAAATCTCATTGTCGCTCTCACTGTCACTGTAACTCTCATTGTCACTCTCACTGACACTGTAACTCTCAAAGTCACTTTCACTGTCACTGTAACTCTCACTGGCACTCTCACTGTCACTGTAACTCTCATTGTCGCTCTCACTGTCACTGTCACTCTCACTATCACTGTAACTCTCATTGTCGCTCTCACTGTCACTGTAACTCTCATTGTCGCTCTCACTGTCACTGTAACTCTCATTGTCACTCTCACTGTCACTGTCACTCTCACTGTCACTCTCACTGTCACTGTAACTCTCACTGTCGCTCTCACTGCCACTGTTACTCTCGCTGTCGCTCTCACTGTCACTTTTTACTCTCAGCGTCGCTCTCACTGTCACTGTAACTCTCGCTGTCACTCTCACTGTCACTTTAACTCTCATTGTCGCTCTCACTGTCACTGTAACTCTCATTGTCACTCTCACTGTCACTGTAAATCTCATTGTCGCTCTCACTGTCACTCTCACTGTCTATGTAACTCTCAATGTCACTCTCACTGTCACTGTAACTCTCATTGTCGCTCTCACTGTCACTCTCACTGTCACTGTAACTCTCACTCTAACTCTCAATGTCACTGTAACTCTCACTTTTGCTCTCACTGTAACTCTCGCTGTCACTGTAACTCTCACTGTTGCTCTCACTGTCACTGTAACTCTCATTGTCACTTTCACTGTCACTGTAACTCTCACTGTCACTCTCACTGTCACTGTAACTCTCACTGTCACTCTCACTGTCACTATCACTCTCACTCTCACTGTAACTCTCAATGTCACTGTCACTGTCACTGTAACTCTCATTGTCGCTCTCACTGCCACTGTAACTCTCATTGTCGCTCTGACTGTCCCTGTAACACTCACTGTCACTGTAACTCTCACTGTCACTCTCACTGTCACTGTAACTCTCATTGTCGCTCTCACTGTCACTCTCACGGTCGCTCTCACTATCACTGAAACTCTCAATGTCACTGTCACTGTAACTCTCATTGTCACTCTCACTGCCACTGTAACTCTTAGTGTCACTGTAAATCTCATTGACGCTCTAACTGTCACTGTAACTCTCACTGCCACTCTCACTGTCACTGTCACTCTCACTGTCACTCTCACTGTCACTGTAACTCTCATTGTCGCTCTCACTGTCACTGTAACTCTCATTGTCACTCTCATTGTCACTGTAAATCTCATTGTCGCTCTCACTTTCACTCTCACTGTCACTGTAACTCTCACTGTCGCTCTCACTGTCACTGTAACTCTCCTTATCGCTGTCACTGTCACTCTCACTGTCACTGTAAATCTCATTGTAGCTCTCACTGTCACTTGAACTCTCACTGTCGCTCTCACTGTCACTGTAACTCTCATTGTCGCTCTCACTGTCACTGTAACTCTCATTGTCTCTCTCACTGTAACTCTCACTGTCACTGTAACTCGACACTGTAACTCTCATTATCGCTCTCAATGTCACTGTAAATCTCATTGTCACTCTTACTGTCATTCTCACTGTCACTGTAACTCTCATTGTCGATCTCACTGTCACTGTAACTCTCATTGTCGCTCCCACTGTCACTCTCGCTGTCACTGTAACTCTCATTGTCGCTCTCACTGTCACTGTAACTCTCATTGTCGCTCTCACTGTCACTCTCACTGTCACTGTAACTCTCACTGTCGCTCTCACTGTCACTGTAACTCTCACTGTCGCTCTCACTGTCACTGTAACTGTCATTGTCACTCTCACTGTCACTGTAACTCTCACTGTCGCTCTCACTGTTACTCTCACTGTCACTGTAAATCTCATTGTCGCTGTCATTGTCACTGTAACACTCACTGTCGCTCTCACTGTCACTGTAACTCTCACTGTCGCTCTCACTGTCACTCTCACTGCCACACTCACTGTAACTCTCATTGTCGCTCTCACTGTAACTCTTACTGTCACTGTAACTCACATTGTCGCTGTCACTGTAACTCTCACTGTCACTCTCACTGTCACTGTCAATCTCACTGTCACTCTCACTGTCACTGTAACTCTCATTGTCACTCTCACTGTCACTATAAATCTCATTGTCGCTCTCACTGTCACTGTTACTCTCATTGTCGCTCTCACTGTCACTGTAACTCTCATTGTCACTCTCAATGTCACTGTCACTCTCATTGTCACTCTCAATGTCACTGCAACTCTCACTGTCACTCTCACTGTCACTGTAACTCTAATTGTCGCTCTCACTGTCACTTTGTACTCTCAGTGTCGCTCTCACTGTCACTGTAACTCTCGCTGTCACTCTTACTGTCACTTTAACTCTCATTGTCGCTCTCACTGTCACTGTAACTCTCATTGTCACTCTCACTGTCACTGTAAATCTCATTGTCGCTCTCACTTTCACTCTCACTGTCTATGTAACTTTCACTGTCACTCTCACTGTCACTGTAACTCTCATTGTCGCTGTCATTGTCACTCTCACTGTCACTGTAACTCTCATTGTCGCTCTCACTGTCACTGTAACTCTCATTGTCACTCTCACTGTCACTGTCACTCTCACTATCACTGTAAATCTCATTGTCGATCTCACTGTCACTGTAACTCTCATTGTCGCTCTCACTGTCACTGTAACTCTCATTGTCACTCTCACTGACACTGTAACTCTCAAAGTCACTTTCACTGTCACTGTAACTCTCACTGGCACTCTCACTGTCACTGTAACTCTCATTGTCGCTCTCACTGTCACTGTCACTCTCACTATCACTGTAACTCTCATTGTCGCTCTCACTGTCACTGTAACTCTCATTGTCGCTCTCACTGTCACTGTAACTCTCATTGTCACTCTCACTGTCACTGTCACTCTCACTGTCACTCTCACTGTCACTGTAACTCTCACTGTCGCTCTCACTGTCACTGTTACTCTCGCTGTCGCTCTCACTGTCACTTTTTACTCTCAGCGTCGCTCTCACTGTCACTGTAACTCTCGCTGTCACTCTCACTGTCACTTTAACTCTCATTGTCGCTCTCACTGTCACTGTAACTCTCATTGTCACTCTCACTGTCACTGTAAATCTCATTGTCGCTCTCACTGTCACTCTCACTGTCTATGTAACTCTCAATGTCACTCTCACAGTCACTGTATCTCTCATTGTCGTTGTCACTGTCACTCTCACTGTCACTGTAAATCTCATTGTCGCTCTCACTGTCACTGTAAGTCTCATTGTCGCTCTCACAGTCACTCTAACTCTCATTGTCGCTCTCACTGTCACTGTAACTCTCACTGTCACTGTAACTCACATTGTCACTCTCACTGTCACTCTCACTGTCAATCTCACTGTCACTGTCACTCTCACTGTCACTGTAACTCTCACTGTTGCTCTCACTGTCACTGTAACTCTCAATGTCGCTCTCACTGTCACTGTAACTCTCATTGTCACTCTCACTGTCACTGTAACTCTCAAAGTCACTTTCATTGTCACTGTAACTCTCACTTTCACTCTCACTGTCACTGTAACTCTCATTGTCGCTCTCACTGTCACTGTCACTCTCACTATCACTGAAACTCTCATTGTCGCTCTCACTGTCACTGTAAATCTCATTGTCGCTCTCACTGTCACTGTAACTCTCATTGTCACTCTTAATGTCACTGTCACTCTCATTGTCACTCTCAATGTCACTGCAAATCTCACTGTCGCTCTCACTGTCACTGTAACTCTAATTGTCGCTCTCACTGTCACTTTTTACTCTCCGTGTCGCTCTCACTGTCACTGTAACTCTCGCTGTCACTCTCACGGTCACTTTAACTCTCATTGTCGCTCTCACTGTCACTGTAACTCTCATTGTCACTCTCACTGTCACTGTAAATCTCATTGTCGCTCTCACTTTCACTCTCACTGTCTATGTAACTTTCACTGTCACTCTCACTGGCACTGTAACTCTCATTGTCGCTGTCATTGTCACTCTCACTGTCACTGTAACTCTCATTGTCGCTCTCACTGTCACTGTAACTCTCATTGTCGCTCTCACTGTCACTCTCACTGTCACTGTAACTCTCACTCTAACTCTCAATGTCACTGTAACTCTCACTTTTGCTCTCACTGTAACTCTCGCTGTCACTGTAACTCTCACTGTTGCTCTCACTGTCACTGTAACTCTCATTGTCACTTTCACTGTCACTGTAACTCTCACTGTCACTCTCACTGTCACTGTAACTCTCACTGTCACTCTCACTGTCACTATCACTCTCACTCTCACTGTAACTCTCAATGTCACTGTCACTGTCACTGTAACTCTCATTGTCGCTCTCACTGCCACTGTAACTCTCATTGTCGCTCTGACTGTCCCTGTAACACTCACTGTCACTGTAACTCTCACTGTCACTCTCACTGTCACTGTAACTCTCATTGTCGCAATCACTGTCACTCTCACGGTCACTCTCACTATCACTGAAACTCTCAATGTCACTGTCACTGTAACTCTCATTGTCACTCTCACTGCCACTGTAACTCTTAGTGTCACTGTAAATCTCATTGACGCTCTAACTGTCACTGTAACTCTCACTGCCACTCTCACTGTCACTGTCACTCTCACTGTCACTCTCACTGTCACTGTAACTCTCATTGTCGCTCTCACTGTCACTGTAACTCTCACTGTCACGGTAACTCTCATTGTCGCTCTCAATGGCACTCTCACTGTCAATCTCACTGTCACTGTCACTCCCACTGTCACTGTAACTCTCACTGTTGCTCTCACTGTCACTCTTGCTGTCACTGTAACTCTCACTGTTGCTCTCACTGTCACTGTAACTCTCAATGTCGCTCTCACTGTCACTGTAACTCTCATTGTCACTCTCACTGTCACTGTAACTCTCAAAGTCACTTTCATTTTCACTGTAACTCTCACTGTCACTCTCACTGTCACTGTAACTCTCATTGTCGCTCTCACTGTCACTGTCACTCTCATTATCACTGTAACTCTCATTGTCGCTCTCACTGTCACTGTAAATCTCATTGTCGCTCTCACTGTCACTGTAACTCTCATTGTCACTCTCAATGTCACTGTCACTCTCATTGTCACTCTCAATGTCACTGCAACTCTCACTGTCGCTCTCACTGTCACTGTAACTCTAATTGTCGCTCTCACTGTCACTTTGTACTCTCAGTGTCGCTCTCACTGTCACTGTAACTCTCGCTGTCACTCTTACTGTCACTTTAACTCTCATTGTCGCTCTCACTGTCACTGTAACTCTCATTGTCACTCTCATTGTCACTGTAAATCTCATTGTCGCTCTCACTTTCACTCTCACTGTCACTGTAACTCTCACTGTCGCTCTCACTGTCACTGTAACTCTCCTTATCGCTGTCACTGTCACTCTCACTGTCACTGTAAATCTCATTGTAGCTCTCACTGTCACTTGAACTCTCACTGTCGCTCTCACTGTCACTGTAACTCTCATTGTCGCTCTCACTGTCACTGTAACTCTCATTGTCTCTCTCACTGTAACTCTCACTGTCACTGTAACTCGACACTGTAACTCTCATTATCGCTCTCAATGTCACTGTAAATCTCATTGTCACTCTTACTGTCATTCTCACTGTCACTGTAACTCTCATTGTCGCTCTCACTGTCACTGTAACTCTCATTGTCGCTCTCACTGTCACTCTCGCTGTCACTGTAACTCTCATTGTCGCTCTCACTGTCACTGTAACTCTCATTGTCGCTCTCACTGTCACTCTCACTGTCACTGTAACTCTCACTGTCGCTCTCACTGTCACTGTAACTCTCACTGTCGCTCTCACTGTCACTGTAACTGTCATTGTCACTCTCACTGTCACTGTAAGTCTCACTGTCGCTCTCACTGTTACTCTCACTGTCACTGTAACTCTCATTGTCGCTGTCATTGTCACTGTAACACTCACTGTCGCTCTCACTGTCACTGTAACTCTCACTGTCGCTCTCACTGTCACTCTCACTGCCACACTCACTGTAACTCTCATTGTCGCTCTCACTGTAACTCTTACTGTCACTGTAACTCACATTGTCGCTGTCACTGTAACTCTCACTGTCACTCTCACTGTCACTGTCAATCTCACTGTCACTCTCACTGTCACTGTAACTCTCATTGTCACTCTCACTGTCACTATAAATCTCATTGTCGCTCTCACTGTCACTGTTACTCTCATTGTCGCTCTCACTGTCACTGTAACTCTCACTGTCATTCTCACTGTCACGGTAACTCACATTGTCGCTCTCACTGTCACTCTCACTGCCACACTCACTGTAACTCTCATTGTCGCTCTCACTTTAACTCTTACTGTCACTGTAACTCTCATTGTCACTCTCACTGTCACTGTAACTCTCACTGTCACTCTCACTGTCACTGTCAATCTCACTGTCACTCTCACTGTCACTGTAACTCTCATTGTCACTCTCACTTTCACTATAACTCTCATTGTCGCTCTCACTATCACTGTAATTCACATTGTCGCTCTCACTGTCACTGTAACTCTCATTGTCACTCTCACTGTCACTGTAACTCTCATTGTCGCTTTCACTGTAACTCTCACTGTCACTGTAACTCACATTGTCGCTCTCACTGTCACTGTAACTCTCACTGTCACTGTCACTCTCACTGTCACTGTAACTCTAACTGTCACTCTCACTGTCACTTTAACTCTCATTGTACTCTCACTGTCACTGTAACTCTCATTGTCACTCTCAAAGTCACTGTAAATCTCATTGTCGCTCTCACTGTCACTCTCACTGTCTATGTAACTCTCACTGTCACTCTCACTGTCACTGTAACTCTCATTGTCGTTGTCACTGTCACTCTCACAGTCACTGTAACTCTCATTGTCGCTCTCACTGTCACTGTAACTCTCACTGTCACGGTAACTCTCATTGTCGCTCTCAATGTCACTCTCACTGTCAATCTCACTGTCACTGTCACTCCCACTGTCACTGTAACTCTCACTGTTGCTCTCACTGTCACTCTTGCTGTCACTGTAACTCTCACTGTTGCTCTCACTGTCACTGTAACTCTCAATGTCGCTCTCACTGTCACTGTAACTCTCATTGTCACTCTCACTGTCACTGTAACTCTCAAAGTCACTTTCATTTTCACTGTAACTCTCACTGTCACTCTCACTGTCACTGTAACTCTCATTGTCGCTCTCACTGTCACTGTCACTCTCATTATCACTGTAACTCTCATTGTCGCTCTCACTGTCACTGTAAATCTCATTGTCGCTCTCACTGTCACTGTAACTCTCATTGTCACTCTCAATGTCACTGTCACTCTCATTGTCACTCTCAATGTCACTGCAACTCTCACTGTCGCTCTCACTGTCACTGTAACTCTAATTGTCGCTCTCACTGTCACTTTGTACTCTCAGTGTCGCTCTCACTGTCACTGTAACTCTCGCTGTCACTCTTACTGTCACTTTAACTCTCATTGTCGCTCTCACTGTCACTGTAACTCTCATTGTCACTCTCATTGTCACTGTAAATCTCATTGTCGCTCTCACTTTCACTCTCACTGTCACTGTAACTCTCACTGTCGCTCTCACTGTCACTGTAACTCTCCTTATCGCTGTCACTGTCACTCTCACTGTCACTGTAAATCTCATTGTAGCTCTCACTGTCACTTGAACTCTCACTGTCGCTCTCACTGTCACTGTAACTCTCATTGTCGCTCTCACTGTCACTGTAACTCTCATTGTCTCTCTCACTGTAACTCTCACTGTCACTGTAACTCGACACTGTAACTCTCATTATCGCTCTCAATGTCACTGTAAATCTCATTGTCACTCTTACTGTCATTCTCACTGTCACTGTAACTCTCATTGTCGCTCTCACTGTCACTGTAATTCTCATTGTCGCTCTCACTGTCACTCTCGCTGTCACTGTAACTCTCATTGTCGCTCTCACTGTCACTGTAACTCTCATTGTCGCTCTCACTGTCACTCTCACTGTCACTGTAACTCTCACTGTCGCTCTCACTGTCACTGTAACTCTCACTGTCGCTCTCACTGTCACTGTAACTGTCATTGTCACTCTCACTGTCACTGTAACTCTCACTGTCGCTCTCACTGTCACTGTAACTCTCAATGTCGCTCTCACTGTCACTGTAACTCTCATTGTCACTCTCACTGTCACTGTCACTCTCACTATCACTGTAAATCTCATTGTCGCTCTCACTGTCACTGTAACTCTCATTGTCGCTCTCACTGTCACTGTAACTCTCATTGTCACTCTCACTGTCACTGTAACTTTCAAAGTCACTTTCACTGTCACTGTAACTCTCACTGGCACTCTCACTGGCACTGTAACTCTCATTGTCGCTCTCACTGTCACTGTCACTCTCACTATCACTGTAACTCTCATTGTCGCTCTCACTGTCACTGTAACTCTCATTGTCGCTCTCACTGTCACTGTAACTCTCATTGTCACTCTCACTGTCACTGTCACTCTCACTGTCACTCTCACTGTCACTGTAACTCTCACTGTCGCTCTCACTGTCACTGTTACTCTCGCTGTCGCTCTCACTGTCACTTTTTACTCTCAGTGTCGCTCTCACTGTCACTGTAACTCTCGCTGTCACTCTCACTGTCACTTTAACTCTCATTGTCGCTCTCACTGTCACTGTAACTCTCATTGTCACTCTCACTGTCACTGTAAATCTCATTGTCGCTCTCACTGTCACTCTCACTGTCTATGTAACTCTCAATGTCACTCTCACTGTCACTGTATCTCTCATTGTCGTTGTCACTGTCACTCTCACTGTCACTGTAAATCTCATTGTCGCTCTCACTGTCACTGTAAGTCTCATTGTCGCTCTCACAGTCACTCTAACTCTCATTGTCGCTCTCACTGTCACTGTAACTCTCACTGTCACTGTAACTCACATTGTCACTCTCACTGTCACTCTCACTGTCAATCTCACTGTCACTGTCACTCTCACTGTCACTGTAACTCTCAACGTCGCTCTCACTGTCACTGTAACTCTCATTGTCACTCTCACTGTCACTGTAACTCTCAAAGTCACTTTCATTGTCACTGTAACTCTCACTTTCACTCTCACTGTCACTGTAACTCTCATTGTCGCTCTCACTGTCACTGTCACTCTCACTATCACTGAAACTCTCATTGTCGCTTTCACTGTCACTGTAAATCTCATTGTCGCTCTCACTGTCACTGTAACTCTCATTGTCACTCTCAATGTCACTGTCACTCTCATTGTCACTCTCAATGTCACTGCAAATCTCACTGTCGCTCTCACTGTCACTGTAACTCTAATTGTCGCTCTCACTGTCACTTTTTACTCTCAGTGTCGCTCTCACTGTCACTGTAACTCTCGCTGTCACTCTCACTGTCACTTTAACTCTCATTGTCGCTCTCACTGTCACTGTAACTCTCATTGTCACTCTCACTGTCACTGTAAATCTCATTGTCGCTCTCACTTTCACTCTCACTGTCTATGTAACTTTCACTGTAACTCTCACTGTCACTGTAACTCTCATTGTCGCTGTCATTGTCACTCTCACTGTCACTGTAACTCTCATTGTCGCTCTCACTGTCACTGTAACTCTCATTGTCGCTCTCACTGTCACTCTCACTGTCACTGTAACTCTCACTCTAACTCTCAATGTCACTGTAACTCTCACTTTTGCTCTCACTGTAACTCTCGCTGTCACTGTAACTCTCACTGTTGCTCTCACTGTCACTGTAACTCTCATTGTCACTTTCACTGTCACTGTAACTCTCACTGTCACTCTCACTGTCACTGTAACTCTCACTGTCACTCTCACTGTCACTATCACTCTCACTCTCACTGTAACTCTCAATGTCACTGTC
The DNA here is from genome assembly GCA_026770705.1 of Isurus oxyrinchus. Taxonomy (NCBI): domain Eukaryota; kingdom Metazoa; phylum Chordata; class Chondrichthyes; order Lamniformes; family Lamnidae; genus Isurus; species Isurus oxyrinchus. The sequence goes on from JANJGN010000415.1 coordinate 416,067, forward strand.
ACTGTCACTGTAACTCTCATTGTCGCTCTCACTGCCACTGTAACTCTCATTGTCGCTCTGAATGTCCCTGTAACACTCACTGTCACTGTAACTCTCACTGTCACTCTCACTGTCACTGTAACTCTCATTGTCGCTCTCACTGTCACTCTCACGGTCACTCTCACTATCACTGAAACTCTCAATGTCACTGTCACTGTAACTCTCATTGTCACTCTCACTGCCACTGTAACTCTTAGTGTCACTGTAAATCTCATTGACGCTCTCACTGTCACTGTAACTCTCACTGCCACTCTCACTGTCACTGTCACTCTCACTGTCACTCTCACTGTCACTGTAACTCTCATTGTCACTCTCACTGTCACTGTAACTCTCATTGTCACTCTCATTGTCACTGTAAATCTCATTGTCGCTCTCACTTTCACTCTCACTGTCACTGTAACTCTCACTGTCGCTCTCACTGTCACTGTAACTCTCCTTATCGCTGTCACTGTCACTCTCACTGTCACTGTAAATCTCATTGTAGCTCTCACTGTCACTTGAACTCTCACTGTCGCTCTCACTGTCACTGTAACTCTCATTGTCGCTCTCACTGTCACTTTAACTCTCATTGTCTCTCTCGCTGTAACTCTCACTGTCACTGTAACTAGTCACTGTAACTCTCATTATCGCTCTCACTGTCACTGTAAATCTCATTGTCACTCTCACTGTCATTCTCACTGTCACTGTAACTCTCATTGTCGCTGTCATTGTCACTGTAACACTCACTGTCGCTCTCACTGTCACTGTAACTCTCACTGTCGCTCTCACTGTCACTCTCACTGCCACACTCACTGTAACTCTCATTGTCGCTCTCACCGTAACTCTTACTGTCACTGTAACTCACATTGTCGCTGTCACTGTAACTCTCACTGTCACTCTCACTGTCACTGTCAATCTCACTGTCACTCTCACTGTCACTGTCAATCTCACTGTCACTCTCACTGTCACTGTAACTCTCATTGTCACTCTCACTGTCACTATAAATCTCATTGTCGCTCTCACTGTCACTGTTACTCTCATTGTCGCTCTCACTGTCACTGTAACTCTCACTGTCATTCTCACTGTCATGGTAACTCACATTGTCTCTCTCACTGTCACTCTCACTGCCACACTCACTGTAACTCTCATTGTCGCTCTCACTTTAACTCTTACTGTCACTGTAACTCTCATTGTCACTCTCACTGTCACTGTAACTCTCACTGTCACTCTCACTGTCACTGTAACTCTCACTGTTGCTCTCACTGTCACTCTTGCTGTCACTGTAACTCTCACTGTTGCTCTCACTGTCACTGTAACTCTCAATGTCGCTCTCACTGTCACTGTAACTCTCATTGTCACTCTCACTGTCACTGTAACTCTCAAAGTCACTTTCATTTTCACTGTAACTCTCACTGTCACTCTCACTGTCACTGTAACTCTCATTGTCGCTCTCACTGTCACTGTCACTCTCATTATCACTGTAACTCTCATTGTCGCTCTCACTGTCACTGTAAATCTCATTGTCGCTCTCACTGTCACTGTAACTCTCATTGTCACTCTCAATGTCAATGTCACTCTCATTGTCACTCTCAAAGTCACTGCAACTCTCACTGTCGCTCTCACTGTCACTGTAACTCTAATTGTCGCTCTCACTGTCACTTTGTACTCTCAGTGTCGCTCTCACTGTCACTGTAACTCTCGCTGTCACTCTTACTGTCACTTTAACTCTCATTGTCGCTCTCACTGTCACTGTAACTCTCATTGTCACTCTCATTGTCACTGTAAATCTCATTGTCGCTCTCACTTTCACTCTCACTGTCACTGTAACTCTCACTGTCGCTCTCACTGTCACTGTAACTCTCCTTATCGCTGTCACTGTCACTCTCACTGTCACTGTAAATCTCATTGTAGCTCTCACTGTCACTTGAACTCTCACTGTCGCTCTCACTGTCACTGTAACTCTCATTGTCGCTCTCACTGTCACTGTAACTCTCATTGTCTCTCTCACTGTAACTCTCACTGTCACTGTAACTCGACACTGTAACTCTCATTATCGCTCTCAATGTCACTGTAAATCTCATTGTCACTCTTACTGTCATTCTCACTGTCACTGTAACTCTCATTGTCGCTCTCACTGTCACTGTAACTCTCATTGTCGCTCTCACTGTCACTCTCGCTGTCACTGTAACTCTCATTGTCGCTCTCACTGTCACTGTAACTCTCATTGTCGCTCTCACTGTCACTCTCACTGTCACTGTAACTCTCACTGTCGCTCTCACTGTCACTGTAACTCTCACTGTCGCTCTCACTGTCACTGTAACTGTCATTGTCACTCTCACTGTCACTGTAACTCACACTGTCGCTCTCACTGTTACTCTCACTGTCACTGTAACTCTCATTGTCGCTGTCATTGTCACTGTAACACTCACTGTCGCTCTCACTGTCACTGTAACTCTCACTGTCGCTCTCACTGTCACTCTCACTGCCACACTCACTGTAACTCTCATTGTCGCTCTCACTGTAACTCTTACTGTCACTGTAACTCACATTGTCGCTGTCACTGTAACTCTCACTGTCACTCTCACTGTCACTGTCAATCTCACTGTCACTCTCACTGTCACTGTAACTCTCATTGTCACTCTCACTGTCACTATAAATCTCATTGTCGCTCTCACTGTCACTGTTACTCTCATTGTCGCTCTCACTGTCACTGTAACTCTCACTGTCATTCTCACTGTCACGGTAACTCACATTGTCGCTCTCACTGTCACTCTCACTGCCACACTCACTGTAACTCTCATTGTCGCTCTCACTTTAACTCTTACTGTCACTGTAACTCTCATTGTCACTCTCACTTCACTGTAACTCTCACTGTCACTCTCACTGTCACTGTCAATCTCACTGTCACTCTCACTGTCACTGTAACTCTCATTGTCACTCTCACTGTCACTATAACTCTCATTGTCGCTCTCACTATCACTGTAATTCACATTGTCGCTCTCACTGTCACTGTAACTCTCATTGTCACTCTCACTGTCACTGTAACTCTCATTGTCGCTTTCACTGTAACTCTCACTGTCACTGTAACTCACATTGTCGCTCTCACTGTCACTGTAACTCTCACTGTCACTGTCACTCTCACTGTCACTGTAACTCTAACTGTCACTCTCACTGTCACTTTAACTCTCATTGTACTCTCACTGTCACTGTAACTCTCATTGTCACTCTCAAAGTCACTGTAAATCTCATTGTCGCTCTCACTGTCACTCTCACTGTCTATGTAACTCTCACTGTCACTCCCACTGTCACTGTAACTCTCATTGTCGTTGTCACTGTCACTCTCACAGTCACTGTAACTCTCATTGTCGCTCTCACTGTCACTGTAACTCTCACTGTCACGGTAACTCTCATTGTCGCTCTCAATGTCACTCTCACTGTCATTCTCACTGTCACTGTCACTCCCACTGTCACTGTAACTCTCACTGTTGCTCTCACTGTCACTCTTGCTGTCACTGTAACTCTCACTGTTGCTCTCACTGTCACTGTAACACTCAATGTCGCTCTCACTGTCACTGTAACTCTCATTGTCACTCTCACTGTCACTGTAACTCTCAAAGTCACTTTCATTTTCACTGTAACTCTCACTGTCACTCTCACTGTCACTGTAACTCTCATTGTCGCTCTCACTGTCACTCTCATTATCACTGTAACTCTCATTGTCGCTCTCACTGTCACTGTAAATCTCATTGTCGCTCTCACTGTCACTGTAACTCTCATTGTCACTCTCAATGTCACTGTCACTCTCATTGTCACTCTCAATGTCACTGCAACTCTCACTGTCACTCTCACTGTCACTGTAACTCTAATTGTCGCTCTCACTGTCACTTTGTACTCTCAGTGTCGCTCTCACTGTCACTGTAACTCTCGCTGTCACTCTTACTGTCACTTTAACTCTCATTGTCGCTCTCACTGTCACTGTAACTCTCATTGTCACTCTCACTGTCACTGTAAATCTCATTGTCGCTCTCACTTTCACTCTCACTGTCTATGTAACATTCACTGTAACTCTCACTGTCACTGTAACTCTCATTGTCGCTGTCATTGTCACTCTCACTGTCACTGTAACTCGCATTGTCGCTCTCACTGTCACTGTAACTCTCATTGTCACTCTCACTGTCACTGTCACTCTCACTATCACTGTAAATCTCATTGTCGCTCTCACTGTCACTGTAACTCTCATTGTCGCTCTCACTGTCACTGTAACTCTCATTGTCACTCTCACTGTCACTGTAACTTTCAAAGTCACTTTCACTGTCACTGTAACTCTCACTGGCACTCTCACTGGCACTGTAACTCTCATTGTCGCTCTCACTGTCACTGTCACTCTCACTATCACTGTAACTCTCATTGTCGCTCTCACTGTCACTGTAACTCTCATTGTCGCTCTCACTGTCACTGTAACTCTCATTGTCACTCTCACTGTCACTCTCACTGTCACTGTAACTCTCACTGTCGCTCTCACTGTCACTGTTACTCTCGCTGTCGCTCTCACTGTCACTTTTTACTCTCAGTGTCGCTCTCACTGTCACTGTAACTCTCGCTGTCACTCTCACTGTCACTTTAACTCTCATTGTCGCTCTCACTGTCACTGTAACTCTCATTGTCACTCTCACTGTCACTGTAAATCTCATTGTCGCTCTCACTGTCACTCTCACTGTCTATGTAACTCTCAATGTCACTCTCACTGTCACTGTATCTCTCATTGTCGTTGTCACTGTCACTCTCACTGTCACTGTAAATCTCATTGTCGCTCTCACTGTCACTGTAAGTCTCATTGTCGCTCTCACAGTCACTCTAACTCTCATTGTCGCTCTCACTGTCACTGTAATTCTCACTGTCACTGTAACTCACATTGTCACTCTCACTGTCACTCTCACTGTCAATCTCACTGTCACTGTCACTCTCACTGTCACTGTAACTCTCACTGTTGCTCTCACTGTCACTGTAACTCTCAATGTCGCTCTCACTGTCACTGTAACTCTCATTGTCACTCTCACTGTCACTGTAACTCTCAAAGTCACTTTCATTGTCACTGTAACTCTCACTTTCACTCTCACTGTCACTGTAACTCTCATTGTCGCTCTCACTGTCACTGTCACTCTCACTATCACTGAAACTCTCATTGTCGCTCTCACTGTCACTGTAAATCTCATTGTCGCTCTCACTGTCACTGTAACTCTCACTGTCACTCTCAATGTCACTGTCACTCTCATTGTCACTCTCAATGTCACTGCAAATCTCACTGTCGCTCTCACTGTCACTGTAACTCTAATTGTCGCTCTCACTGTCACTTTTTACTCTCAGTGTCGCTCTCACTGTCACTGTAACTCTCGCTGTCACTCTCACTGTCACTTTAACACTCATTGTCGCTCTCACTGTCACTGTAACTCTCATTGTCACTCTCACTGTCACTGTAAATCTCATTGTCGCTCTCACTTTCACTCTCACTGTCTATGTAACTTTCACTGTAACTCTCACTGTCACTGTAACTCTCATTGTCGCTGTCATTGTCACTCTCACTGTCACTGTAACTCTCATTGTCGCTCTCACTGCCACTGTAACTCTCATTGTCGCTCTCACTGTCACTCTCACTGTCACTGTAACTCTCACTCTAACTCTCAATGTCACTGTAACTCTCACTTTTGCTCTCACTGTAACTCTCGCTGTCACTGTAACTCTCACTGTTGCTCTCACTGTCACTGTAACTCTCATTGTCACTTTCACTGTCACTGTAACTCTCACTGTCACGCTCACTGTCACTGTAACTCTCACTGTCACTCTCACTGTCACTATCACTCTCACTCTCACTGTAACTCTCAATGTCACTGTCACTGTCACTGTAACTCTCATTGTCGCTCTCACTGCCACTGTAACTCTCATTGTCGCTCTGACTGTCCCTGTAACACTCACTGTCACTGTAACTCTCACTGTCACTCTCACTGTCACTGTAACTCTCATTGTCGCTCTCACTGTCACTCTCACGGTCACTCTCACTATCACTGAAACTCTCAATGTCACTGTCACTGTAACTCTCATTGTCACTCTCACTGCCACTGTAACTCTTAGTGTCACTGTAAATCTCATTGACGCTCTCACTGTCACTGTAACTCTCACTGCCACTCTCACTGTCACTGTCACTCTCACTGTCACTCTCACTGTCACTGTAACTCTCATTGTCGCTCTCACTGTCACTGTAACTCTCATTGTCACTCTCATTGTCACTGTAAATCTCATTGTCGCTCTCACTTTCACTCTCACTGTCACTGTAACTCTCACTGTCGCTCTCACTGTCACTGTAACTCTCCTTATCGCTGTCACTGTCACTCTCACTGTCACTGTAAATCTCATTGTAGCTCTCACTGTCACTTGAACTCTCACTGTCGCTCTCACTGTCACTGTAACTCTCATTGTCGCTCTCACTGTCACTGTAACTCTCATTGTCTCTCTCGCTGTAACTCTCACTGTCACTGTAACTCGTCACTGTAACTCTCATTATCGCTCTCACTGTCACTGTAAATCTCATTGTCACTCTTACTGTCATTCTCACTGTCACTGTAACTCTCATTGTCGCTCTCACTGTCACTGTAACTCTCATTGTCGCTCTCACTGTCACTCTCGCTGTCACTGTAACTCTCATTGTCGCTCTCACTGTCACTGTAACTCTCATTGTCGCTCTCACTGTCACTCTCACTGTCACTGTAACTCTCACTGTCGCTCTCACTGTCACTGTAACTCTCACTGTCGCTCTCACTGTCACTGTAACTGTCATTGTCACTCTCACTGTCACTGTAACTCTCACTGTCGCTCTCACTGTTACTCTCACTGTCACTGTAACTCTCATTGTCGCTGTCATTGTCACTGTAACACTCACTGTCGCTCTCACTGTCACTGTAACTCTCACTGTCGCTCTCACTGTCACTCTCACTGCCACACTCACTGTAACTCTCATTGTCGCTCTCACTGTAACTCTTACTGTCACTGTAACTCACATTGTCGCTGTCACTGTAACTCTCACTGTCACTCTCACTGTCACTGTCAATCTCACTGTCACTCTCACTGTCACTGTAACTCTCATTGTCACTCTCACTGTCACTATAAATCTCATTGTCGCTCTCACTGTCACTGTTACTCTCATTGTCGCTCTCACTGTCACTGTAACTCTCACTGTCATTCTCACTGTCACGGTAACTCACATTGTCGCTCTCACTGTCACTCTCACTGCCACACTCACTGTAACTCTCATTGTCGCTCTCACTTTAACTCTTACTGTCACTGTAACTCTCATTGTCACTCTCACTGTCACTGTAACTCTCACTGTCACTCTCACTGTCACTGTCAATCTCACTGTCACTCTCACTGTCACTGTAACTCTCATTGTTACTCTCACTGTCACTATAACTCTCATTGTCGCTCTCAATATCACTGTAATTCACATTGTCGCTCTCACTGTCACTGTAACTCTCATTGTCACTCTCACTGTCACTGTAACTCTCATTGTCGCTTTCACTGTAACTCTCACTGTCACTGTAACTCACATTGTCGCTCTCACTGTCACTGTAACTCTCACAGTCACTGTCACTCTCACTGTCACTGTAACTCTAACTGTCACACTCACTGTCACTTTAACTCTCATTGTACTCTCACTGTCACTGTAACTCTCATTGTCACTCTCACTGTCACTGTAAATCTCATTGTCGCTCTCACTGTCACTCTCACTGTCTATGTAACTCTCACTGTCACTCTCACTGTCACTGTAACTCTCATTGTCGTTGTCACTGTCACTCTCACAGTCACTGTAACTCTCATTGTCGCTCTCACTGTCACTGTAACTCTCACTGTCACGGTAACTCTCATTGTCGCTCTCAATGTCACTCTCACTGTCAATCTCACTGTCACTGTCACTCCCACTGTCACTGTAACTCTCACTGTTGCTCTCACTGTCACTCTTGCAGTCACTGTAACTCTCACTGTTGCTCTCACTGTCACTGTAACTCTCAATGTCGCTCTCACTGTCACTGTAACAATCATTGTCACTCTCACTGTCACTGTAACTCTCAAAGTCACTTTCATTGTCACTGTAACTCTCACTGTCACTCTCACTGTCACTGTAACTCTCATTGTCGCTCACACTGTCACTGTCACTCTCATTATCACTGTAACTCTCATTGTCGCTCTCACTGTCACTGTAAATCTCATTGTCGCTCTCACTGTCACTGTAACTCTCATTGTCACTCTCAATGTCACTGTCACTCTCATTGTCACTCTCAATGTCACTGCAACTCTCACTGTCGCTCTCACTGACACTGTAACTCTAATTGTCGCTCTCACTGTCACTTTTTACTCTCAGTGTCGCTCTCACTGTCACTGTAACTCTCGCTGTCACTCTCACTGTCACTTTAACTCTCATTGTCGCTCTCACTGTCACTGTAACTCTCATTGTCACTCTCATTGTCACTGTAAATCTCATTGTCGCTCTCACTTTCACTCTCACTGTCTATGTAACTTTCACTGTCACTCTCACTGTCACTGTAACTCTCATTGTCGCTGTCATTGTCACTCTCACTGTCACTGTAACTCTCATTGTCGCACTCACTGTCACTGTAACTCTCATTGTCACTCTCACTGTCACTGTCACTCTCACTATCACTGTAAATCTCATTGTCGCTCTCACTGTCACTGTAACTCTCATTGTCGCTCTCACTGTCACTGTAACTCTCATTGTCACTCTAACTGTCACTGTAACTCTCAAAGTCACTTTCACTGTCACTGTAACTCTCACTGGCACTCTCACTGTCACTGTAACTCTCATTGTCGCTCTCACTGTCACTGTCACTCTCACTATCACTGTAACTCTCATTGTCGCTCTCACTGTCACTGTAACTCTCATTGTCACTCTCACTGTCACTGTAACTCTCATTGTCACTCTCACTGTCACTGTCACTCTCACTGTCACTGTAAGTCTCACTGTCACTGTAACTCTCGCTGTCGCTCTCACTGTCACTTTTCACTCTCAGTGTCGCTCTCACTGTCACTGTAAATCTCGCTGTCACTCTCACTGTCACTTTAACTCTCATTGTCGCTCTCACTGTCACTGTAACTCTCATTGTCACTCTCACTGTCACTGTAAATCTCATTGTCGCTCTCACTGTCACTCTCACTGTCTATATAACTCTCAATGTCACTCTCACTGTCACTGTATCTCTCATTGTCGTTGTCACTGTCACTCTCACTGTCACTGTAAATCTCATTGTCGCTCTCACTGTCACTGTAAGTCTCATTGTCGCTCTCACAGTCACTCTAACTCTCATTGTCGCTCTCACTGTCACTGTAACTCTCACTGTCACTGTAACTCACATTGTCGCTCTCACTGTCACTCTCACTGTCAATCTCACTGTCACTGTCACTCTCACTGTCACTGTAACTCTCACTGTTGCTCTCACTGTCACTGTAACTCTCAATGTCGCTCTCACTGTCACTGTAACTCTCATTGTCACTCTCACTGTCACTGTAACTCTCAAAGTCACTTTCATTGTCACTTTAACTCTCACTTTCACTCTCACTGTCACTGTAACTCTCAATGTCACTGTCACTGTCACTGTAACTCTCATTGTCGCTCTCACTGCCACTGTAACTCTCATTGTCGCTCTGACTGTCCCTGTAACACTCACTGTCACTGTAACTCTCACTGTCACTCTCACTGTCAATGTAACTCTCATTGTCGCTCTCACTGCCACTGTAACTCTCATTGTCGCTCTGACTGTCCCTGTAACACTCACTGTCACTGTCACTCTCACGGTCACTCTCACTATCACTGAAACTCTCAATGTCACTGTCACTGTAACTCTCATTGCCACTCTCACTGCCACTGTAACTCTTAGTGTCAGTGTAAATCTCATTGACGCTCTCACTGTCACTGTAACTCTCACTGCCACTCTCACTGTCACTGTCACTCTCACTGTCACTCTCACTGTCACTGTAACTCTCATTGTCGCTCTCAATGTCACTGTAACTCTCATTGTCACTCTCATTGTCACTGTAAATCTTATTGTCGCTCTCACTTTCACTCTCACTGTCACTGTAACTCTCACTGTCGCTCTCACTGTCACTGTAACTCTCCTTATCGCTGTCACTGTCACTCTCACTGTCACTGTAAATCTCATTGTCGCTCTCACTGTCACTTGAACTCTCACTGTCGCTCTCACTGTCACTGTAACTCTCATTGTCGCTCTCACTGTCACTGTAACTCTCATTGTCTCTCTCACTGTAACTCTCACTGTCACTGTAACTCGACACTGTAACTCTCATTATCGCTCTCACTGCCACTGTAAATCTCATTGTCACTCTTACTGTCATTCTCACTGTCACTGTAACTCTCATTGTCGCTCTCACTGTCACTGTAACTCTCATTGTCGCTCTCATTGTCACTCTCGCTGTCACTGTAACTCTCATTGTCGCTCTCACTGTCACTGTAACTCTCATTGTCGCTCTCACTGTCACTCTCACTGTCACTGTAACTCTCACTGTCGCTCTCACTGTCACTGTAACTCTCACTGTCGCTCTCACTGTCATTGTAACTGTCATTGTCACTCTCACTGTCACTGTAACTCTCACTGTCGCTCTCACTGTTACTCTCGCTGTCACTGTAACTCTCATTGTCGCTGTCATTGCCACTGTAACACTCACTGTCCCTCTCACTGTCACTGTAACTCTCACTGTCGCCCTCACTGTCACTCTCACTGCCACACTCACTGTAACTCTCATTGTCGCTCTCACTGTAACTCTTACTGTCACTGTAACTCACATTGTCGCTGTCACTGTAACTCTCACTGTCACTCTCACTGTCACTGTCAATCTCACTGTCACTCTCACTGTCACTGTAACTCTCATTGTCACTCTCACTGTCACTATAAATCTCATTGTCGCTCTCACTGTCACTGTTACTCTCATTGTCGCTCTCACTGTCACTGTAACTCTCACTGTCATTCTCACTGTCACGGTAACTCACATTGTCGCTCTCACTGTCACTCTCACTGCGACACTCACTGTAACTCTCATTGTCGCTCTCACTTTAACTCTTACTGTCACTGTAACTCTCATTGTCGCTCTCACTGTCACTGTAACTCTCACTGTCACTCTCACTGTCACTGTCAATCTCACTGTCACTCTCACTGTCACTGTAACTCTCATTGTCACTCTCACTGTCACTATAACTCTCATTGTCGCTCTCACTATAACTGTAATTCACATTGTCGCTCTCACTGTCACTGTAACTCTCATTGTCACTCTCACTGTCACTGTAACTCTCATTGTCGCTTTCACTGTAACTCTCACTGTCACTGTAACTCACATTGTCGCTCTCACTGTCACTGTAACTCTCACTGTCACTGTCACTCTCACTGTCACTGTAACTCTAACTGTCACTCTCACTGTCACTTTAACTCTCATTGTCGCTCTCACTGTCACTGTAACTCTCATTGACACTCTCGCTGTCACTGTAAATCTCATTGTCGCTCTCACTGTCACTCTCACTGTCTATGTAACTCTCACTGTCACTCTCACTGTCACTGTAACTCTCATTGTCATTGTCACTGTCACTCTCACAGTCACTGTAACTCTCATTGTCGCTCTCACTGTCACTGTAACTCTCACTGTCACGGTAACTCTCATTGTCGCTCTCAATGTCACTCTCACTGTCAATCTCACTGTCACTGTCACTCCCACTGTCACTGTAACTCTCACTGTTGCTCTCACTGTCACTCTTGCTGTCACTGTAACTCTCACTGTTGCTCTCACTGTCACTGTAACTCTCAATGTCGCTCTCACTGTCACTGTAACTCTCATTGTCACTCTCACTGTTACTGTAACTCTCAAAGTCACTTTCATTGTCACTGTAACTCTCACTGTCACTCTCACTGTCACTGTAACTCTCATTGTCGCTCACAATGTCACTGTCACTCTCATTATCACTGTAACTCTCATTGTCGCTCTCACTGTCACTGTAAATCTCATTGTTGCTCTCACTGTCACTGTAACTCTCATTGTCACTCTCAATGTCACTGTCACTCTCATTGGCACTCTCAATGTCACTGCAACTCTCACTGTCGCTCTCACTGTCACTGTAACTCTAATTGTCGCTCTCACTGTAACTTTTTACTCTCAGTGTCGCTCTCACTGTCACTGTAACTCTCGCTGTCAATCTCACTGTCACTTTAACTCTCATTGTCGCTCTCACTGTCACTGTAACTCTCATTGTCACTCTCACTGTCACTGTAAATCTCATTGTCGCTCTCACTTTCACTCTCACTGTCTATGTAACTTTCACTGTCACTCTCACTGTCACTGTAACTCTCATTGTCGCTGTCATTGTCACTCTCACTGTCACTGTAACTCTCATTGTCGCTCTCACTGTCACTGTAACTCTCATTGTCACTCTCACTGTCACTGTCACTCTCACTATCACTGTAAATCTCATTGTCGCTCTCACTGTCACTGTAACTCTCATTGTCGCTCTCACTGTCACTGTAACTCTCAATGTCACTCTCACTGTCACTGTAACTCTCAAAGTCACTTTCACTGTCACTGTAACTCTCACTGTCACTGTAAATCTCATTGTCGCTCTCACTTTCACTGTCACTCTCACTATCACTGTAACTCTCATTGTCGCTCTCACTGTCACTGTAACTCTCATTGTCGCTCTCACTGTCACTGTAACTCTCATTGTCACTCTCACTGTCACTGTAACTCTCACTGTCACTCTCACTGTCACTGTAACTCTCACTGTCACTCTCAGTGTCACGGTAACTCACATTGCCGCTCTCACTGTCACTGTAACTCTCATTGTCGCTCTCACTGTCACTCTCACTGCCACACTCACTGTAACTCTCATTGTCGCTCTCACTGTCACTGTAACTCTCACTGTCACTCTCACTGTCACTGTCAATCTCACTGTCACTCTCACTGTCACTGTAACTCTCATTGTCACTCTCACTGTCACTATAACTCTCATTGTCGCTCTCACTGTCACTGTAACTCTCATTGTCGCTCTCACTGTCACTGCAACTCTCATTGTCACACTCACTGTCACTGTAATTCTCATTGTCGCTCTCACTGTAACTCTCACTGTCACTGTAACTCACATTGTCGCTCTCACTGTCACTGTAACTCTCACTGTCACTCTCACTGTCACTTTAACTCTCATTGTCGCTCTCACTGTCACTGTAACTCTCATTGTCACTCTCACTGTCACTGTAAATCTCATTGTCGCTCTCACTGGCACTCTCACTGTCTATGTAACTCTCACTGTCACTCTCACTGTCACTGTAACTCTCATTGTCGCTGTCACTGTCACTCTCACTTCACTGTAACTCTCACTGTTGCTCTCACTGTCGCTGCAACTCTCAATGTCGCTCTCACTGTCACTGTAACTCTCATTGTCACTCTCACTGTCATTGTAAATCTCAAAGTCACTTTCACTGTCACTGTAACTCTCGCTGTCACTCTCATTGTCACTGTAACTCTCATTGTTGCTCTCACTGTCACTGTCACTCTCACTATCACTGTAACTCTCATTGTCGCTCTCACTGTGACTGTAACTCTCATTGTCGCTCTCAGTCTCACTGTAACTCTCATTGTCAATCTCACTGTCACTCTCACTCTCACTGTCACTCTCACTGTAACTGTAACTCTCACTGTCGCTCTCACTGTCACTGTAACTCTCACTGTCGCTCTCACTGTCACTTTTTACTCTCAGTGTCGCTCTCACTGACACTGTAACTCTCGCTGTCACTCTCACTGTCACTTTAACTCTCATTGTCGCTCTCACTGTCACTGTAAATCTCATTGTCGCTCTCACTGTCACTCTCACTGTCTATGTAACTCTCACTGTCACTCTCACTGTCACTGTAACTCTCATTGTCGCTGTCACTGTCACTCTCACTGTCACTGTAACTCTCATTTTCGCTGTCACTGTCACTGTAAGTCTCATTGTCGCTCTCACTGTCACTGTAACTCTCATTGTCGCTCTCACTGTCATTGTAACTCTCACTGTTCCTGTAACTCTCATTGTCGCTCTCACTGTCACTCTCTCTGTCAATCTCACTGTCACTGTAACTGTCACTGTCACTCTCACTGTCACTGTAACTCTCACTGTTGCTCTCACTGTCACTCTCGCTGTCACTGTAACTCTCACTGTTGCTCTCACTGTCACTGTAACTCTCAATGTCGCTCTCACTGTCACTGTAAATCTCATTGTCACTCTCACTGTCATTGTAACTCACAAAGTCACTTTCACTGTCACTGTAACTCTCACTGTCACTCTCATTGTCACTGTAACTCTCATTGTCGCTCTCACTGTCACTGTCACTCTCACTATCACTGTAACTCTCATTGTCGCTCTCACTGTCACTGTAACTCTCATTGTCGCTCTCACTCTCACTGTAACTCTCATTGTCAATCTCACTGTCACTGTCACTCTCACTGTCACTCTCACTGTCACTGTAACTCTCACTGTCGCTCTCACTGTCACTGTAACTCTCACTGTCGCTCTCACTGTCACTGTAAATCTCATTGTCGCTCTCACTGTCACTGTAACTCTCATTGTCGCTGTCACTGTCACTCTCACTGTCACTGAAACTCTCATTGTCGCTCTCACTGTCACTGTAACTCTCACTGTCGCTCTCACTGTTACTCTCACTGTCACTGTAACTCTCATTGTCGCTGTCATTGTCACTGTAACACTCACTGTCGCTCTCACTGTCACTGTAACTCTCACTGTCGCCCTCACTGTCACTCTCACTGCCACACTCACTGTAACTCTCATTGTCGCTCTCACTGTAACTCTTACTGTCACTGTAACTCACATTGTCGCTGTCACTGTAACTCTCACTGTCACTCTCACTGTCACTGTCAATCTCACTGTCACTCTCACTGTCACTGTAACTCTCATTGTCACTCTCACTGTCACTATAAATCTCATTGTCGCTCTCACTGTCACTGTTACTCTCATTGTCGCTCTCACTGTCACTGTAACTCTCACTGTCATTCTCACTGTCACGGTAACTCACATTGTCGCTCTCACTGTCACTATCACTGCCACACTCACTGTAACTCTCATTGTCGCTCTCACTTTAACTCTTACTGTCACTGTAACTCTCATTGTCGCTCTCACTGTCACTGTAACTCTCACTGTCACTCTCACTGTCACTGTCAATCTCACTGTCACTCTCACTGTCACTGTAACTCTCATTGTCACTCTCACTGTCACTATAACTCTCATTGTCGCTCTCACTATCACTGTAATTCACATTGTCGCTCTCACTGTCACTGTAACTCTCATTGTCACTCTCACTGTCACTGTAACTCTCATTGTCGCTTTCACTGTAACTCTCACTGTCACTGTAACTCACATTGTCGCTCTCACTGTCTCTGTAACTCTCACTGTCACTGTCACTCTCACTGTCACTGTAACTCTAACTGTCACTCTCACTGTCACTTTAACTCTCATTGTCGCTCTCACTGTCACTGTAACTCTCATTGTCACTCTCGCTGTCACTGTAAATCTCATTGTCGCTCTCACTGTCACTCTCACTGTCTATGTAACTCTCACTGTCACTCTCACTGTCACTGTAACTCTCATTGTCATTGTCACTGTCACTCTCACAGTCACTGTAACTCTCATTGTCGCTCTCACTGTCACTGTAACTCTGACTGTCACGGTAAAAATCATTGTCGCTCTCAATGTCACTCTCACTGTCAATCTCACTGTCACTGTCACTCCCACTGTCACTGTAACTCTCACTGTTGCTCTCACTGTCACTCTTGCTGTCACTGTAACTCTCACTGTTGCTCTCACTGTCACTGTAACTCTCATTGTCACTCTCACTGTTACTGTAACTCTCAAAGTCACTTTCATTGTCACTGTAACTCTCACTGTCACTCTCACTGTCACTGTAACTCTCATTGTCGCTCACAATGTCACTGTCACTCTCATTATCACTGTAACTCTCATTGTCGCTCTCACTGTCACTGTAAATCTCATTGTCGCTCTCACTGTCACTGTAACTCTCATTGTCACTCTCAATGTCACTGTCACTCTCATTGTCACTCTCAATGTCACTGCAACTCTCACTGTCGCTCTCACTGTCACTGTAACTCTAATTGTCGCTCTCACTGTAACTTTTTACTCTCAGTGTCGCTCTCACTGTCACTGTAACTCTCGCTGTCAATCTCACTGTCACTTTAACTCTCATTGTCGCTCTCACTGTCACTGTAACTCTCATTGTCACTCTCACTGTCACTGTAAATCTCATTGTCGCTCTCACTTTCACTCTCACTGTCTATGTAACTTTCACTGTCACTCTCACTGTCACTGTAACTCTCATTGTCGCTGTCATTGTCACTCTCACTGTCACTGTAACTCTCATTGTCGCTCTCACTGTCACTGTAACTCTCATTGTCACTCTCACTGTCACTGTCACTCTCACTATCACTGTAAATCTCATTGTCGCTCTCACTGTCACTGTAACTCTCATTGTCGCTCTCACTGTCACTGTAACTCTCAATGTCACTCTCACTGTCACTGTAACTCTCAAAGTCACTTTCACTGTCACTGTAACTCTCACTGGCACTCTCACTGTCACTGTAAATATCATTGTCGCTCTCACTTTCACTGTCACTCTCACTATCACTGTAACTCTCATTGTCGCTCTCACTGTCACTGTAACTCTCATTGTCGCTCTCACTGTCACTGTAACTCTCATTGTCACTCTCACTGTCACTGTAACTCTCACTGTCACTCTCACTGTCACTGTAACTCTCACTGTCACTCTCAGTGTCACGGTAACTCACATTGCCGCTCTCACTGTCACTGTAACTCTCATTGTCGCTCTCACTGTCACTCTCACTGCCACACTCACTGTAACTCTCATTGTCGCTCTCACTGTCACTGTAACTCTCACTGTCACTCTCACTGTCACTGTCAATCTCACTGTCACTCTCACTGTCACTGTAACTCTCATTGTCACTCTCACTGTCACTATAACTCTCATTGTCGCTCTCACTGTCACTGTAACTCTCATTGTCGCTCTCACTGTCACTGCAACTCTCATTGTCACACTCACTGTCACTGTAATTCTCATTGTCGCTCTCACTGTAACTCTCACTGTCACTGTAACTCACATTGTCGCTCTCACTGTCACTGTAACTCTCACTGTCACTCTCACTGTCACTTTAACTCTCATTGTCGCTCTCACTGTCACTGTAACTCTCATTGTCACTCTCACTGTCACTGTAAATCTCATTGTCGCTCTCACTGGCACTCTCACTGTCTATGTAACTCTCACTGTCACTCTCACTGTCACTGTAACTCTCATTGTCGCTGTCACTGTCACTCTCACTTCACTGTAACTCTCACTGTTGCTCTCACTGTCGCTGCAACTCTCAATGTCGCTCTCACTGTCACTGTAACTCTCATTGTCACTCTCACTGTCATTGTAAATCTCAAAGTCACTTTCACTGTCACTGTAACTCTCGCTGTCACTCTCATTGTCACTGTAACTCTCATTGTTGCTCTCACTGTCACTGTCACTCTCACTATCACTGTAACTCTCATTGTCGCTCTCACTGTGACTGTAACTCTCATTGTCGCTCTCAGTCTCACTGTAACTCTCATTGTCAATCTCACTGTCACTCTCACTCTCACTGTCACTCTCACTGTAACTGTAACTCTCACTGTCGCTCTCACTGTCACTGTAACTCTCACTGTCGCTCTCACTGTCACTTTTTACTCTCAGTGTCGCTCTCACTGACACTGTAACTCTCGCTGTCACTCTCACTGTCACTTTAACTCTCATTGTCGCTCTCACTGTCACTGTAACTCTCATTGTCACTCTCACTGTCACTGTAAATCTCATTGTCGCTCTCACTGTCACTCTCACTGTCTATGTAACTCTCACTGTCACTCTCACTGTCACTGTAACTCTCATTGTCGCTGTCACTGTCACTCTCACTGTCACTGTAACTCTCATTTTCGCTGTCACTGTCACTGTAAGTCTCATTGTCGCTCTCACTGTCACTGTAACTCTCATTGTCGCTCTCACTGTCATTGTAACTCTCACTGTTCCTGTAACTCTCATTGTCGCTCTCACTGTCACTCTCTCTGTCAATCTCACTGTCACTGTAACTGTCACTGTCACTCTCACTGTCACTGTAACTCTCACTGTTGCTCTCACTGTCACTCTCGCTGTCACTGTAACTCTCACTGTTGCTCTCACTGTCACTGTAACTCTCAATGTCGCTCTCACTGTCACTGTAAATCTCATTGTCACTCTCACTGTCATTGTAACTCACAAAGTCACTTTCACTGTCACTGTAACTCTCACTGTCACTCTCATTGTCACTGTAACTCTCATTGTCGCTCTCACTGTCACTGTCACTCTCACTATCACTGTAACTCTCATTGTCGCTCTCACTGTCACTGTAACTCTCATTGTCGCTCTCACTCTCACTGTAACTCTCATTGTCAATCTCACTGTCACTGTCACTCTCACTGTCACTCTCACTGTCACTGTAACTCTCACTGTCGCTCTCACTGTCACTGTAACTCTCACTGTCGCTCTCACTGTCACTGTAAATCTCATTGTCGCTCTCACTGTCACTGTAACTCTCATTGTCGCTGTCACTGTCACTCTCACTGTCACTGAAACTCTCATTGTCGCTCTCACTGTCACTGTAACTCTCATTGTCGCTCTCACTGTCACTCTCACTGTCACTGTAACTCTCACTCTAACTCTCAATGTCACTGTAACTCTCACTTTTGCTCTCACTGTAACTCTCGCTGTCACTGTAACTCTCACTGTTGCTCTCACTGTCACTGTAACTCTCATTGTCACTTTCACTGTCACAGTAACTCTCACTGTCACTCTCACTGTCACTGTAACTCTCATTGTCGCTCTCACTGTCACTCTCACTGTCACTCTCACTATCACTGAAACTCTCAATGTCACTGTCACTGTCACTGTAACTCTCATTGTCGCTCTCACTGCCACTGTAACTCTCAGTGTCACTGTAAATCTCATTGACGCTCTGACTGTCACTGTAACTCTCACTGCCACTCTCACTGTCACTGTCACTCTCACTGTCACTCTCACTGTCACTGTAACTCTCATTGTCGCTCTCACTGTCACTGTAACTCTCATTGTCACTCTCACTGTCACTGTAAATCTCATTGTCGCTCTCACTGTCACTCTCACTGTCACTGTAACTCTCACTGTCGCTCTCACTGTCACTGTAACTCTCATTGTCTCTCTCACTGTAACTCTCACTGTCACAGTAACTCGACACTGTAACTCTCATTGTCGCTCTCACTGTCACTCTCACTGTCAATCTCACTGTCACTGTAACTGTCACAGTCACTCTCACTGTCACTGTAACTCTCACTGTCGCTCTCACTGTCACTCTCACTGCCACATTCACTGTAACTCTCATTGTCGCTCTCACTGTAACTCATACTGTCACTGTAACTCACATTGTCGCTGTCACTGTCACTGTAACACTCACTGTCACACCCACTGTCACTGTCAATCTCACTGTCACTCTCACTGTCACTGTAACTCTCATTGTCACTCTCACTGTCACTATAACTCTCATTGTCGCTCTCACTGTCACTGTAACTCTCACTGTCACTCTCACTGTCACGGTAACTCACATTGCCGCTCTCACTGTCACTGTAACTCTCAGTGTCGCTCTCACTGTCACTGTAACTCTCATTGTCGCTCTCACTGTCACTCTCACTGTCACTGTAACTCTCACTCTAACTCTCAATGTCACTGTAACTCTCACTTTTGCTCTCACTGAAACTCTCGCTGTCACTGTAACTCTCACTGTTGCTCTCACTGTCACTGTAACTCTCATTGTCACTTTCACTGTCACAGTAACTCTCACTGTCACTCTCACTGTCACTGTAACTCTCATTGTCGCTCTCACTGTCACTCTCACTGTCACTCTCACTGTCACTGAAACTCTCAATGTCACTGTCACTGTCACTGTAACTCTCATTGTCGCTCTCACTGCCACTGTAACTCTCAGTGTCACTGTAGATCTCATTGACGCTCTGACTGTCACTGTAACTCTCACTGCCACTCTCACTGTCACTGTCACTCTCACTGTCACTCTCACTGTCACTGTAACTCTCACTGTTGCTCTCACTGTCACTGTAACTCTCATTGTCACTTTCACTGTCACAGTAACTCTCACTGTCACTCTCACTGTCACTGTAACTCTCATTGTCGCTCTCACTGTAACTCTCACTGTCACTGTAACTCACATTGTCGCTCTCACTGTCACTGTAACTCTCACTGTCACTCTCACTGTCACTTTAACTCTCATTGTCGCTCTCACTGTCACTGTAACTCTCATTGTCACTCTCACTGTCACTGTAAATCTCATTGTCGCTCTCACTGTCACTCTCACTGTCTATGTAACTCTCACTGTCACTCTCACTTTCACTGTAACTCTCATTGTCGCTGTCACTGTCACTCTCACTGTCACTGTAACTCTCATTTTCGCTGTCACTGTCACTGTAAGTCTCATTGTCGCTCTCACTGTCACTCTCACTGTCAATCTCACTGTCACTGTAACTGTCACTGTCACTCTCACTGTCACTGTAACTCTCACTGTTGCTCTCACTGTCACTGTCGCTGTCACTGTAACTCTCACTGTTGCTCTCACTGTCACTGTAACTCTCACTGCCATTCTCACTGTCACTGTCACTCTCACTGTCACTCTCACTGTCACTGTAACTCTCATTGTCGCTCTCACTGTCACTGTAACTCTCATTGTCACTCTCACTGTCACTGTAAATCTCATTGTCGCTCTCACTGTCACTCTCACTGTCACTGTAACTCTCACTGTCGCTCTCACTGTCACTGTAACTCTCATTGTCTCTCTCACTGTAACTCTCACTGTCACAGTAACTCGACACTGTAACTCTCATTATCGCTCTCACTGTCACTGTAAATCTCATTGTCACTCTTACTGTCATTCTCACTGTCACTGTAACTCTCATTGTCGCTCTGACAGTCACTGTAACTCTCATTGTCGCTCTCACTGTCACTCTCGCTGTCACTGTAACTCTCATTGTCGCTCTCACTGTCACTGTAACTCTCATTGTCGCTCTCACTGTCACTGTAGTCTCACTGTCGCTCTCACTGTCACTGTAACTCTCATTTTCGCTCTCACTGTCACTGTAACTCTCATTGTCGCTCTCACTGTCACTGTAACTCTCACTGTCACTGTAACTCTCATTGTCGCTCTCACTGTCACTCTCACTGTCAATCTCACTGTCACTGTAACTGTCACAGTCACTCTCACTGTCACTGTAACTCTCAGTGTCGCTCTCACTGTCACTCTCACTGTCACACTCACTGTAACTCTCATTGTCGCTCTCACTGTAACTCATACTGTCACTGTAACTCACATTGTCGCTGTCACTGTCACTGTAACTCTCACTGTCACTCCCACTGTCACTGTCAATCTCACTGTCACTCTCACTGTCACTGTAACTCTCATTGTCACTCTCATTGTCACTATAACTCTCATTGTCGCTCTCACTGTCACTGTAACTCTCACTGTCACTCTCACTGTCACGGTAACTCACATTGCCGCTCTCACTGTCACTGTAACTCTCAGTGTCGCTCTCACTGTCACTGTAACTCTCATTGTCGCTCTCACTGTCACTCTCACTGTCACTGTAACTCTCACTCTAACTCTCAATGTCACTGTAACTCTCACTTTTGCTCTCACTGTAACTCTCGCTGTCACTGTAACTCTCACTGTTGCTCTCACTGTCACTGTAACTCTCATTGTCACTTTCACTGTCACAGTAACTCTCACTGTCACTCTCACTGTCACTGTAACTCTCATTGTCACTCTCACTGTCACTGTAACTCTCATTGTCGCTTTCACTGTAACTCTCACTGTCACTGTAACTCACATTGTCGCTCTCACTGTCACTGTAACTCTCACTGTCACTGTCACTCTCACTGTCACTGTAACTCTAACTGTCACTCTCACTGTCACTTTAACTCTCATTGTACTCTCACTGTCACTGTAACTCTCATTGTCACTCTCAAAGTCACTGTAAATCTCATTGTCGCTCTCACTGTCACTCTCACTGTCTATGTAACTCTCACTGTCACTCTCACTGTCACTGTAACTCTCATTGTCGTTGTCACTGTCACTCTCACAGTCACTGTAACTCTCATTGTCGCTCTCACTGTCACTGTAACTCTCACTGTCACGGTAACTCTCATTGTCGCTCTCAATGTCACTCTCACTGTCAATCTCACTGTCACTGTCACTCCCACTGTCACTGTAACTCTCACTGTTGCTCTCACTGTCACTCTTGCTGTCACTGTAACTCTCACTGTTGCTCTCACTGTCACTGTAACTCTCAATGTCGCTCTCACTGTCACTGTAACTCTCATTGTCACTCTCACTGTCACTGTAACTCTCAAAGTCACTTTCATTTTCACTGTAACTCTCACTGTCACTCTCACTGTCACTGTAACTCTCATTGTCGCTCTCACTGTCACTGTCACTCTCATTATCACTGTAACTCTCATTGTCGCTCTCACTGTCACTGTAAATCTCATTGTCGCTCTCACTGTCACTGTAACTCTCATTGTCACTCTCAATGTCACTGTCACTCTCATTGTCACTCTCAATGTCACTGCAACTCTCACTGTCGCTCTCACTGTCACTGTAACTCTAATTGTCGCTCTCACTGTCACTTTGTACTCTCAGTGTCGCTCTCACTGTCACTGTAACTCTCGCTGTCACTCTTACTGTCACTTTAACTCTCATTGTCGCTCTCACTGTCACTGTAACTCTCATTGTCACTCTCATTGTCACTGTAAATCTCATTGTCGCTCTCACTTTCACTCTCACTGTCACTGTAACTCTCACTGTCGCTCTCACTGTCACTGTAACTCTCCTTATCGCTGTCACTGTCACTCTCACTGTCACTGTAAATCTCATTGTAGCTCTCACTGTCACTTGAACTCTCACTGTCGCTCTCACTGTCACTGTAACTCTCATTGTCGCTCTCACTGTCACTGTAACTCTCATTGTCTCTCTCACTGTAACTCTCACTGTCACTGTAACTCGACACTGTAACTCTCATTATCGCTCTCAATGTCACTGTAAATCTCATTGTCACTCTTACTGTCATTCTCACTGTCACTGTAACTCTCATTGTCGCTCTCACTGTCACTGTAATTCTCATTGTCGCTCTCACTGTCACTCTCGCTGTCACTGTAACTCTCATTGTCGCTCTCACTGTCACTGTAACTCTCATTGTCGCTCTCACTGTCACTCTCACTGTCACTGTAACTCTCACTGTCGCTCTCACTGTCACTGTAACTCTCACTGTCGCTCTCACTGTCACTGTAACTGTCATTGTCACTCTCACTGTCACTGTAACTCTCACTGTCGCTCTCACTGTCACTGTAACTCTCAATGTCGCTCTCACTGTCACTGTAACTCTCATTGTCACTCTCACTGTCACTGTCACTCTCACTATCACTGTAAATCTCATTGTCGCTCTCACTGTCACTGTAACTCTCATTGTCGCTC
Organism: Isurus oxyrinchus; assembly: GCA_026770705.1. Classification (NCBI taxonomy): domain Eukaryota; kingdom Metazoa; phylum Chordata; class Chondrichthyes; order Lamniformes; family Lamnidae; genus Isurus; species Isurus oxyrinchus. The sequence continues at coordinate 439,776 of JANJGN010000415.1, forward strand.
TCACTGTCACTGTAACTCTCATTGTCACTCTCACTGTCACTGTAACTTTCAAAGTCACTTTCACTGTCACTGTAACTCTCACTGGCACTCTCACTGGCACTGTAACTCTCATTGTCGCTCTCACTGTCACTGTCACTCTCACTATCACTGTAACTCTCATTGTCGCTCTCACTGTCACTGTAACTCTCATTGTCGCTCTCACTGTCACTGTAACTCTCATTGTCACTCTCACTGTCACTGTCACTCTCACTGTCACTCTCACTGTCACTGTAACTCTCACTGTCGCTCTCACTGTCACTGTTACTCTCGCTGTCGCTCTCACTGTCACTTTTTACTCTCAGTGTCGCTCTCACTGTCACTGTAACTCTCGCTGTCACTCTCACTGTCACTTTAACTCTCATTGTCGCTCTCACTGTCACTGTAACTCTCATTGTCACTCTCACTGTCACTGTAAATCTCATTGTCGCTCTCACTGTCACTCTCACTGTCTATGTAACTCTCAATGTCACTCTCACTGTCACTGTATCTCTCATTGTCGTTGTCACTGTCACTCTCACTGTCACTGTAAATCTCATTGTCGCTCTCACTGTCACTGTAAGTCTCATTGTCGCTCTCACAGTCACTCTAACTCTCATTGTCGCTCTCACTGTCACTGTAACTCTCACTGTCACTGTAACTCACATTGTCACTCTCACTGTCACTCTCACTGTCAATCTCACTGTCACTGTCACTCTCACTGTCACTGTAACTCTCAACGTCGCTCTCACTGTCACTGTAACTCTCATTGTCACTCTCACTGTCACTGTAACTCTCAAAGTCACTTTCATTGTCACTGTAACTCTCACTTTCACTCTCACTGTCACTGTAACTCTCATTGTCGCTCTCACTGTCACTGTCACTCTCACTATCACTGAAACTCTCATTGTCGCTTTCACTGTCACTGTAAATCTCATTGTCGCTCTCACTGTCACTGTAACTCTCATTGTCACTCTCAATGTCACTGTCACTCTCATTGTCACTCTCAATGTCACTGCAAATCTCACTGTCGCTCTCACTGTCACTGTAACTCTAATTGTCGCTCTCACTGTCACTTTTTACTCTCAGTGTCGCTCTCACTGTCACTGTAACTCTCGCTGTCACTCTCACTGTCACTTTAACTCTCATTGTCGCTCTCACTGTCACTGTAACTCTCATTGTCACTCTCACTGTCACTGTAAATCTCATTGTCGCTCTCACTTTCACTCTCACTGTCTATGTAACTTTCACTGTAACTCTCACTGTCACTGTAACTCTCATTGTCGCTGTCATTGTCACTCTCACTGTCACTGTAACTCTCATTGTCGCTCTCACTGTCACTGTAACTCTCATTGTCGCTCTCACTGTCACTCTCACTGTCACTGTAACTCTCACTCTAACTCTCAATGTCACTGTAACTCTCACTTTTGCTCTCACTGTAACTCTCGCTGTCACTGTAACTCTCACTGTTGCTCTCACTGTCACTGTAACTCTCATTGTCACTTTCACTGTCACTGTAACTCTCACTGTCACTCTCACTGTCACTGTAACTCTCACTGTCACTCTCACTGTCACTATCACTCTCACTCTCACTGTAACTCTCAATGTCACTGTCACTGTCACTGTAACTCTCATTGTCGCTCTCACTGCCACTGTAACTCTCATTGTCGCTCTGACTGTCCCTGTAACACTCACTGTCACTGTAACTCTCACTGTCACTCTCACTGTCACTGTAACTCTCATTGTCGCTCTCACTGTCACTCTCACGGTCACTCTCACTATCACTGAAACTCTCAATGTCACTGTCACTGTAACTCTCATTGTCACTCTCACTGCCACTGTAACTCTTAGTGTCACTGTAAATCTCATTGACGCTCTCACTGTCACTGTAACTCTCACTGCCACTCTCACTGTCACTGTCACTCTCACTGTCACTCTCACTGTCACTGTAACTCTCATTGTCACTCTCACTGTCACTGTAACTCTCATTGTCACTCTCATTGTCACTGTAAATCTCATTGTCGCTCTCACTTTCACTCTCACTGTCACTGTAACTCTCACTGTCGCTCTCACTGTCACTGTAACTCTCCTTATCGCTGTCACTGTCACTCTCACTGTCACTGTAAATCTCATTGTAGCTCTCACTGTCACTTGAACTCTCACTGTCGCTCTCACTGTCACTGTAACTCTCATTGTCGCTCTCACTGTCACTTTAACTCTCATTGTCTCTCTCGCTGTAACTCTCACTGTCACTGTAACTAGTCACTGTAACTCTCATTATCGCTCTCACTGTCACTGTAAATCTAATTGTCACTCTCACTGTCATTCTCACTGTCACTGTAACTCTCATTGTCGCTGTCATTGTCACTGTAACACTCACTGTCGCTCTCACTGTCACTGTAACTCTCACTGTCGCTCTCACTGTCACTCTCACTGCCACACTCACTGTAACTCTCATTGTCGCTCTCACCGTAACTCTTACTGTCACTGTAACTCACATTGTCGCTGTCACTGTAACTCTCACTGTCACTCTCACTGTCACTGTCAATCTCACTGTCACTCTCACTGTCACTGTAACTCTCATTGTCACTCTCACTGTCACTATAAATCTCATTGTCGCTCTCACTGTCACTGTTACTCTCATTGTCGCTCTCACTGTCACTGTAACTCTCATTGTCATTCTCACTGTCATGGTAACTCACATTGTCTCTCTCACTGTCACTCTCACTGCCACACTCACTGTAACTCTCATTGTCGCTCTCACTTTAACTCTTACTGTCACTGTAACTCTCATTGTCACTCTCACTGTCACTGTAACTCTCACTGTCACTCTCACTGTCACTGTAACTCTCACTGTTGCTCTCACTGTCACTCTTGCTGTCACTGTAACTCTCACTGTTGCTCTCACTGTCACTGTAACTCTCAATGTCGCTCTCACTGTCACTGTAACTCTCATTGTCACTCTCACTGTCACTGTAACTCTCAAAGTCACTTTCATTTTCACTGTAACTCTCACTGTCACTCTCACTGTCACTGTAACTCTCATTGTCGCTCTCACTGTCACTGTCACTCTCATTATCACTGTAACTCTCATTGTCGCTCTCACTGTCACTGTAAATCTCATTGTCGCTCTCACTGTCACTGTAACTCTCATTGTCACTCTCAATGTCAATGTCACTCTCATTGTCACTCTCAAAGTCACTGCAACTCTCACTGTCGCTCTCACTGTCACTGTAACTCTAATTGTCGCTCTCACTGTCACTTTGTACTCTCAGTGTCGCTCTCACTGTCACTGTAACTCTCGCTGTCACTCTTACTGTCACTTTAACTCTCATTGTCGCTCTCACTGTCACTGTAACTCTCATTGTCACTCTCATTGTCACTGTAAATCTCATTGTCGCTCTCACTTTCACTCTCACTGTCACTGTAACTCTCACTGTCGCTCTCACTGTCACTGTAACTCTCCTTATCGCTGTCACTGTCACTCTCACTGTCACTGTAAATCTCATTGTAGCTCTCACTGTCACTTGAACTCTCACTGTCGCTCTCACTGTCACTGTAACTCTCATTGTCGCTCTCACTGTCACTGTAACTCTCATTGTCTCTCTCACTGTAACTCTCACTGTCACTGTAACTCGACACTGTAACTCTCATTATCGCTCTCAATGTCACTGTAAATCTCATTGTCACTCTTACTGTCATTCTCACTGTCACTGTAACTCTCATTGTCGCTCTCACTGTCACTGTAACTCTCATTGTCGCTCTCACTGTCACTCTCGCTGTCACTGTAACTCTCATTGTCGCTCTCACTGTCACTGTAACTCTCATTGTCGCTCTCACTGTCACTCTCACTGTCACTGTAACTCTCACTGTCGCTCTCACTGTCACTGTAACTCTCACTGTCGCTCTCACTGTCACTGTAACTGTCATTGTCACTCTCACTGTCACTGTAACTCACACTGTCGCTCTCACTGTTACTCTCACTGTCACTGTAACTCTCATTGTCGCTGTCATTGTCACTGTAACACTCACTGTCGCTCTCACTGTCACTGTAACTCTCACTGTCGCTCTCACTGTCACTCTCACTGCCACACTCACTGTAACTCTCATTGTCGCTCTCACTGTAACTCTTACTGTCACTGTAACTCACATTGTCGCTGTCACTGTAACTCTCACTGTCACTCTCACTGTCACTGTCAATCTCACTGTCACTCTCACTGTCACTGTAACTCTCATTGTCACTCTCACTGTCACTATAAATCTCATTGTCGCTCTCACTGTCACTGTTACTCTCATTGTCGCTCTCACTGTCACTGTAACTCTCACTGTCATTCTCACTGTCACGGTAACTCACATTGTCGCTCTCACTGTCACTCTCACTGCCACACTCACTGTAACTCTCATTGTCGCTCTCACTTTAACTCTTACTGTCACTGTAACTCTCATTGTCACTCTCACTTCACTGTAACTCTCACTGTCACTCTCACTGTCACTGTCAATCTCACTGTCACTCTCACTGTCACTGTAACTCTCATTGTCACTCTCACTGTCACTATAACTCTCATTGTCGCTCTCACTATCACTGTAATTCACATTGTCGCTCTCACTGTCACTGTAACTCTCATTGTCACTCTCACTGTCACTGTAACTCTCATTGTCGCTTTCACTGTAACTCTCACTGTCACTGTAACTCACATTGTCGCTCTCACTGTCACTGTAACTCTCACTGTCACTGTCACTCTCACTGTCACTGTAACTCTAACTGTCACTCTCACTGTCACTTTAACTCTCATTGTACTCTCACTGTCACTGTAACTCTCATTGTCACTCTCAAAGTCACTGTAAATCTCATTGTCGCTATCACTGTCACTCTCACTGTCTATGTAACTCTCACTGTCACTCCCACTGTCACTGTAACTCTCATTGTCGTTGTCACTGTCACTCTCACAGTCACTGTAACTCTCATTGTCGCTCTCACTGTCACTGTAACTCTCACTGTCACGGTAACTCTCATTGTCGCTCTCAATGTCACTCTCACTGTCATTCTCACTGTCACTGTCACTCCCACTGTCACTGTAACTCTCACTGTTGCTCTCACTGTCACTCTTGCTGTCACTGTAACTCTCACTGTTGCTCTCACTGTCACTGTAACACTCAATGTCGCTCTCACTGTCACTGTAACTCTCATTGTCACTCTCACTGTCACTGTAACTCTCAAAGTCACTTTCATTTTCACTGTAACTCTCACTGTCACTCTCACTGTCACTGTAACTCTCATTGTCGCTCTCACTGTCACTCTCATTATCACTGTAACTCTCATTGTCGCTCTCACTGTCACTGTAAATCTCATTGTCGCTCTCACTGTCACTGTAACTCTCATTGTCACTCTCAATGTCACTGTCACTCTCATTGTCACTCTCAATGTCACTGCAACTCTCACTGTCACTCTCACTGTCACTGTAACTCTAATTGTCGCTCTCACTGTCACTTTGTACTCTCAGTGTCGCTCTCACTGTCACTGTAACTCTCGCTGTCACTCTTACTGTCACTTTAACTCTCATTGTCGCTCTCACTGTCACTGTAACTCTCATTGTCACTCTCACTGTCACTGTAAATCTCATTGTCGCTCTCACTTTCACTCTCACTGTCTATGTAACATTCACTGTAACTCTCACTGTCACTGTAACTCTCATTGTCGCTGTCATTGTCACTCTCACTGTCACTGTAACTCGCATTGTCGCTCTCACTGTCACTGTAACTCTCATTGTCACTCTCACTGTCACTGTCACTCTCACTATCACTGTAAATCTCATTGTCGCTCTCACTGTCACTGTAACTCTCATTGTCGCTCTCACTGTCACTGTAACTCTCATTGTCACTCTCACTGTCACTGTAACTTTCAAAGTCACTTTCACTGTCACTGTAAGTCTCACTGGCACTCTCACTGGCACTGTAACTCTCATTGTCGCTCTCACTGTCACTGTCACTCTCACTATCACTGTAACTCTCATTGTCGCTCTCACTGTCACTGTAACTCTCATTGTCGCTCTCACTGTCACTGTAACTCTCATTGTCACTCTCACTGTCACTCTCACTGTCACTGTAACTCTCACTGTCGCTCTCACTGTCACTGTTACTCTCGCTGTCGCTCTCACTGTCACTTTTTACTCTCAGTGTCGCTCTCACTGTCACTGTAACTCTCGCTGTCACTCTCACTGTCACTTTAACTCTCATTGTCGCTCTCACTGTCACTGTAACTCTCATTGTCACTCTCACTGTCACTGTAAATCTCATTGTCGCTCTCACTGTCACTCTCACTGTCTATGTAACTCTCAATGTCACTCTCACTGTCACTGTATCTCTCATTGTCGTTGTCACTGTCACTCTCACTGTCACTGTAAATCTCATTGTCGCTCTCACTGTCACTGTAAGTCTCATTGTCGCTCTCACAGTCACTCTAACTCTCATTGTCGCTCTCACTGTCACTGTAACTCTCACTGTCACTGTAACTCACATTGTCACTCTCACTGTCACTCTCACTGTCAATCTCACTGTCACTGTCACTCTCACTGTCACTGTCACTCTCACTGTTGCTCTCACTGTCACTGTAACTCTCAATGTCGCTCTCACTGTCACTGTAACTCTCATTGTCACTCTCACTGTCACTGTAACTCTCAAAGTCACTTTCATTGTCACTGTAACTCTCACTTTCACTCTCACTGTCACTGTAACTCTCATTGTCGCTCTCACTGTCACTGTCACTCTCACTATCACTGAAACTCTCATTGTCGCTCTCACTGTCACTGTAAATCTCATTGTCGCTCTCACTGTCACTGTAACTCTCATTGTCACTCTCAATGTCACTGTCACTCTCATTGTCACTCTCAATGTCACTGCAAATCTCACTGTCGCTCTCACTGTCACTGTAACTCTAATTGTCGCTCTCACTGTCACTTTTTACTCTCAGTGTCGCTCTCACTGTCACTGTAACTCTCGCTGTCACTCTCACTGTCACTTTAACACTCATTGTCGCTCTCACTGTCACTGTAACTCTCATTGTCACTCTCACTGTCACTGTAAATCTCATTGTCGCTCTCACTTTCACTCTCACTGTCTATGTAACTTTCACTGTAACTCTCACTGTCACTGTAACTCTCATTGTCGCTGTCATTGTCACTCTCACTGTCACTGTAACTCTCATTGTCGCTCTCACTGCCACTGTAACTCTCATTGTCGCTCTCACTGTCACTCTCACTGTCACTGTAACTCTCACTCTAACTCTCAATGTCACTGTAACTCTCACTTTTGCTCTCACTGTAACTCTCGCTGTCACTGTAACTCTCACTGTTGCTCTCACTGTCACTGTAACTCTCATTGTCACTTTCACTGTCACTGTAACTCTCACTGTCACGCTCACTGTCACTGTAACTCTCACTGTCACTCTCACTGTCACTATCACTCTCACTCTCACTGTAACTCTCAATGTCACTGTCACTGTCACTGTAACTCTCATTGTCGCTCTCACTGCCACTGTAACTCTCATTGTCGCTCTGACTGTCCCTGTAACACTCACTGTCACTGTAACTCTCACTGTCACTCTCACTGTCACTGTAACTCTCATTGTCGCTCTCACTGTCACTCTCACGGTCACTCTCACTATCACTGAAACTCTCAATGTCACTGTCACTGTAACTCTCATTGTCACTCTCACTGCCACTGTAACTCTTAGTGTCACTGTAAATCTCATTGACGCTCTCACTGTCACTGTAACTCTCACTGCCACTCTCACTGTCACTGTCACTCTCACTGTCACTCTCACTGTCACTGTAACTCTCATTGTCGCTCTCACTGTCACTGTAACTCTCATTGTCACTCTCATTGTCACTGTAAATCTCATTGTCGCTCTCACTTTCACTCTCACTGTCACTGTAACTCTCACTGTCGCTCTCACTGTCACTGTAACTCTCCTTATCGCTGTCACTGTCACTCTCACTGTCACTGTAAATCTCATTGTAGCTCTCACTGTCACTTGAACTCTCACTGTCGCTCTCACTGTCACTGTAACTCTCATTGTCGCTCTCACTGTCACTGTAACTCTCATTGTCTCTCTCGCTGTAACTCTCACTGTCACTGTAACTCGTCACTGTAACTCTCATTATCGCTCTCACTGTCACTGTAAATCTCATTGTCACTCTTACTGTCATTCTCACTGTCACTGTAACTCTCATTGTCGCTCTCACTGTCACTGTAACTCTCATTGTCGCTCTCACTGTCACTCTCGCTGTCACTGTAACTCTCATTGTCGCTCTCACTGTCACTGTAACTCTCATTGTCGCTCTCACTGTCACTCTCACTGTCACTGTAACTCTCACTGTCGCTCTCACTGTCACTGTAACTCTCACTGTCGCTCTCACTGTCACTGTAACTGTCATTGTCACTCTCACTGTCACTGTAACTCTCACTGTCGCTCTCACTGTTACTCTCACTGTCACTGTAACTCTCATTGTCGCTGTCATTGTCACTGTAACACTCACTGTCGCTCTCACTGTCACTGTAACTCTCACTGTCGCTCTCACTGTCACTCTCACTGCCACACTCACTGTAACTCTCATTGTCGCTCTCACTGTAACTCTTACTGTCACTGTAACTCACATTGTCGCTGTCACTGTAACTCTCACTGTCACTCTCACTGTCACTGTCAATCTCACTGTCACTCTCACTGTCACTGTAACTCTCATTGTCACTCTCACTGTCACTATAAATCTCATTGTCGCTCTCACTGTCACTGTTACTCTCATTGTCGCTCTCACTGTCACTGTAACTCTCACTGTCATTCTCACTGTCACGGTAACTCACATTGTCGCTCTCACTGTCACTCTCACTGCCACACTCACTGTAACTCTCATTGTCGCTCTCACTTTAACTCTTACTGTCACTGTAACTCTCATTGTCACTCTCACTGTCACTGTAACTCTCACTGTCACTCTCACTGTCACTGTCAATCTCACTGTCACTCTCACTGTCACTGTAACTCTCATTGTTACTCTCACTGTCACTATAACTCTCATTGTCGCTCTCAATATCACTGTAATTCACATTGTCGCTCTCACTGTCACTGTAACTCTCATTGTCACTCTCACTGTCACTGTAACTCTCATTGTCGCTTTCACTGTAACTCTCACTGTCACTGTAACTCACATTGTCGCTCTCACTGTCACTGTAACTCTCACAGTCACTGTCACTCTCACTGTCACTGTAACTCTAACTGTCACACTCACTGTCACTTTAACTCTCATTGTACTCTCACTGTCACTGTAACTCTCATTGCCACTCTCACTGTCACTGTAAATCTCATTGTCGCTCTCACTGTCACTCTCACTGTCTATGTAACTCTCACTGTCACTCTCACTGTCACTGTAACTCTCATTGTCGTTGTCACTGTCACTCTCACAGTCACTGTAACTCTCATTGTCGCTCTCACTGTCACTGTAACTCTCACTGTCACGGTAACTCTCATTGTCGCTCTCAATGTCACTCTCACTGTCAATCTCACTGTCACTGTCACTCCCACTGTCACTGTAACTCTCACTGTTGCTCTCACTGTCACTCTTGCAGTCACTGTAACTCTCACTGTTGCTCTCACTGTCACTGTAACTCTCAATGTCGCTCTCACTGTCACTGTAACAATCATTGTCACTCTCACTGTCACTGTAACTCTCAAAGTCACTTTCATTGTCACTGTAACTCTCACTGTCACTCTCACTGTCACTGTAACTCTCATTGTCGCTCACACTGTCACTGTCACTCTCATTATCACTGTAACTCTCATTGTCGCTCTCACTGTCACTGTAAATCTCATTGTCGCTCTCACTGTCACTGTAACTCTCATTGTCACTCTCAATGTCACTGTCACTCTCATTGTCACTCTCAATGTCACTGCAACTCTCACTGTCGCTCTCACTGACACTGTAACTCTAATTGTCGCTCTCACTGTCACTTTTTACTCTCAGTGTCGCTCTCACTGTCACTGTAACTCTCGCTGTCACTCTCACTGTCACTTTCACTCTCATTGTCGCTCTCACTGTCACTGTAACTCTCATTGTCACTCTCATTGTCACTGTAAATCTCATTGTCGCTCTCACTTTCACTCTCACTGTCTATGTAACTTTCACTGTCACTCTCACTGTCACTGTAACTCTCATTGTCGCTGTCATTGTCACTCTCACTGTCACTGTAACTCTCATTGTCGCACTCACTGTCACTGTAACTCTCATTGTCACACTCACTGTCACTGTCACTCTCACTATCACTGTAAATCTCATTGTCGCTCTCACTGTCACTGTAACTCTCATTGTCGCTCTCACTGTCACTGTAACTCTCATTGTCACTCTAACTGTCACTGTAACTCTCAAAGTCACTTTCACTGTCACTGTAACTCTCACTGGCACTCTCACTGTCACTGTAACTCTCATTGTCGCTCTCACTGTCACTGTCACTCTCACTATCACTGTAACTCTCATTGTCGCTCTCACTGTCACTGTAACTCTCATTGTCGCTCTCACTGTCACTGTAACTCTCATTGTCACTCTCACTGTCACTGTCACTCTCACTGTCACTGTAAGTCTCACTGTCACTGTAACTCTCGCTGTCGCTCTCACTGTCACTTTTCACTCTCAGTGTCGCTCTCACTGTCACTGTAAATCTCGCTGTCACTCTCACTGTCACTTTAACTCTCATTGTCGCTCTCACTGTCACTGTAACTCTCATTGTCACTCTCACTGTCACTGTAAATCTCATTGTCGCTCTCACTGTCACTCTCACTGTCTATATAACTCTCAATGTCACTCTCACTGTCACTGTATCTCTCATTGTCGTTGTCACTGTCACTCTCACTGTCACTGTAAATCTCATTGTCGCTCTCACTGTCACTGTAAGTCTCATTGTCGCTCTCACAGTCACTCTAACTCTCATTGTCGCTCTCACTGTCACTGTAACTCTCACTGTCACTGTAACTCACATTGTCGCTCTCACTGTCACTCTCACTGTCAATCTCACTGTCACTGTCACTCTCACTGTCACTGTAACTCTCACTGTTGCTCTCACTGTCACTGTAACTCTCAATGTCGCTCTCACTGTCACTGTAACTCTCATTGTCACTCTCACTGTCACTGTAACTCTCAAAGTCACTTTCATTGTCACTTTAACTCTCACTTTCACTCTCACTGTCACTGTAACTCTCAATGTCACTGTCACTGTCACTGTAACTCTCATTGTCGCTCTCACTGCCACTGTAACTCTCATTGTCGCTCTGACTGTCCCTGTAACACTCACTGTCACTGTAACTCTCACTGTCACTCTCACTGTCAATGTAACTCTCATTGTCGCTCTCACTGCCACTGTAACTCTCATTGTCGCTCTGACTGTCCCTGTAACACTCACTGTCACTGTCACTCTCACGGTCACTCTCACTATCACTGAAACTCTCAATGTCACTGTCACTGTAACTCTCATTGCCACTCTCACTGCCACTGTAACTCTTAGTGTCAGTGTAAATCTCATTGACGCTCTCACTGTCACTGTAACTCTCACTGCCACTCTCACTGTCACTGTCACTCTCACTGTCACTCTCACTGTCACTGTAACTCTCATTGTCGCTCTCAATGTCACTGTAACTCTCATTGTCACTCTCATTGTCACTGTAAATCTCATTGTCGCTCTCACTTTCACTCTCACTGTCACTGTAACTCTCACTGTCGCTCTCACTGTCACTGTAACTCTCCTTATCGCTGTCACTGTCACTCTCACTGTCACTGTAAATCTCATTGTCGCTCTCACTGTCACTTGAACTCTCACTGTCGCTCTCACTGTCACTGTAACTCTCATTGTCGCTCTCACTGTCACTGTAACTCTCATTGTCTCTCTCACTGTAACTCTCACTGTCACTGTAACTCGACACTGTAACTCTCATTATCGCTCTCACTGCCACTGTAAATCTCATTGTCACTCTTACTGTCATTCTCACTGTCACTGTAACTCTCATTGTCGCTCTCACTGTCACTGTAACTCTCATTGTCGCTCTCATTGTCACTCTCGCTGTCACTGTAACTCTCATTGTCGCTCTCACTGTCACTGTAACTCTCATTGTCGCTCTCACTGTCACTCTCACTGTCACTGTAACTCTCACTGTCGCTCTCACTGTCACTGTAACTCTCACTGTCGCTCTCACTGTCATTGTAACTGTCATTGTCACTCTCACTGTCACTGTAACTCTCACTGTCGCTCTCACTGTTACTCTCGCTGTCACTGTAACTCTCATTGTCGCTGTCATTGCCACTGTAACACTCACTGTCCCTCTCACTGTCACTGTAACTCTCACTGTCGCCCTCACTGTCACTCTCACTGCCACACTCACTGTAACTCTCATTGTCGCTCTCACTGTAACTCTTACTGTCACTGTAACTCACATTGTCGCTGTCACTGTAACTCTCACTGTCACTCTCACTGTCACTGTCAATCTCACTGTCACTCTCACTGTCACTGTAACTCTCATTGTCACTCTCACTGTCACTATAAATCTCATTGTCGCTCTCACTGTCACTGTTACTCTCATTGTCGCTCTCACTGTCACTGTAACTCTCACTGTCATTCTCACTGTCACGGTAACTCACATTGTCGCTCTCACTGTCACTCTCACTGCGACACTCACTGTAACTCTCATTGTCGCTCTCACTTTAACTCTTACTGTCACTGTAACTCTCATTGTCGCTCTCACTGTCACTGTAACTCTCACTGTCACTCTCACTGTCACTGTCAATCTCACTGTCACTCTCACTGTCACTGTAACTCTCATTGTCACTCTCACTGTCACTATAACTCTCATTGTCGCTCTCACTATCACTGTAATTCACATTGTCGCTCTCACTGTCACTGTAACTCTCATTGTCACTCTCACTGTCACTGTAACTCTCATTGTCGCTTTCACTGTAACTCTCACTGTCACTGTAACTCACATTGTCGCTCTCACTGTCACTGTAACTCTCACTGTCACTGTCACTCTCACTGTCACTGTAACTCTAACTGTCACTCTCACTGTCACTTTAACTCTCATTGTCGCTCTCACTGTCACTGTAACTCTCATTGACACTCTCGCTGTCACTGTAAATCTCATTGTCGCTCTCACTGTCACTCTCACTGTCTATGTAACTCTCACTGTCACTCTCACTGTCACTGTAACTCTCATTGTCATTGTCACTGTCACTCTCACAGTCACTGTAACTCTCATTGTCGCTCTCACTGTCACTGTAACTCTCACTGTCACGGTAACTCTCATTGTCGCTCTCAATGTCACTCTCACTGTCAATCTCACTGTCACTGTCACTCCCACTGTCACTGTAACTCTCACTGTTGCTCTCACTGTCACTCTTGCTGTCACTGTAACTCTCACTGTTGCTCTCACTGTCACTGTAACTCTCAATGTCGCTCTCACTGTCACTGTAACTCTCATTGTCACTCTCACTGTTACTGTAACTCTCAAAGTCACTTTCATTGTCACTGTAACTCTCACTGTCACTCTCACTGTCACTGTAACTCTCATTGTCGCTCACAATGTCACTGTCACTCTCATTATCACTGTAACTCTCATTGTCGCTCTCACTGTCACTGTAAATCTCATTGTTGCTCTCACTGTCACTGTAACTCTCATTGTCACTCTCAATGTCACTGTCACTCTCATTGGCACTCTCAATGTCACTGCAACTCTCACTGTCGCTCTCACTGTCACTGTAACTCTAATTGTCGCTCTCACTGTAACTTTTTACTCTCAGTGTCGCTCTCACTGTCACTGTAACTCTCGCTGTCAATCTCACTGTCACTTTAACTCTCATTGTCGCTCTCACTGTCACTGTAACTCTCATTGTCACTCTCACTGTCACTGTAAATCTCATTGTCGCTCTCACTTTCACTCTCACTGTCTATGTAACTTTCACTGTCACTCTCACTGTCACTGTAACTCTCATTGTCGCTGTCATTGTCACTCTCACTGTCACTGTAACTCTCATTGTCGCTCTCACTGTCACTGTAACTCTCATTGTCACTCTCACTGTCACTGTCACTCTCACTATCACTGTAAATCTCATTGTCGCTCTCACTGTCACTGTAACTCTCATTGTCGCTCTCACTGTCACTGTAACTCTCAATGTCACTCTCACTGTCACTGTAACTCTCAAAGTCACTTTCACTGTCACTGTAACTCTCACTGTCACTGTAAATCTCATTGTCGCTCTCACTTTCACTGTCACTCTCACTATCACTGTAACTCTCATTGTCGCTCTCACTGTCACTGTAACTCTCATTGTCGCTCTCACTGTCACTGTAACTCTCATTGTCACTCTCACTGTCACTGTAACTCTCACTGTCACTCTCACTGTCACTGTAACTCTCACTGTCACTCTCAGTGTCACGGTAACTCACATTGCCGCTCTCACTGTCACTGTAACTCTCATTGTCGCTCTCACTGTCACTCTCACTGCCACACTCACTGTAACTCTCATTGTCGCTCTCACTGTCACTGTAACTCTCACTGTCACTCTCACTGTCACTGTCAATCTCACTGTCACTCTCACTGTCACTGTAACTCTCATTGTCACTCTCACTGTCACTATAACTCTCATTGTCGCTCTCACTGTCACTGTAACTCTCATTGTCGCTCTCACTGTCACTGCAACTCTCATTGTCACACTCACTGTCACTGTAATTCTCATTGTCGCTCTCACTGTAACTCTCACTGTCACTGTAACTCACATTGTCGCTCTCACTGTCACTGTAACTCTCACTGTCACTCTCACTGTCACTTTAACTCTCATTGTCGCTCTCACTGTCACTGTAACTCTCATTGTCACTCTCACTGTCACTGTAAATCTCATTGTCGCTCTCACTGGCACTCTCACTGTCTATGTAACTCTCACTGTCACTCTCACTGTCACTGTAACTCTCATTGTCGCTGTCACTGTCACTCTCACTTCACTGTAACTCTCACTGTTGCTCTCACTGTCGCTGCAACTCTCAATGTCGCTCTCACTGTCACTGTAACTCTCATTGTCACTCTCACTGTCATTGTAAATCTCAAAGTCACTTTCACTGTCACTGTAACTCTCGCTGTCACTCTCATTGTCACTGTAACTCTCATTGTTGCTCTCACTGTCACTGTCACTCTCACTATCACTGTAACTCTCATTGTCGCTCTCACTGTGACTGTAACTCTCATTGTCGCTCTCAGTCTCACTGTAACTCTCATTGTCAATCTCACTGTCACTCTCACTCTCACTGTCACTCTCACTGTAACTGTAACTCTCACTGTCGCTCTCACTGTCACTGTAACTCTCACTGTCGCTCTCACTGTCACTTTTTACTCTCAGTGTCGCTCTCACTGACACTGTAACTCTCGCTGTCACTCTCACTGTCACTTTAACTCTCATTGTCGCTCTCACTGTCACTGTAAATCTCATTGTCGCTCTCACTGTCACTCTCACTGTCTATGTAACTCTCACTGTCACTCTCACTGTCACTGTAACTCTCATTGTCGCTGTCACTGTCACTCTCACTGTCACTGTAACTCTCATTTTCGCTGTCACTGTCACTGTAAGTCTCATTGTCGCTCTCACTGTCACTGTAACTCTCATTGTCGCTCTCACTGTCATTGTAACTCTCACTGTTCCTGTAACTCTCATTGTCGCTCTCACTGTCACTCTCTCTGTCAATCTCACTGTCACTGTAACTGTCACTGTCACTCTCACTGTCACTGTAACTCTCACTGTTGCTCTCACTGTCACTCTCGCTGTCACTGTAACTCTCACTGTTGCTCTCACTGTCACTGTAACTCTCAATGTCGCTCTCACTGTCACTGTAAATCTCATTGTCACTCTCACTGTCATTGTAACTCACAAAGTCACTTTCACTGTCACTGTAACTCTCACTGTCACTCTCATTGTCACTGTAACTCTCATTGTCGCTCTCACTGTCACTGTCACTCTCACTATCACTGTAACTCTCATTGTCGCTCTCACTGTCACTGTAACTCTCATTGTCGCTCTCACTCTCACTGTAACTCTCATTGTCAATCTCACTGTCACTGTCACTCTCACTGTCACTCTCACTGTCACTGTAACTCTCACTGTCGCTGTAACTCTCACTGTCGCTCTCACTGTCACTGTAAATCTCATTGTCGCTCTCACTGTCACTGTAACTCTCATTGTCGCTGTCACTGTCACTCTCACTGTCACTGAAACTCTCATTGTCGCTCTCACTGTCACTGTAACTCTCACTGTCGCTCTCACTGTTACTCTCACTGTCACTGTAACTCTCATTGTCGCTGTCATTGTCACTGTAACACTCACTGTCGCTCTCACTGTCACTGTAACTCTCACTGTCGCCCTCACTGTCACTCTCACTGCCACACTCACTGTAACTCTCATTGTCGCTCTCACTGTAACTCTTACTGTCACTGTAACTCACATTGTCGCTGTCACTGTAACTCTCACTGTCACTCTCACTGTCACTGTCAATCTCACTGTCACTCTCACTGTCACTGTAACTCTCATTGTCACTCTCACTGTCACTATAAATCTCATTGTCGCTCTCACTGTCACTGTTACTCTCATTGTCGCTCTCACTGTCACTGTAACTCTCACTGTCATTCTCACTGTCACGGTAACTCACATTGTCGCTCTCACTGTCACTATCACTGCCACACTCACTGTAACTCTCATTGTCGCTCTCACTTTAACTCTTACTGTCACTGTAACTCTCATTGTCGCTCTCACTGTCACTGTAACTCTCACTGTCACTCTCACTGTCACTGTCAATCTCACTGTCACTCTCACTGTCACTGTAACTCTCATTGTCACTCTCACTGTCACTATAACTCTCATTGTCGCTCTCACTATCACTGTAATTCACATTGTCGCTCTCACTGTCACTGTAACTCTCATTGTCACTCTCACTGTCACTGTAACTCTCATTGTCGCTTTCACTGTAACTCTCACTGTCACTGTAACTCACATTGTCGCTCTCACTGTCTCTGTAACTCTCACTGTCACTGTCACTCTCACTGTCACTGTAACTCTAACTGTCACTCTCACTGTCACTTTAACTCTCATTGTCGCTCTCACTGTCACTGTAACTCTCATTGTCACTCTCGCTGTCACTGTAAATCTCATTGTCGCTCTCACTGTCACTCTCACTGTCTATGTAACTCTCACTGTCACTCTCACTGTCACTGTAACTCTCATTGTCATTGTCACTGTCACTCTCACAGTCACTGTAACTCTCATTGTCGCTCTCACTGTCACTGTAACTCTGACTGTCACGGTAACTCTCATTGTCGCTCTCAATGTCACTCTCACTGTCAATCTCACTGTCACTGTCACTCCCACTGTCACTGTAACTCTCACTGTTGCTCTCACTGTCACTCTTGCTGTCACTGTAACTCTCACTGTTGCTCTCACTGTCACTGTAACTCTCAATGTCGCTCTCACTGTCACTGTAACTCTCATTGTCACTCTCACTGTTACTGTAACTCTCAAAGTCACTTTCATTGTCACTGTAACTCTCACTGTCACTCTCACTGTCACTGTAACTCTCATTGTCGCTCACAATGTCACTGTCACTCTCATTATCACTGTAACTCTCATTGTCGCTCTCACTGTCACTGTAAATCTCATTGTCGCTCTCACTGTCACTGTAACTCTCATTGTCACTCTCAATGTCACTGTCACTCTCATTGTCACTCTCAATGTCACTGCAACTCTCACTGTCGCTCTCACTGTCACTGTAACTCTAATTGTCGCTCTCACTGTAACTTTTTACTCTCAGTGTCGCTCTCACTGTCACTGTAACTCTCGCTGTCAATCTCACTGTCACTTTAACTCTCATTGTCGCTCTCACTGTCACTGTAACTCTCATTGTCACTCTCACTGTCACTGTAAATCTCATTGTCGCTCTCACTTTCACTCTCACTGTCTATGTAACTTTCACTGTCACTCTCACTGTCACTGTAACTCTCATTGTCGCTGTCATTGTCACTCTCACTGTCACTGTAACTCTCATTGTCGCTCTCACTGTCACTGTAACTCTCATTGTCACTCTCACTGTCACTGTCACTCTCACTATCACTGTAAATCTCATTGTCGCTCTCACTGTCACTGTAACTCTCATTGTCGCTCTCACTGTCACTGTAACTCTCAATGTCACTCTCACTGTCACTGTAACTCTCAAAGTCACTTTCACTGTCACTGTAACTCTCACTGGCACTCTCACTGTCACTGTAAATATCATTGTCGCTCTCACTTTCACTGTCACTCTCACTATCACTGTAACTCTCATTGTCGCTCTCACTGTCACTGTAACTCTCATTGTCGCTCTCACTGTCACTGTAACTCTCATTGTCACTCTCACTGTCACTGTAACTCTCACTGTCACTCTCACTGTCACTGTAACTCTCACTGTCACTCTCAGTGTCACGGTAACTCACATTGCCGCTCTCACTGTCACTGTAACTCTCATTGTCGCTCTCACTGTCACTCTCACTGCCACACTCACTGTAACTCTCATTGTCGCTCTCACTGTCACTGTAACTCTCACTGTCACTCTCACTGTCACTGTCAATCTCACTGTCACTCTCACTGTCACTGTAACTCTCATTGTCACTCTCACTGTCACTATAACTCTCATTGTCGCTCTCACTGTCACTGTAACTCTCATTGTCGCTCTCACTGTCACTGCAACTCTCATTGTCACACTCACTGTCACTGTAATTCTCATTGTCGCTCTCACTGTAACTCTCACTGTCACTGTAACTCACATTGTCGCTCTCACTGTCACTGTAACTCTCACTGTCACTCTCACTGTCACTTTAACTCTCATTGTCGCTCTCACTGTCACTGTAACTCTCATTGTCACTCTCACTGTCACTGTAAATCTCATTGTCGCTCTCACTGGCACTCTCACTGTCTATGTAACTCTCACTGTCACTCTCACTGTCACTGTAACTCTCATTGTCGCTGTCACTGTCACTCTCACTTCACTGTAACTCTCACTGTTGCTCTCACTGTCGCTGCAACTCTCAATGTCGCTCTCACTGTCACTGTAACTCTCATTGTCACTCTCACTGTCATTGTAAATCTCAAAGTCACTTTCACTGTCACTGTAACTCTCGCTGTCACTCTCATTGTCACTGTAACTCTCATTGTTGCTCTCACTGTCACTGTCACTCTCACTATCACTGTAACTCTCATTGTCGCTCTCACTGTGACTGTAACTCTCATTGTCGCTCTCAGTCTCACTGTAACTCTCATTGTCAATCTCACTGTCACTCTCACTCTCACTGTCACTCTCACTGTAACTGTAACTCTCACTGTCGCTCTCACTGTCACTGTAACTCTCACTGTCGCTCTCACTGTCACTTTTTACTCTCAGTGTCGCTCTCACTGACACTGTAACTCTCGCTGTCACTCTCACTGTCACTTTAACTCTCATTGTCGCTCTCACTGTCACTGTAACTCTCATTGTCACTCTCACTGTCACTGTAAATCTCATTGTCGCTCTCACTGTCACTCTCACTGTCTATGTAACTCTCACTGTCACTCTCACTGTCACTGTAACTCTCATTGTCGCTGTCACTGTCACTCTCACTGTCACTGTAACTCTCATTTTCGCTGTCACTGTCACTGTAAGTCTCATTGTCGCTCTCACTGTCACTGTAACTCTCATTGTCGCTCTCACTGTCATTGTAACTCTCACTGTTCCTGTAACTCTCATTGTCGCTCTCACTGTCACTCTCTCTGTCAATCTCACTGTCACTGTAACTGTCACTGTCACTCTCACTGTCACTGTAACTCTCACTGTTGCTCTCACTGTCACTCTCGCTGTCACTGTAACTCTCACTGTTGCTCTCACTGTCACTGTAACTCTCAATGTCGCTCTCACTGTCACTGTAAATCTCATTGTCACTCTCACTGTCATTGTAACTCACAAAGTCACTTTCACTGTCACTGTAACTCTCACTGTCACTCTCATTGTCACTGTAACTCTCATTGTCGCTCTCACTGTCACTGTCACTCTCACTATCACTGTAACTCTCATTGTCGCTCTCACTGTCACTGTAACTCTCATTGTCGCTCTCACTCTCACTGTAACTCTCATTGTCAATCTCACTGTCACTGTCACTCTCACTGTCACTCTCACTGTCACTGTAACTCTCACTGTCGCTCTCACTGTCACTGTAACTCTCACTGTCGCTCTCACTGTCACTGTAAATCTCATTGTCGCTCTCACTGTCACTGTAACTCTCATTGTCGCTGTCACTGTCACTCTCACTGTCACTGAAACTCTCATTGTCGCTCTCACTGTCACTGTAACTCTCATTGTCGCTCTCACTGTCACTCTCACTGTCACTGTAACTCTCACTCTAACTCTCAATGTCACTGTAACTCTCACTTTTGCTCTCACTGTAACTCTCGCTGTCACTGTAACTCTCACTGTTGCTCTCACTGTCACTGTAACTCTCATTGTCACTTTCACTGTCACAGTAACTCTCACTGTCACTCTCACTGTCACTGTAACTCTCATTGTCGCTCTCACTGTCACTCTCACTGTCACTCTCACTATCACTGAAACTCTCAATGTCACTGTCACTGTCACTGTAACTCTCATTGTCGCTCTCACTGCCACTGTAACTCTCAGTGTCACTGTAAATCTCATTGACGCTCTGACTGTCACTGTAACTCTCGCTGCCACTCTCACTGTCACTGTCACTCTCACTGTCACTCTCACTGTCACTGTAACTCTCATTGTCGCTCTCACTGTCACTGTAACTCTCATTGTCACTCTCACTGTCACTGTAAATCTCATTGTCGCTCTCACTGTCACTCTCACTGTCACTGTAACTCTCACTGTCGCTCTCACTGTCACTGTAACTCTCATTGTCTCTCTCACTGTAACTCTCACTGTCACAGTAACTCGACACTGTAACTCTCATTGTCGCTCTCACTGTCACTCTCACTGTCAATCTCACTGTCACTGTAACTGTCACAGTCACTCTCACTGTCACTGTAACTCTCACTGTCGCTCTCACTGTCACTCTCACTGCCACATTCACTGTAACTCTCATTGTCGCTCTCACTGTAACTCATACTGTCACTGTAACTCACATTGTCGCTGTCACTGTCACTGTAACACTCACTGTCACACCCACTGTCACTGTCAATCTCACTGTCACTCTCACTGTCACTGTAACTCTCATTGTCACTCTCACTGTCACTATAACTCTCATTGTCGCTCTCACTGTCACTGTAACTCTCACTGTCACTCTCACTGTCACGGTAACTCACATTGCCGCTCTCACTGTCACTGTAACTCTCAGTGTCGCTCTCACTGTCACTGTAACTCTCATTGTCGCTCTCACTGTCACTCTCACTGTCACTGTAACTCTCACTCTAACTCTCAATGTCACTGTAACTCTCACTTTTGCTCTCACTGAAACTCTCGCTGTCACTGTAACTCTCACTGTTGCTCTCACTGTCACTGTAACTCTCATTGTCACTTTCACTGTCACAGTAACTCTCACTGTCACTCTCACTGTCACTGTAACTCTCATTGTCGCTCTCACTGTCACTCTCACTGTCACTCTCACTGTCACTGAAACTCTCAATGTCACTGTCACTGTCACTGTAACTCTCATTGTCGCTCTCACTGCCACTGTAACTCTCAGTGTCACTGTAGATCTCATTGACGCTCTGACTGTCACTGTAACTCTCACTGCCACTCTCACTGTCACTGTCACTCTCACTGTCACTCTCACTGTCACTGTAACTCTCACTGTTGCTCTCACTGTCACTGTAACTCTCATTGTCACTTTCACTGTCACAGTAACTCTCACTGTCACTCTCACTGTCACTGTAACTCTCATTGTCGCTCTCACTGTAACTCTCACTGTCACTGTAACTCACATTGTCGCTCTCACTGTCACTGTAACTCTCACTGTCACTCTCACTGTCACTTTAACTCTCATTGTCGCTCTCACTGTCACTGTAACTCTCATTGTCACTCTCACTGTCACTGTAAATCTCATTGTCGCTCTCACTGTCACTCTCACTGTCTATGTAACTCTCACTGTCACTCTCACCTTCACTGTAAGTCTCATTGTCGCTGTCACTGTCACTCTCACTGTCACTGTAACTCTCATTTTCGCTGTCACTGTCACTGTAAGTCTCATTGTCGCTCTCACTGTCACTCTCACTGTCAATCTCACTGTCACTGTAACTGTCACTGTCACTCTCACTGTCACTGTAACTCTCACTGTTGCTCTCACTGTCACTGTCGCTGTCACTGTAACTCTCACTGTTGCTCTCACTGTCACTGTAACTCTCACTGCCATTCTCACTGTCACTGTCACTCTCACTGTCACTCTCACTGTCACTGTAACTCTCATTGTCGCTCTCACTGTCACTGTAACTCTCATTGTCACTCTCACTGTCACTGTAAATCTCATTGTCGCTCTCACTGTCACTCTCACTGTCACTGTAACTCTCACTGTCGCTCTCACTGTCACTGTAACTCTCATTGTCTCTCTCACTGTAACTCTCACTGTCACAGTAACTCGACACTGTAACTCTCATTATCGCTCTCACTGTCACTGTAAATCTCATTGTCACTCTTACTGTCATTCTCACTGTCACTGTAACTCTCATTGTCGCTCTGACAGTCACTGTAACTCTCATTGTCGCTCTCACTGTCACTCTCGCTGTCACTGTAACTCTCATTGTCGCTCTCACTGTCACTGTAACTCTCATTGTCGCTCTCACTGTCACTGTAGTCTCACTGTCGCTCTCACTGTCACTGTAACTCTCATTTTCGCTCTCACTGTCACTGTAACTCTCATTGTCGCTCTCACTGTCACTGTAACTCTCACTGTCACTGTAACTCTCATTGTCGCTCTCACTGTCACTCTCACTGTCAATCTCACTGTCACTGTAACTGTCACAGTCACTCTCACTGTCACTGTAACTCTCAGTGTCGCTCTCACTGTCACTCTCACTGTCACACTCACTGTAACTCTCATTGTCGCTCTCACTGTAACTCATACTGTCACTGTAACTCACATTGTCGCTGTCACTGTCACTGTAACTCTCACTGTCACTCCCACTGTCACTGTCAATCTCACTGTCACTCTCACTGTCACTGTAACTCTCATTGTCACTCTCATTGTCACTATAACTCTCATTGTCGCTCTCACTGTCACTGTAACTCTCACTGTCACTCTCACTGTCACGGTAACTCACATTGCCGCTCTCACTGTCACTGTAACTCTCAGTGTCGCTCTCACTGTCACTGTAACTCTCATTGTCGCTCTCACTGTCACTCTCACTGTCACTGTAACTCTCACTCTAACTCTCAATGTCACTGTAACTCTCACTTTTGCTCTCACTGTAACTCTCGCTGTCACTGTAACTCTCACTGTTGCTCTCACTGTCACTGTAACTCTCATTGTCACTTTCACTGTCACAGTAACTCTCACTGTCACTCTCACTGTCACTGTAACTCTCATTGTCACTCTCACTGTCACTGTCACTCTCACTATCACTGTAAATCTCATTGTCGCTCTCACTGTCACTGTAACTCTCATTGTCGCTCTCACTGTCACTGTAACTCTCAATGTCACTCTCACTGTCACTGTAACTCTCAAAGTCACTTTCACTGTCACTGTAACTCTCACTGGCACTCTCACTGTCACTGTAAATCTCATTGTCGCTCTCACTTTCACTGTCACTCTCACTATCACTGTAACTCTCATTGTCGCTCTCACTGTCACTGTAACTCTCATTGTCGCTCTCACTGTCACTGTAACTCTCATTGTCACTCTCACTGTCACTGTAACTCTCACTGTCACTCTCACTGTCACTGTAACTCTCACTGTCACTCTCAGTGTCACGGTAACTCACATTGCCGCTCTCACTGTCACTGTAACTCTCATTGTCGCTCTCACTGTCACTCTCACTGCCACACTCACTGTAACTCTCATTGTCGCTCTCACTGTCACTGTAACTCTCACTGTCACTCTCACTGTCACTGTCAATCTCACTGTCACTCTCACTGTCACTGTAACTCTCATTGTCACTCTCACTGTCACTATAACTCTCATTGTCGCTCTCACTGTCACTGTAACTCTCATTGTCGCTCTCACTGTCACGGCAACTCTCATTGTCACACTCACTGTCACTGTAATTCTCATTGTCGCTCTCATTGTAACTCTCACTGTCACTGTAAATCACATTGTCGCTCTCACTGTCACTGTAACTCTCACTGTCACTCTCACTGTCACTTTAACTCTCATTGTCGCTCTCACTGTCACTGTAACTCTCATTGTCACTCTCACTGTCACTGTAAATCTCATTGTCGCTCTCACTGGCACTCTCACTGTCTATGTAACTCTCACTGTCACTCTCACTGTCACTGTAACTCTCATTGTCGCTGTCACTGTCACTCTCACTTCACTGTAACTCTCACTGTTGCTCTCACTGTCGCTGCAACTCTCAATGTCGCTCTCACTGTCACAGTAACTCTCATTGTCACTCTCACTGTCATTGTAAATCTCAAAGTCACTTTCACTGTCACTGTAACTCTCGCTGTCACTCTCATTGTCACTGTAACTCTCATTGTTGCTCTCACTGTCACTGTCACTCTCACTATCACTGTAACTCTCATTGTCGCTCTCACTGTGACTGTAACTCTCATTGTCGCTCTCAGTCTCACTGTAACTCTCATTGTCAATCTCACTGTCACTCTCACTCTCACTGTCACTCTCACTGTAACTGTAACTCTCACTGTCGCTCTCACTGTCACTGTAACTCTCACTGTCGCTCTCACTGTCACTTTTTACTCTCAGTGTCGCTCTCACTGACACTGTAACTCTCGCTGTCACTCTCACTGTCACTTTAACTCTCATTGTCGCTCTCACTGTCACTGTAACTCTCATTGTCACTCTCACTGTCACTGTAAATCTCATTGTCGCTCTCACTGTCACTCTCACTGTCTATGTAACTCTCACTGTCACTCTCACTGTCACTGTAACTCTCATTGTCGCTGTCACTGTCACTCTCACTGTCACTGTAACTCTCATTTTCGCTGTCACTGTCACTGTAAGTCTCATTGTCGCTCTCACTGTCACTGTAACTCTCATTGTCGCTCTCACTGTCATTGTAACTCTCACTGTTCCTGTAACTCTCATTGTCGCTCTCACTGTCACACTCTCTGTCAATCTCACTGTCACTGTAACTGTCACTGTCACTCTCACTGTCACTGTAACTCTCACTGTTGCTCTCACTGTCACTCTCGCTGTCACTGTAACTCTCACTGTTGCTCTCACTGTCACTGTAACTCTCAATGTCGCTCTCACTGTCACTGTAAATCTCATTGTCACTCTCACTGTCATTGTAACTCACAAAGTCACTTTCACTGTCACTGTAACTCTCACTGTCACTCTCATTGTCACTGTAACTCTCATTGTCGCTCTCACTGTCACTGTCACTCTCACTATCACTGTAACTCTCATTGTCGCTCTCACTGTCACTGTAACTCTCATTGTCAATCTCACTGTCACTGTCACTCTCACTGTCACTCTCACTGTCACTGTCACTCTCACTATCACTGTAACTCTCATTGTCGCTCTCACTCTCACTGTAACTCTCATTGTCAATCTCACTGTCACTGTCACTCTCACTGTCACTCTCACTGTCACTGTAACTCTCACTGTCGCTCTCACTGTCACTGTAACTCTCACTGTCGCTCTCACTGTCACTGTAAATCTCATTGTCGCTCTCACTGTCACTGTAACTCTCATTGTCGCTGTCACTGTCACTCTCACTGTCACTGAAACTCTCATTGTCGCTCTCACTGTCACTGTAACTCTCATTGTTGCTCTCACTGTCACTCTCACTGTCACTGTAACTCTCACTCTAACTCTCAATGTCACTGTAACTCTCACTTTTGCTCTCACTGTAACTCTCGCTGTCACTGTAACTCTCATTGTCACTTTCACTGTCACAGTAACTCTCACTGTCACTCTCACTGTCACTGTAACTCTCATTGTCGCTCTCACTGTCACTCTCACTGTCACTCTCACTATCACTGAAACTCTCAATGTCACTGTCACTGTCACTGTAACTCTCATTGTCGCTCTCACTGCCACTGTAACTCTCAGTGTCACTGTAAATCTCATTGACGCTCTGACTGTCACTGTAACTCTCACTGCCACTCTCACTGTCACTGTCACTCTCACTGTCACTCTCACTGTCACTGTAACTCTCATTGTCGCTCTCACTGTCACTGTAACTCTCATTGTCACTCTCACTGTCACTGTAAATCTCATTGTCGCTCTCACTGTCACTCTCACTGTCACTGTAACTCTCACTGTCGCTCTCACTGTCACTGTAACTCTCATTGTCTCTCTCACTGTAAATGTCACTGTCACAGTAACTCGACACTGTAACTCTCATTGTCGCTCTCACTGTCACTCTCACTGTCAATCTCACTGTCACTGTAACTGTCACAGTCACTCTCACTGTCACTGTAACTCTCACTGTCGCTCTCACTGTCACTCTCACTGCCACATTCACTGTAACTCTCATTGTCGCTCTCACTGTAACTCATACTGTCACTGTAACTCACATTGTCGCTGTCACTGTCACTGTAACACTCACTGTCACACCCACTGTCACTGTCAATCTCACTGTCACTCTCACTGTCACTGTAACTCTCATTGTCACTCTCACTGTCACTATAACTCTCATTGTCGCTCTCACTGTCACTGTAACTCTCACTGTCACTCTCACTGTCACGGTAACTCACATTGCCGCTCTCACTGTCACTGTAACTCTCAGTGTCGCTCTCACTGTCACTGTAACTCTCATTGTCGCTCTCACTGTCACTCTCACTGTCACTGTAACTCTCACTCTAACTCTCAATGTCACTGTAACTCTCACTTTTGCTCTCACTGTAACTCTCGCTGTCACTGTAACTCTCACTGTTGCTCTCACTGTCACTGTAACTCTCATTGTCACTTTCACTGTCACAGTAACTCTCACTGTCACTCTCACTGTCACTGTAACTCTCATTGTCGCTCTCACTGTCACTCTCACTGTCACTCTCACTATCACTGAAACTCTCAATGTCACTGTCACTGTCACTGTAACTCTCATTGTCGCTCTCACTGCCACTGTAACTCTCAGTGTCACTGTAGATCTCATTGACGCTCTGACTGTCACTGTAACTCTCACTGCCACTCTCACTGTCACTGTCACTCTCACTGTCACTCTCACTGTCACTGTAACTCTCACTGTTGCTCTCACTGTCACTGTAACTCTCATTGTCACTTTCACTGTCACAGTAACTCTCACTGTCACTCTCACTGTCACTGTAACTCTCATTGTCGCTCTCACTGTAACTCTCACTGTCACTGTAACTCACATTGTCGCTCTCACTGTCACTGTAACTCTCACTGTCACTCTCACTGTCACTTTAACTCTCATTGTCGCTCTCACTGTCACTGTAACTCTCATTGTCACTCTCACTGTCACTGTAAATCTCATTGTCGCTCTCACTGTCACTCTCACTGTCTATGTAACTCTCACTGTCACTCTCACTTTCACTGTAACTCTCATTGTCGCTGTCACTGTCACTCTCACTGTCACTGTAACTCTCATTTTCGCTGTCACTGTCACTGTAAGTCTCATTGTCGCTCTCACTGTCACTCTCACTGTCAATCTCACTGTCACTGTAACTGTCACTGTCACTCTCACTGTCACTGTAACTCTCACTGTTGCTCTCACTGTCACTGTCGCTGTCACTGTAACTCTCACTGTTGCTCTCACTGTCACTGTAACTCTCACTGCCACTCTCACTGTCACTGTCACTCTCACTGTCACTCTCACTGTCACTGTAACTCTCATTGTCGCTCTCACTGTCACTGTAACTCTCATTGTCACTCTCACTGTCACTGTAAATCTCATTGTCGCTCTCACTGTCACTCTCACTGTCACTGTAACTCTCACTGTCGCTCTCACTGTCACTGTAACTCTCATTGTCTCTCTCACTGTAACTCTCACCGTCACAGTAACTCGACACTGTAACTCTCATTATCGCTCTCACTGTCACTGTAAATCTCATTGTCACTCTTACTGTCATTCTCACTGTCACTATAACTCTCATTGTCGCTCTGACAGTCACTGTAACTCTCATTGTCGCTCTCACTGTCACTCTCGCTGTCACTGTAACTCTCATTGTCGCTCTCACTGTCACTGTAACTCTCATTGTCGCTCTCACTGTCACTGTAGTCTCACTGTCGCTCTCACTGTCACTGTAACTCTCATTTTCGCTCTCACTGTCACTGTAACTCTCATTGTCGCTCTCACTGTCACTGTAACTCTCACTGTCACTGTAACTCTCATTGTCGCTCTCACTGTCACTCTCACTGCCAATCTCACTGTCACTGTAACTGTCACAGTCACTCTCACTGTCACTGTAACTCTCAGTGTCGCTCTCACTGTCACTCTCACTGCCACACTCACTGTAACTCTCATTGTCGCTCTCACTGTAACTCATACTGTCACTGTAACTCACATTGTCGCTGTCACTGTCACTGTAACTCTCACTGTCACTCCCACTGTCACTGTCAATCTCACTGTCACTCTCACTGTCACTGTAACTCTCATTGTCACTCTCATTGTCACTATAACTCTCATTGTCGCTCTCACTGTCACTGTAACTCTCACTGTCACTCTCACTGTCACGGTAACTCACATTGCCGCTCTCACTGTCACTGTAACTCTCAGTGTCGCTCTCACTGTCACTGTAACTCTCATTGTCGCTCTCACTGTCACTCTCACTGTCACTGTAACTCTCACTCTAACTCTCAATGTCACTGTAACTCTCACTTTTGCTCTCACTGTAACTCTCGCTGTCACTGTAACTCTCACTGTTGCTCTCACTGTCACTGTAACTCTCATTGTCACTTTCACTGTCACAGTAACTCTCACTGTCACTCTCACTGTCACTGTAACTCTCATTGTCGCTCTCACTGTCACTCTCACTGTCACTCTCACTATCACTGAAACTCTCAATGTCACTGTCACTGTCACTGTAACTCTCATTGTCGCTCTCACTGCCACTGTAACTCTCAGTGTCACTGTAAATCTCATTGACGCTCTGACTGTCACTGTAACTCTCACTGCCACTCTCACTGTCACTGTCACTCTCACTGTCACTCTCACTGTCACTGTAACTCTCATTGTCGCTCTCACTGTCACTG
Source organism: Isurus oxyrinchus (assembly GCA_026770705.1). Classification (NCBI taxonomy): domain Eukaryota; kingdom Metazoa; phylum Chordata; class Chondrichthyes; order Lamniformes; family Lamnidae; genus Isurus; species Isurus oxyrinchus. The sequence goes on from JANJGN010000415.1 coordinate 469,147, forward strand.
TAACTCTCATTGTCACTCTCACTGTCACTGTAAATCTCATTGTCGCTCTCACTGTCACTCTCACTGTCACTGTAACTCTCACTGTCGCTCTCACTGTCACTGTAACTCTCATTGTCTCTCTCACTGTAACTCTCACTGTCACAGTAACTCGACACTGTAACTCTCATTATCGCTCTCACTGTCACTGAAAATCTCATTGTCACTCTTACTGTCATTCTCAGTCACTGTAACTCTCATTGTCGCTCTCACTGTCACTGTAACTCTCAGTGTCGCTCTCACTGTCACTGTAACTCTCATTGTCGCTCTCACTGTCACTCTCACTGTCACTGTAACTCTCACTCTAACTCTCAATGTCACTGTAACTCTCACTTTTGCTCTCACTGTAACTCTCGCTGTCACTGTAACTCTCACTGTTGCTCTCACTGTCACTGTAACTCTCATTGTCACTTTCACTGTCACAGTAACTCTCACTGTCACTCTCACTGTCACTGTAACTCTCATTGTCGCTCTCACTGTCACTCTCACTGTCACTCTCACTATCACTGAAACTCTCAATGTCACTGTCACTGTCACTGTAACTCTCATTGTCGCTCTCACTGCCACTGTAACTCTCAGTGTCACTGTAGATCTCATTGACGCTCTGACTGTCACTGTAACTCTCACTGCCACTCTCACTGTCACTGTCACTCTCACTGTCACTCTCACTGTCACTGTAACTCTCACTGTTGCTCTCACTGTCACTGTAACTCTCATTGTCACTTTCACTGTCACAGTAACTCTCACTGTCACTCTCACTGTCACTGTAACTCTCATTGTCGCTCTCACTGTAACTCTCACTGTCACTGTAACTCACATTGTCGCTCTCACTGTCACTGTAACTCTCACTGTCACTCTCACTGTCACTTTAACTCTCATTGTCGCTCTCACTGTCACTGTAACTCTCATTGTCACTCTCACTGTCACTGTAAATCTCATTGTCGCTCTCACTGTCACTCTCACTGTCTATGTAACTCTCACTGTCACTCTCACTTTCACTGTAACTCTCATTGTCGCTGTCACTGTCACTCTCACTGTCACTGTAACTCTCATTTTCGCTGTCACTGTCACTGTAAGTCTCATTGTCGCTCTCACTGTCACTCTCACTGTCAATCTCACTGTCACTGTAACTGTCACTGTCACTCTCACTGTCACTGTAACTCTCACTGTTGCTCTCACTGTCACTGTCGCTGTCACTGTAACACTCACTGTTGCTCTCACTGTCACTGTAACTCTCACTGCCACTCTCACTGTCACTGTCACTCTCACTGTCACTCTCACTGTCACTGTAACTCTCATTGTCGCTCTCACTGTCACTGTAACTCTCATTGTCACTCTCACTGTCACTGTAAATCTCATTGTCGCTCTCACTGTCACTCTCACTGTAACTGTAACTCTCACTGTCGCTCTCACTGTCACTGTAACTCTCATTGTCTCTCTCACTGTAACTCTCACTGTCACAGTAACTCGACACTGTAACTCTCATTATCGCTCTCACTGTCACTGTAAATCTCATTGTCACTCTTACTGTCATTCTCACTGTCACTGTAACTCTCATTGTCGCTCTGACTGTCACTGTAACTCTCATTGTCGCTCTCACTGTCACTCTCGCTGTCACTGTAACTCTCATTGTCGCTCTCACTGTCACTGTAACTCTCATTGTCGCTCTCACTGTCACTGTAGTCTCACTGTCGCTCTCACTGTCACTGTAACTCTCATTTTCGCTCTCACTGTCACTGTAACTCTCACTGTCGCTCTCACTGTCACTGTAACTCTCACTGTCACTGTAACTCTCATTGTCGCACTCACTGTCACTCTCACTGTCAATCTCACTGTCACTGTAACTGTCACAGTCACTCTCACTGTCACTGTAACTCTCACTGTCGCTCTCACTGTCACTCTCACTGCCACACTCACTGTAACTCTCATTGTCGCTCTCACTGTAACTCATACTGTCACTGTAACTCACATTGTCGCTGTCACTGTCACTGTAACTCTCACTGTCACTCCCACTGTCACTGTCAATCTCACTGTCACTCTCACTGTCACTGTAACTCTCATTGTCACTCTCATTGTCACTATAACTCTCATTGTCGCTCTCACTGTCACTGTAACTCTCACTGTCACTCTCACTGTCACGGTAACTCACATTGCCGCTCTCACTGTCACTGTAACTCTCAGTGTCGCTCTCACTGTCACTGTAACTCTCATTGTCGCTCTCACTGTCACTCTCACTGTCACTGTAACTCTCACTGTCGCTCTCACTGTCACTGTAACTCTCATTGTCTCTCTCACTGTAACTCTCACCGTCACAGTAACTCGACACTGTAACTCTCATTATCGCTCTCACTGTCACTGTAAATCTCATTGTCACTCTTACTGTCATTCTCACTGTCACTATAACTCTCATTGTCGCTCTGACAGTCACTGTAACTCTCATTGTCGCTCTCACTGTCACTCTCGCTGTCACTGTAACTCTCATTGTCGCTCTCACTGTCACTGTAACTCTCATTGTCGCTCTCACTGTCACTGTAGTCTCACTGTCGCTCTCACTGTCACTGTAACTCTCATTTTCGCTCTCACTGTCACTGTAACTCTCATTGTCGCTCTCACTGTCACTGTAACTCTCACTGTCACTGTAACTCTCATTGTCGCTCTCACTGTCACTCTCACTGCCAATCTCACTGTCACTGTAACTGTCACAGTCACTCTCACTGTCACTGTAACTCTCAGTGTCGCTCTCACTGTCACTCTCACTGCCACACTCACTGTAACTCTCATTGTCGCTCTCACTGTAACTCATACTGTCACTGTAACTCACATTGTCGCTGTCACTGTCACTGTAACTCTCACTGTCACTCCCACTGTCACTGTCAATCTCACTGTCACTCTCACTGTCACTGTAACTCTCATTGTCACTCTCATTGTCACTATAACTCTCATTGTCGCTCTCACTGTCACTGTAACTCTCACTGTCACTCTCACTGTCACGGTAACTCACATTGCCGCTCTCACTGTCACTGTAACTCTCAGTGTCGCTCTCACTGTCACTGTAACTCTCATTGTCGCTCTCACTGTCACTCTCACTGTCACTGTAACTCTCACTCTAACTCTCAATGTCACTGTAACTCTCACTTTTGCTCTCACTGTAACTCTCGCTGTCACTGTAACTCTCACTGTTGCTCTCACTGTCACTGTAACTCTCATTGTCACTTTCACTGTCACAGTAACTCTCACTGTCACTCTCACTGTCACTGTAACTCTCATTGTCGCTCTCACTGTCACTCTCACTGTCACTCTCACTATCACTGAAACTCTCAATGTCACTGTCACTGTCACTGTAACTCTCATTGTCGCTCTCACTGCCACTGTAACTCTCAGTGTCACTGTAAATCTCATTGACGCTCTGACTGTCACTGTAACTCTCACTGCCACTCTCACTGTCACTGTCACTCTCACTGTCACTCTCACTGTCACTGTAACTCTCATTGTCGCTCTCACTGTCACTGTAACTCTCATTGTCACTCTCACTGTCACTGTAAATCTCATTGTCGCTCTCACTGTCACTCTCACTGTCACTGTAACTCTCACTGTCGCTCTCACTGTCACTGTAACTCTCATTGTCTCTCTCACTGTAACTCTCACTGTCACAGTAACTCGACACTGTAACTCTCATTATCGCTCTCACTGTCACTGAAAATCTCATTGTCACTCTTACTGTCATTCTCAGTCACTGTAACTCTCATTGTCGCTCTCACTGTCACTGTAACTCTCAGTGTCGCTCTCACTGTCACTGTAACTCTCATTGTCGCTCTCACTGTCACTCTCACTGTCACTGTAACTCTCACTCTAACTCTCAATGTCACTGTAACTCTCACTTTTGCTCTCACTGTAACTCTCGCTGTCACTGTAACTCTCACTGTTGCTCTCACTGTCACTGTAACTCTCATTGTCACTTTCACTGTCACAGTAACTCTCACTGTCACTCTCACTGTCACTGTAACTCTCATTGTCGCTCTCACTGTCACTCTCACTGTCACTCTCACTATCACTGAAACTCTCAATGTCACTGTCACTGTCACTGTAACTCTCATTGTCGCTCTCACTGCCACTGTAACTCTCAGTGTCACTGTAGATCTCATTGACGCTCTGACTGTCACTGTAACTCTCACTGCCACTCTCACTGTCACTGTCACTCTCACTGTCACTCTCACTGTCACTGTAACTCTCACTGTTGCTCTCACTGTCACTGTAACTCTCATTGTCACTTTCACTGTCACAGTAACTCTCACTGTCACTCTCACTGTCACTGTAACTCTCATTGTCGCTCTCACTGTAACTCTCACTGTCACTGTAACTCACATTGTCGCTCTCACTGTCACTGTAACTCTCACTGTCACTCTCACTGTCACTTTAACTCTCATTGTCGCTCTCACTGTCACTGTAACTCTCATTGTCACTCTCACTGTCACTGTAAATCTCATTGTCGCTCTCACTGTCACTCTCACTGTCTATGTAACTCTCACTGTCACTCTCACTTTCACTGTAACTCTCATTGTCGCTGTCACTGTCACTCTCACTGTCACTGTAACTCTCATTTTCGCTGTCACTGTCACTGTAAGTCTCATTGTCGCTCTCACTGTCACTCTCACTGTCAATCTCACTGTCACTGTAACTGTCACTGTCACTCTCACTGTCACTGTAACTCTCACTGTTGCTCTCACTGTCACTGTCGCTGTCACTGTAACACTCACTGTTGCTCTCACTGTCACTGTAACTCTCACTGCCACTCTCACTGTCACTGTCACTCTCACTGTCACTCTCACTGTCACTGTAACTCTCATTGTCGCTCTCACTGTCACTGTAACTCTCATTGTCACTCTCACTGTCACTGTAAATCTCATTGTCGCTCTCACTGTCACTCTCACTGTAACTGTAACTCTCACTGTCGCTCTCACTGTCACTGTAACTCTCATTGTCTCTCTCACTGTAACTCTCACTGTCACAGTAACTCGACACTGTAACTCTCATTATCGCTCTCACTGTCACTGTAAATCTCATTGTCACTCTTACTGTCATTCTCACTGTCACTGTAACTCTCATTGTCGCTCTGACTGTCACTGTAACTCTCATTGTCGCTCTCACTGTCACTCTCGCTGTCACTGTAACTCTCATTGTCGCTCTCACTGTCACTGTAACTCTCATTGTCGCTCTCACTGTCACTGTAGTCTCACTGTCGCTCTCACTGTCACTGTAACTCTCATTTTCGCTCTCACTGTCACTGTAACTCTCACTGTCGCTCTCACTGTCACTGTAACTCTCACTGTCACTGTAACTCTCATTGTCGCACTCACTGTCACTCTCACTGTCAATCTCACTGTCACTGTAACTGTCACAGTCACTCTCACTGTCACTGTAACTCTCACTGTCGCTCTCACTGTCACTCTCACTGCCACACTCACTGTAACTCTCATTGTCGCTCTCACTGTAACTCATACTGTCACTGTAACTCACATTGTCGCTGTCACTGTCACTGTAACTCTCACTGTCACTCCCACTGTCACTGTCAATCTCACTGTCACTCTCACTGTCACTGTAACTCTCATTGTCACTCTCATTGTCACTATAACTCTCATTGTCGCTCTCACTGTCACTGTAACTCTCACTGTCACTCTCACTGTCACGGTAACTCACATTGCCGCTCTCACTGTCACTGTAACTCTCAGTGTCGCTCTCACTGTCACTGTAACTCTCATTGTCGCTCTCACTGTCACTCTCACTGTCACTGTAACTCTCACCCTAACTCTCAATGTCACTGTAACTCTCACTTTTGCTCTCACTGTAACTCTCGCTGTCACTGTAACTCTCAATGTTGCTCTCACTGTCACTGTAACTCTCATTGTCACTTTCACTGTCACAGTAACTCTCACTGTCACTCTCACTGTCACTGTAACTCTCATTGTCGCTCTCACTGTCACTCTCACTGTCACTCTCACTATCACTGAAACTCTCAATGTCACTGTCACTGTCACTGTAACTCTCATTGTCGCTCTCACTGCCACTGTAACTCTCAGTGTCACTGTAAATCTCATTGACGCTCTGACTGTCACTGTAACTCTCACTGCCACTCTCACTGTCACTGTCACTCTCACTGTCACTCTCACTGTCACTGTAACTCTCATTGTCGCTCTCACTGTCACTGTAACTCTCATTGTCACTCTCACTGTCACTGTAAATCTCATTGTCGCTCTCACTGTCACTCTCACTGTCACTGTAACTCTCACTGTCGCTCTCACTGTCACTGTAACTCTCATTGTCTCTCTCACTGTAACTCTCACTGTCACAGTAACTCGACACTGTAACTCTCATTATCGCTCTCACTGTCACTGTAAATCTCATTGTCACTCTTACTGTCATTCTCAGTCACTGTAACTCTCATTGTCGCTCTCACTGTCACTGTAACTCTCATTGTCGCTCTCACTGTCACTCTCGCTGTCACTGTAACTCTCATTGTCGCTCTCACTGTCACTGTAACTCTCATTGTCGCTCTCACTGTCACTGTAGTCTCACTGTCGCTCTCACTGTCACTGTAACTCTCATTTTCGCTCTCACTGTCACTGTAACTCTCATTGTCGCTCTCACTGTCACTGTAACTCTCACTGTCACTGTAACTCTCATTGTCGCTCTCACTGTCACTCTCACTGTCAATCTCACTGTCACTGTAACTGTCACAGTCACTCTCACTGTCACTGTAACTCTCACTGTCGCTCTCACTGTCACTCTCACTGCCACACTCACTGTAACTCTCATTGTCGCTCTCACTGTAACTCATACTGTCACTGTAACTCACATTGTCGCTGTCACTGTCACTGTAACTCTCACTGTCACTCCCACTGTCACTGTCAATCTCACTGTCACTCTCACTGTCACTGTAACTCTCATTGTCACTCTCATTGTCACTATAACTCTCATTGTCGCTCTCACTGTCACGGTAACTCTCACTGTCACTCTCACTGTCACGGTAACTCACATTGCCGCTCTCACTGTCACTGTAACTCTCAGTGTCGCTCTCACTGTCACTCTCACTGCCACACTCACTGTAACTCTCATTGTCGCTCTCACTGTCACTGTAACTCTCACTGTCACTCTCACTGTCACTGTCAATCTCACTGTTACTCTCACTGTCACTGTAACTCTCATTGTCACTCTCACTGTCACTATAACTCTCATTGTCGCTCTCACTGTCACTGTAACTCTCATTGTCGCTCTCACTGTCACTGCAACTCTCATTGTCACTCTCACTGTCACTGTAACTCTCATTGTCGCTCTCACTGTAACTCTCACTGTCACTGTAACTCACATTGTCGCTCTCACTGTCACTGTAACTCTCACTGTCACTCTCACTGTCACTTTAACTCTCATTGTCGCTCTCACTGTCACTGTAACTCTCATTGTCACTCTCACTGTCACTGTAAATCTCATTGTCGCTCTCACTGTCACTCTCACTGTCTATGTAACTCTCACTGTCACTCTCACTTTCACTGTAACTCTCATTGTCGCTGTCACTGTCACTCTCACTGTCACTGTAACTCTCATTTTCGCTGTCACTGTCACTGTAAGTCTCATTGTCGCTCTCACTGTCACTCTCACTGTCAATCTCACTGTCATTGTAACTGTCACTGTCACTGTAACTCTCACTGTTGCTCTCACTGTCACTGTCGCTGTCACTGTAACTCTCACTGTTGCTCTCACTGTCACTGTAACTCTCACTGCCACTCTCACTGTCACTGTCACTCTAACTGTCACTCTCACTGTCACTGTAACTCTCATTGTCGCTCTCACTGTCACTGTAACTCTCATTGTCACTCTCACTGTCACTGTAAATCTCATTGTCGCTCTTACTGTCACTCTCACTGTCACTGTAACTCTCACTGTCGCTCTCACTGTCACTGTAACTCTCATTGTCTCTCTCACTGTAACTCTCACTGTCACAGTAACTCGACACTGTAACTCTCATTATCGCTCTCACTGTCACTGTAAATCTCATTGTCACTCTTACTGTCATTCTCACTGTCACTGTAACTCTCATTGTCGCTCTCACTGTCACAGTAACTCTCATTGTCGCTCTCACTGTCACTCTCGCTGTCACTGTAACTCTCATTGTCGCTCTCACTGTCACTGTAACTCTCATTGTCGCTCTCACTGTCACTGTAACTCTCATTGTCGCTCTCACTGTCACTGTAACTGTCACTGTCACTGTAACTCTCATTGTCGCTCTCACTGTCACTCTCACTGTCAATCTCACTGTCACTGTAACTGTCACAGTCACTCTCACTGTCACTGTAACTCTCACTGTCGCTCTCACTGTCACTCTCACTGCCACACTCACTGTAACTCTCATTGTCGCTCTCACTGTAACTCATACTTTCACTGTAACTCACATTGTCGCTGTCACTGTCACTGTAACTCTCACTGTCACTCCCACTGTCACTGTCAATCTCACTGTCACTCTCACTGTCACTGTAACTCTCATTGTCATTCTCACTGTCACTATAACTCTCATTGTCGCTCTCACTGTCACTGTAACTCTCACTGTCACTCTCACTGTCACGGTAACTCACATTGCAGCTCTCACTGTCACTGTAACTGTCAGTGTCGCTCTCACTGTCACTCTCACTGCCACACTCACTGTAACTCTCATTGTCGCTCTCACTGTCACTGTAACTCTCACTGTCACTCTCACTGTCACTGTCAATCTCACTGTCACTCTCACTGTCACTGTAACTCTCATTGTCACTCTCACTGTCACTATAACTCTCATTGTCGCTCTCACTGTCACTGTAACTCTCATTGTCACTCTCACTGTCACGGTAACTCTCATTGTCGCTCTCACTGTAACTCTCACTGTCACTGTAACTCACATTGTCGCTCTCACTGTCACTGTAACTCTCACTGTCACTCTCACTGTCACTTTAACTCTCATTGTCGCTCTCACTGTCACTGTAACTCTCATTGTCACTCTCACTGTCACTGTAAATCTCATTGTTGCTCTCACTGTCACTCTCACTTTCTATGTAACTCTCACTGTCACTCTCACTTTCACTGTAACTCTCATTGTCGCTGTCACTGTCACTCTCACTGTCACTGTATCTCTCATTTTCGCTGTCACTGTCACTGTAAGTCTCATTGTCGCTCTCACTGTCACTCTCACTGTCAATCTCACTGTCACTGTAACTGTAACTGTCACTCTCACTGTCACTGTAACTCTCACTGTTGCTCTCACTGTCACTCTCGCTGTCACTGTAACTCTCACTGTTGCTCTCACTGTCACTGTAACTCTCATTGTCACTCTCACTGTCATTGTAACTCTCAAAGTCACTCTCACTGTCACTATAACCCTCAATGTCGTTCTCACTGTCACTGTAACTCTCATTGTCACTCTCACTGTCATTGTAAATCTCAAAGTCACTTTCACTGTCACTGTACTCTCACTGTCACTCTCATTGTCACTGTAACTCTCATTGTCGCTCTCACTGTCACTGTCACTCTCACTATCACTGTAACTCTCATTGTCGCTCTCACTGTCACTGTAACTCTCATTGTCGCTCTCACTCTCACTGTAACTCTCATTGTCAATCTCACTCTCACTGTCACTCTCACTGTCACTCTCACTGTCACTGTAACTCTCACTGTCGCTCTCTGTGTCACTGTAACTCTCACTGTCGCTCTCACTGTCACTTTTTACTCTCAGTGTCGCTCTCACTGTCACTGTAACTCTCGCTGTCACTCTCACTGTCACTTTAACTCTCATTGTCGCTCTCACTGTCACTGTAACTCTCATTGTCACTCTCACTGTCACTGTAAATCTCATTGTCGCTCTCACTGTCACTCTCACTGTCTATGTAACTCACGCAGTCACTCTCACTGTCACTGTAACTCTCATTGTCGCTGTCACTGTCACTCTCACTGTCACTGTAACTCTCATTGTCGCTCTCACTGTCACTGTAACTCTCATTGTCGCTCTCACTCTCACTCTCACTGTCACTGTAACTCTCAAACTAACTCTCAATGTCACTGTAACTCTCACTGTTGCTCTCACTGTAACTCTCGCTGTCACTGTAACTCTCACTGTCACTCTCACTGTCACTGTAACTCTCATTGTCGCTCTCACTGTCACTCTCACTGTCACTCTCACTGTCACTGAAACTCTCAATGTCACTGTCACTGTCACTGTAACTGTCATTGTCACTCTCACTGTCACTGTAACTCTCAGTGTCACTGTAAATCTCATTGACGCTCTCACTGTCACTGTAACTCTCACTGCCACTCTCACTGTCACTGTCAATCTCTCTATCACTCTCACTGTCACTGTAACTCTCATTGTCACTCTCACTGTCAATATAACTCTCATTGTCGCTCTCACTGTCACTGTAACTCTCATTGTCGCTCTCACTGTCACTGCAACTCTCATTGTCACTCTCACTGTCACTGTAACTCTCATTGTCGCTCTCACTGTAACTCTCACTGTGACTGTAACTCACATTGTCGCTCTCACTGTCACTGTAACTCTCACTGTCACTCTCACTGTCACTTTAACTCTCATTGTCGCTCTCACTGTCAGTGTAACTCTCATTGTCACTCTCACTGTCACTGTAAATCTCATTGTCGCTCTCACTGTCACTCTCACTGTCTATGTAACTCTCACTGTCACTCTCACTGTCACTGTAACTCTCATTGTCGCTGTCACTGTCACTCTCACTGTCACTGTAACTCTCATTTTCGCTGTCACTGTCACTGTAAGTCTCATTGTCGCTCTCACTGTCACTGTAACTCTCATTGTCGCTCTCACTGTCACTGTAACTCTCACTGTCACTGTAACTCTCATTGTCGCTCTCACTGTCACTCTCACTGTCAATCTCACTGTCACTGTAACTGTCACTGTCACTCTCACTGTCACTGTAACTCTCACTGTTGCTCTCACTGTCACTCTCGCTGTCACTGTAACTCTCACTGTTGCTCTCACTGTCACTGTAACTCTCATTGTCACTCTCACTGTCATTGTAACTCTCAAAGTCACTCTCACTGTCACTGTAACTCTCAATGTCGCTCTCACTGTCACTGTAACTCTCATTGTCACTCTCACTGTCATTGTAACTCTCAAAGTCACTCTCACTGTCACTGTAACTCTCACTGTCACTCTCATTGTCACTGTAACTCTCATTGTCGCTCTCACTGTCACTGTCACTCTCACTATCACTGTAACTCTCATTGTCGCTCTCACTGTCACTGTAACTCTCATTGTCGCTCTCACTCTCACTGTAACTCTCATTGTCAATCTCACTCTCACTGTCACTCTCACTGTCACTCTCACTGTCACTGTAACTCTCACTGTCGCTCTCAGTGTCACTGTAACTCTCACTGTCGCTCTCACTGTCACTTTTTACTCTCAGTGTCGCTCTCACTGTCACTGTAACTCTCGCTGTCACTCTCACTGTCACTTTAACTCTCATTGTCGCTCTCACTGTCACTGTAACTCTCATTGTCACTCTCACTGTCACTGTAAATCTCATTGTCGCTCTCACTGTCACTCTCACTGTCTATGTAACTCACACAGTCACTCTCACTGTCACTGTAACTCTCATTGTCGCTGTCACTGTCACTCTCACTGTCACTGTAACTCTCATTGTCGCTCTCACTGTCACTGTAACTCTCATTGTCGCTCTCACTGTCACTCTCACTGTCACTGTAACTCTCAAACTAACTCTCAATATCACTGTAACTCTCACTGTTGCTCTCACTGTAACTCTCGCTGTCACTGTAACTCTCACTGTCACTCTCACTGTCTCTGTAACTCTCATTGTCGCTCTAACTGTCACTCTCACTGTCACTCTCACTGTCACTGAAACTCTCAATGTCACTGTCACTGTCACTGTAACTGTCATTGTCACTCTCACTGTCACTGTAACTCTCAGTGTCACTGTAAATCTCATTGACGCTCTCACTGTCACTGTAACTCTCACTGCCACTCTCACTGTCACTGTCAATCTCTCTATCACTCTCACTGTCACTGTAACTCTCATTGTCACTCTCACTGTCACTATAACTCTCATTGTCGCTCTCACTGTCACTGTAACTCTCATTGTCGCTCTCACTGTCATTGTAACTCTCAAAGTCACTTTCACTTTCACTGTAACTCTCACTGTCACTCTCATTGTCACTGTAACTCTCATTGTCGCTCTCACTGTCACTGTCACTCTCACTATCACTGTAACTCTCATTGTCGCTATCACTGTCACTGTAACTCTCATTGTCGCTCTCACTCTCACTGTAACTCTCATTGTCAATCTCACTCTCACTGTCACTCTCACTGTCACTCTCACTGTCACTGTAACTCTCACTGTCGCTCTCAGTGTCACTGTAACTCTCACTGTCGCTCTCACTGTCACTTTTTACTCTCAGTGTCGCTCTCACTGTCACTGTAACTCTCGCTGTCACTCTCACTGTCACTTTAACTCTCATTGTCGCTCTCACTGTCACTGTAACTCTCATTGTCACTCTCACTGTCACTGTAAATCTCATTGTCGCTCTCACTGTCACTCTCACTGTCTATGTAACTCACACAGTCACTCTCACTGTCACTGTAACTCTCATTGTCGCTGTCACTGTCACTCTCACTGTCACTGTAACTCTCATTGTCGGTCTCACTGTCACTGTAACTCTCATTGTCGCTCTCACTGTCACTCTAACTGTCACTGTAACTCTCAAACTAACTCTCAATGTCACTGTAACTCTCACTGTTGCTCTCACTGTAACTCTCGCTGTCACTGTAACTCTCACTGTCACTCTCACTGTCACTGAAACTCTCAATGTCACTGTCACTGTCACTGTAACTGTCATTGTCACTCTCACTGTCACTGTAACTCTCAGTGTCACTGTAAATCTCATTGACGCTCTCATTGTCACTGTAACACTCACTGCCACTCTCACTGTCACTGTCAATCTCACTGTCACTCTCACTGTCACTGTAACTCTCATTGTCACTCTCACTGTCACTATAACTCTCATTGTCGCTCTCACTGTCACTGTAACTCTCATTGTCGCTCTCACTGTCACTGCAACTCTCATTGTCACTCTCACTGTCACTGTAACTCTCATTGTCGCTCTCACTGTAACTCTCACTGTCACTGTAACTCACATTGTCGCTCTCACTGTCACTGTAACTCTCACTGTCACTCTCACTGTCACTTTAACTCTCATTGTCGCTCTCACTGTCACTGTAACTCTCATTGTCACTCTCACTGTCACTGTAAATCTCATTGTCGCTCTCACTGTCACTCTCACTGTCTATGTAACAATCACTGTCACTCTCACTTTCACTGTAACTCTCATTGTCGCTGTCACTGTCACTCTAACTGTCACTGTAACTCTCATTTTCGCTGTCACTGTCACTGTAAGTCTCATTGTCGCTCTCACTGTCACTGTAACTCTCATTGTCGCTCTCACTGTCACTGTAACTCTCACTGTCACTGTAACTCTCATTGTCGCTCTCACTGTCACTCTCACTGTCAATCTCACTGTCACTGTAACTGTCACTGTCACTCTCACTGTCACTGTAACTCTCACTGTTGCTCTCACTGTCACTCTCGCTGTCACTGTAACTCTCACTGTTGCTCTCACTGTCACTGTAACTCTCATTGTCACTCTCACTGTCATTATAACTCTCAAAGTCACTCTCACTGTCACTGTAATTCTCAATGTCGCTCTCACTGTCACTGTAACTCTCATTGTCACTCTCACTGTCATTGTAACTCTCAAAGTCACTTTCACTTTCACTGTAACTCTCACTGTCACTCTCATTGTCACTGTAACTCTCATTGTCGCTCTCACTGTCACTGTCACTCTCACTATCACTGTAACTCTCATTGTCGCTCTCACTGTCACTGTAACTCTCATTGTCGCTCTCACTCTCATTGTAACTCTCATTGTCAATCTCACTCTCACTGTCACTCTCACTGTCACTCTCACTGTCACTGTAACTCTCACTGTCGCTCTCAGTGTCACTGTAACTCTCACTGTCGCTCTCACTGTCACTTTTTACTCTCAGTGTCGCTCTCACTGTCACTGTAACTCTCGCTGTCACTCTCACTGTCACTTTAACTCTCATTGTCGCTCTCACTGTCACTGTAACTCTCATTGTCACTCTCACTGTCACTGTAAATCTCATTGTCGCTCTCACTGTCACTCTCACTGTCTATGTAACTCACACAGTCACTCTCACTGTCACTGTAACTCTCATTGTCGCTGTCACTGTCACTCTCACTGTCACTGTAACTCTCAATGTCGCTCTCACTGTCACTGTAACTCTCATTGTCGCTCTCACTGTCACTCTCACTGTCACTGTAACTCTCAAACTAACTCTCAATGTCACTGTAACTCTCACCGTTGCTCTCACTGTAACTCTCGCTGTCACTGTAACTCTCACTGTCACTCTCACTGTCACTGTAACTCTCATTGTCGCTCTCACTGTCACTCTCACTGTCACTCTCACTGTCACTGAAACTCTCAATGTCACTGTCACTGTCACTGTAACTGTCATTGTCACTCTCACTGTCACTGTAACTCTCAGTGTCACTGTAAATCTCATTGACGCTCTCACTGTCACTGTAACTCTCACTGCCACTCTCACTGACACTGTCACTCTCACTGTCACTGTAACTCTCATTGTCGCTCTCACTGTCACTGTAACACTCATTGTCACTCTCACTGTCACTGTAAATCTCATTGTCGCTCTCACTATCACTCTCACTGTCACTGTAACTCTCATTGTCGCTCTCACTGTCACTGTAACTCTCAGTGTCACTGTAAATCTCATTGACGCTCTCACTGTCACTGTAACTCTCACTGCCACTCTCACTGTCACTGTCACTCTCACTGTCACTGTAACTCTCATTGTCGCTCTCACTGTCACTGTAACTCTCATTGTCGCTGTCACTGTCACCCTCACTGTCACTGTAACTCTCATTGTCGCTCTCACTGTCACTGTAATTCTCATTGTCGCTCTCACTGTCACTCTCACTGTCACTGTAACTCTCACTCTAACTCTCAATGTCACTGTAACTCTCACTTTTGCTCTCACTGTAACTCTCGCTGTCACTGTAACTCTCACTGTTGCTCTCACTGTCACTGTAACTCTCATTGTCACTTTCACTGTCACAGTAACTCTCACTGTCACTCTCACTGTCACTGTAACTCTCATTGTCGCTCTCACTGTCACTCTCACTGTCACTCTCACTATCACTGAAACTCTCAATGTCACTGTCACTGTCACTGTAACTCTCATTGTCGCTCTCACTGCCACTGTAACTCTCAGTGTCACTGTAAATCTCATTGACGCTCTGACTGTCACTGTAACTCTCACTGCCACTCTCACTGTCACTGTCACTCTCACTGTCACTCTCACTGTCACTGTAACTCTCATTGTCGCTCTCACTGTCACTGTAACTCTCATTGTCACTCTCACTGTCACTGTAAATCTCATTGTCGCTCTCACTGTCACTCTCACTGTCACTGTAACTCTCACTGTCGCTCTCACTGTCACTGTAACTCTCATTGTCTCTCTCACTGTAACTCTCACTTTCACAGTAACTCGACACTGTAACTCTCATTATCGCTCTCACTGTCACTGTAAATCTCATTGTCACTCTTACTATCATTCTCACTGTCACTGTAACTCTCATTGTCGCTCTCACTGTCACTGTAACTCTCATTGTCGCTCTCACTGTCACTCTCGCTGTCACTGTAACTCTCATTGTCGCTCTCACTGTCACTGTAACTCTCATTGTCGCTCTCACTGTCAAACTCACTGTCACTGTAGTCTCACTGTCGCTCTCACTGTCACTGTAACTCTCATTGTCGCTCTCACTGTCACTGTAACTCTCATTGTCGCTCTCACTGTCACTGTAACTCTCACTGTCACTGTAACTCTCATTGTCGCTCTCACTGTCACTCTCACTGTCAATCTCACTGTCACTGTAACTGTCACAGTCACTCTCACTGTCACTGTAACTCTCACTGTCGCTCTCACTGTCACTCTCACTGCCACACTCACTGTAACACTCATTGTCGCTCTCACTGTAACTCATACTGTCACTGTAACTCACTTTGTCGCTGTCACTGTCACTGTAACTCTCACTGTCACTCCCACTGTCACTGTCAATCTCACTGTCACTCTCACTGTCACGGTAACTCTCATTGCCACTCTCACTGTCACTATAACTCTCATTGTCGCTCTCACTGTCACTGTAACTCTCACTGTCACTCTCACTGTCACGGTAACTCACATTGCCGCTCTCACTGTCACTGTAACTCTCAGTGTCGCTCTCACTGTCACTCTCACTGCCACACTCACTGTAACTCTCATTGTCGCTCTCACTGTCACTGTAACTCTCACTGTCACTCTCACTGTCACTGTCAATCTCACTGTCACTCTCACTGTCACTGTAACTCTCATTGTCACTCTCACTGTCACTATAACTCTCATTGTCGCTCTCACTGTCACTGTAACTCTCATTGTCGCTCTCACTGTCACTGCAACTCTCATTGTCACTCTCACTGTCACTGTAACTCTCATTGTCGCTCTCACTGTAACTCTCACTGTCACTGTAACTCACATTGTCGCTCTCACTGTCACTGTAACTCTCACTGTCACTCTCACTGTCACTTTAACTCTCATTGTCGCTCTCACTGTCACTGTAACTCTCATTGACACTCTCACTGTCACTGTAAATCTCATTGTCGCTCTCACTATCACTCTCACTGTCTATGTAACTCTCACTGTCACTCTCACTGTCACTGTAACTCTCACTGTCACTCTCACTGTCACTGTAACTCTCATTTTCGCTGTCACTGTCACTGTAAGTCTCATTGTCGCTCTCACTGTCACTCTCACTGTCAATCGCACTGTCACTGTAACTGTCACTGTCACTCTCACTGTCACTGTAACTCTCACTGTTGCTCTCACTGTCACTCTCGCTGTCACTGTAACTCTCACTGTTGCACTCACTGTCACTGTAACTCTCATTGTCACTCTCACTGTCACTGTAACTCTCAATGTCGCTCTCACTGTAACTCTCATTGTCACTCTCACTGTCATTGTAACTCTCAAAGTCACTTTCACTGTCACTGTAACTCTCACTGTCACTCTCATTGTCACTGTAACTCTCATTGTCGCTCTCACTGTCACTGTCACTCTCACTATCACTGTAACTCTCATTGTCGCTCTCACTGTCACTGTAACTCTCATTGTCGCTCTCACTCTCACTGTAACTCTCATTGTCAATCTCACTCTCACTGTCACTCTCACTGTCACTCTCACTGTCACTGTAACTCTCACTGTCACTCTCAGTGTCACTGTAACTCTCACTGTCGCTCTCACTGTCACTTTTTACTCTCAGTGTCGCTCTCACTGTCACTGTAACTCTCGCTGTCACTCTCACTGTCACTTTAACTCTCATTGTCGCTCTCACTGTCACTGTAACTCTCATTGTCACTCTCACTGTCACTGTAAATCTCATTGTCGCTCTCACTGTCACTCTCACTGTCTATGTAACTCACACAGTCACTCTCACTGTCACTGTAACTCTCATTGTCGCTGTCACTATCACTCTCACTGTCACTGTAACTCTCATTGTCGCTCTCACTGTCACTGTAACTCTCATTGTCGCTCTCACTGTCACTCTCACTGTCACTGTAACTCTCAAACTAACTCTCAATGTCACTGTAACTCTCACTGTTGCTCTCACTGTAACTGCAACTCTCATTGTCGCTCTCACTGTCACTCTCACTGTCACTCTCACTGTCACAGAAACTCTCAATGTCACTGTCACTGTCACTGTAACTGTGATTGTCACTCTCACTGTCACTGTAACTCTCAGTGTCACTGTAAATCTCATTGACGCTCTCACTGTCACTGTAACTCTCACTGCCACTCTCACTGTCACTGTCAATCTCTCTATCACTCTCACTGTCACTGTAACTCTCATTGTCACTCTCACTGTCACTATAACTCTCATTGTCGCTCTCACTGTCACTGTAACTCTCATTGTCGCTCTCACTGTCACTGCAACTCTCATTGTCACTCTCACTGTCACTGTAACTCTCATTGTCGCTCTCACTGTAACTCTCACTGTGACTGTAACTCACATTGTCGCTCTCACTGTCACTGTAACTCTCACTGTCACTCTCACTGTCACTTTAACTCTCATTGTCGCTCTCACTGTCACTGTAACTCTCATTGTCACTCTCACTGTCACTGTAAATCTCATTGTCGCTCTCACTGTCACTCTCACTGTCTATGTAACTCTCACTGTCACTCTCACTGTCACTGTAACTCTCATTGTCGCTGTCACTGTCACTCTCACTGTCACTGTAACTCTCATTTTCGCTGTCACTGTCACTGTAAGTCTCATTGTCGCTCTCACTGTCACTGTAACTCTCATTGTCGCTCTCAATGTCACTGTAACTCTCACTGTCACTGTAACTCTCATTGTCGCTCTCACTGTCACTCTCACTATCAATCTCACTGTCACTGTAACTGTCACTGTCACTCTCACTGTCACTGTAACTCTCACTGTTGCTCTCACTGTCACTCTCGCTGTCACTGTAACTCTCACTGTTGCTCTCACTGTCACTGTAACTCTCATTGTCACTCTCACTGTCATTGTAACTCTCAAAGTCACTCTCACTGTCACTGTAACTCTCAATGTCGCTCTCACTGTCACTGTAACTCTCATTGTCACTCTCACTGTCATTGTAACTCTCAAAGTCACTTTCACTGTCACTGTAACTCTCACTGTCACTCTCATTGTCACTGTAACTCTCATTGTCGCTCTCACTGTCACTGTCACTCTCACTATCACTGTAACTCTCATTGTCGCTCTCACTGTCACTGTAACTCTCATTGTCGCTCTCACTCTCACTGTAACTCTCATTGTCAATCTCACTCTCACTGTCACTCTCACTGTCACTCTCACTGTCACTGTAACTCTCACTGTCGCTCTCAGTGTCACTGTAACTCTCACTGTCGCTCTCACTGTCACTTTTTACTCTCAGTGTCGCTCTCACTGTCACTGTAACTCTCGCTGTCACCCTCACTGTCACTTTAACTCTCATTGTCGCTCTCACTGTCACTGTAACTCTCATTGTCACTCTCACTGTCACTGTAAATCTCATTGTCGCTCTCACTGTATCTCTCACTGTCTATGTAACTCACACAGTCACTCTCACTGTCCCTGTAACTCTCATTGTCGCTGTCACTGTCACTCTCACTGTCACTGTATCTCTCATTGTCGCTCTCACTGTCACTGTAACTCTCATTGTCGCTCTCACTGTCACTCTCACTGTCACTGTAACTCTCAAACTAACTCTCAATGTCACTGTAACTCTCACTGTTGCTCTCACTGTAACTCTCGCTGTCACTGTAACTCTCACTGTCACTCTCACTGTCACTGTAACTCTCATTGTCGCTCTCACTGTCACTCTCACTGTCACTCTCACTGTCACTGAAACTCTCAATGTCACTGTCACTGTCACTGTAACTGTCATTGTCGCTCTCACTGTCACTGTAACTCTCAGTGTCACTGTAAATGTCATTGACGCTCTCACTGTCACTGTAACTCTCACTGCCACTCTCACTGTCACTGTCAATCTCTCTATCACTCTCACTGTCACTGTAACTCTCATTGTCACTCTCACTGTCACTATAACTCTCATTGTCGCTCTCACTGTCACTGTAACTCTCATTGTCGCTCTCACTGTCACTGCAACTCTCATTGTCACTCCCACTGTCACTGTAACTCTCATTGTCGCTCTCACTGTAACTCTCACTGTCACTGTAACTCACATTGTCGCTCTCACTGTCACTGTAACTCTCACTGTCACTCTCACTGTCACTTTAACTCTCATTGTCGCTCTCACTGTCACTGTAACTCTCATTGTGACTCTCACTGTCACTGTAAATCTCATTGTCGCTCTCACTGTCACTCTCACTGTCTATGTAACTCTCACTGTCACTCTCACTGTCACTGTAACTCTCATTGTCGCTGTCACTGTCACTCTCACTGTCACTGTAACTCTCATTTTCGCTGTCACTGTCACTGTAAGTCTCATTGTCGCTCTCACTGTCACTGTAACTCTCATTGTCGCTCTCACTGTCACTGTAACTCTCACTGTCACTGTAACTCTCATTGTCGCTCTCACTGTCACTCTCACTGTCAATCTCACTGTCACTGTAACTGTCACTGTCACTCTCACTGTCACTGTAACTCTCACTGTTGCTCTCACTGTCACTCTCGCTGTCACTGTAACTCTCACTGTTGCTCTCACTGTCACTGTAACACTCATTGTCACTCTCACTGTCATTGTAACTCTCAAAGTCACTCTCACTGTCACTGTAACTCTCAATGTCGCTCTCACTGTCACTGTAACTCTCATTGTCACTCTCACTGTCATTGTAACTCTCAAAGTCACTTTCACTGTCACTGTAACTCTCACTGTCACTCTCATTGTCACTGTAACTCTCATTGTCGCTCTCACTGTCACTGTCACTCTCACTATCACTGTAACTCTCATTGTCGCTCTCACTGTCACTGTAACTCTCATTGTCGCTCTCACTCTCACTGTAACTCTCATTGTCAATCTCACTCTCACTGTCACTCTCACTGTCACTCTCACTGTCACTGTAACTCTCACTGTCGCTCTCAGTATCACTGTAAATCTCACTGTCGCTCTCACTGTCACTTTTTACTCTCAGTGTCGCTCTCACTGTCACTGTAACTCTCGCTGTCACTCTCACTGTCACTTTAACTCTCATTGTCGCTCTCACTGTCACTGTAACTCTCATTGTCACTCTCACTGTCACTGTAAATCTCATTGTCGCTCTCACTGTCACTCTCACTGTCTATGTAACTCACACAGTCACTCTCACTGTCACTGTAACTCTCATTGTCACTGTCACTGTCACTCTCACTGTCACTGTAACTCTCACTGTTGCTCTCACTGTCACTGTAACTCTCATTGTCACTCTCACTGTCACTCGCACTGTCAATCTCACTGTCACTGTAACTGTCACTGTCACTCTCACTGTCATTGTAACTCTCACTGTTGCTCTCACTGTCACTCTCGCTGTCACTGTAACTCTCACTGTTGCTCTCACTGTCACTGTAACTCTCATTGTCACTCTCACTGTCATTGTAACTCTCAAAGTCACTTTCACTGTCACTGTAACTCTCACTGTCACTGTCATTGTCACTGTAACTCTCAATGTCGCTCTCACTGTCACTGTCACTCTCACTATCACTGTAACTCTCATTGTCGCTCTCACTGTCACTGTAACTCTCATTGTCGCTCTCACTCTCACTGTAACTCTCATTGTCAATCTCACTCTCACTGTCACTCTCACTGTCACTCTCACTGTCACTGTAACTCTCACTGTCGCTCTCAGTGTCACTGTAACTCTCACTGTCGCTCTCACTGTCACTTTTTACTCTCAGTGTCACTCTCACTGTCACTGTAACTCTCGCTGTCACTCTCACTGTCACTTTAACTCTCATTGTCGCTCTCACTGTCACTGTAACTCTCATTGTCACTCTCACTGTCACTGTAAATCTCATTGTCGCTCTCACTGTCACTCTCACTGTCTATGTAACTCACACAGTCACTCTCACTGTCACTGTAACTCTCATTGTCGCTGTCACTGTCACTCTCACTGTCACTGTAACTCTCATTGTCGCTCTCACTGTCACTGTAACTCTCATTGTCGCTCTCACTGTCACTCTCACTGTCACTGTAACTCTCAAACTAACTCTCAATGTCACTGTAACTCTCACTGTTGCTCTCACTGTAACTCTCGCTGTCACTGTAACTCTCACTGTCACTCTCACTGTCACTGTAACTCTCATTGTCGCTCTCACTGTCACTCTCACTGTCACTCTCACTGTCACTGAAACTCTCAATGTCACTGTCACTGTCACTGTAACTGTCATTGTCACTCTCACTGTCACTGTAACTCTCAGTGTCACTGTAAATCTCATTGACGCTCTCACTGTCACTGTAACTCTCACTGCCACTCTCACTGTCACTGTCAATCTCTCTATCACTTTCACTGTCACTGTAACTCTCATTGTCACTCTCAATGTCACTATAACTCGAATTGTCGCTCTCACTGTCACTGTAACTCTCATTGTCGCTCTCACTGTCACTGCAACTCTCATTGTCACTCTCACTGTCACTGTAACTCTCATTGTCGCTCTCACTGTAACTCTCACTGTCACTGTAACTCACATTGTCGCTCTCACTGTCACTGTAACTCTCACTGTCACTCTCACTGTCACTTTAACTCTCATTGTCGCTCTCACTGTCACTGTAACTCTCATTGTCACTCTCACTGTCACTGTAAATCTCATTGTCGCTCTCACTGTCACTCTCACTGTCTATGTAACTCTCACTGTCACTCTCACTGTCACTGTAACTCTCATTGTCGCTGTCACTGTCACTCTCACTGTCACTGTAACTCTCATTTTCGCTGTCACTGTCACTGTAAGTCTCATTGTCGCTCTCACTGTCACTGTAACTCTCATTGTCGCTCTCACTGTCACTGTAACTCTCACTGTCACTGTAACTCATTGTCGCTCTCACTGTCACTCTCACTGTCAATCTCACTGTCACTGTAACTGTCACTCTCACTCTCACTGTCACTGTAACTCTCACTGTTGCTCTCACTGTCACTCTCGCTGTCACTGTAACTCTCACTGTTGCTCTCACTGTCACTGTAACTCTCATTGTCACTCTCACTGTCATTGTAACTCTCAAAGTCACTCTCACTGTCACTGTAACTCTCAATGTCGCTCTCACTGTCACTGTAACTCTCATTGTCACTCTCACTGTCATTGTAACTCTCAAAGTCACTTTCACTGTCACTGTAACTCTCACTGTCACTCTCATTGTCACTGTAACTCTCATTGTCGCTCTCACTGTCACTGTCACTCTCACTATCACTGTAACTCTCATTGTCGCTCTCACTGTCACTGTAACTCTCATTGTCGCTCTCACTCTCACTGTAACTCTCATTGTCAATCTCACTCTCACTTTCACTCTCACTGTCACTCTCACTGTCACTGTAACTCTCACTGTCGCTCTCAGTGTCACTGTAAATCTCACTGTCGCTCTCACTGTCACTTTTTACTCTCAGTGTCGCTCTCACTGTCACTGTAACTCTCGCTGTCACTCTCACTGTCACTTTAACTCTCATTGTCGCTCTCACTGTCACTGTAACTCTCATTGTCACTCTCACTGTCACTGTAAATCTCATTGTCGCTCTCACTGTCACTCTCACTGTCTATGTAACTCACACAGTCACTCTCACTGTCACTGTAACTCTCATTGTCGCTCTCACTGTCACTGTAACTCTCATTGTCGCTCTCACTGTCACTCTAACTGTCACTGTAACTCTCAAACTAACTCTCAATGTCGCTGTAACTCTCACTGTTGCTCTCACTGTAACTCTCGCTGTCACGGTAACTCTCACTGTCACTCTCACTGTCACTGTAACTCTCATTGTCGCTCTCACTGTCACTCTCACTGTCACTCTCACTGTCACTGAAACTCTCAATGTCACTGTCACTGTCACTGTAACTGTCATTGTCACTCTCACTGTCACTGTAACTCTCAGTGTCACTGTAAATCTCATTGACGCTCTCATTGTCACTGTAACTCTCACTGCCACTCTCACTGTCACTGTCAATCTCACTGTCACTCTCACTGTCACTGTAACTCTCATTGTCACTCTCACTGTCACTATAACTCTCATTGTCGCTCTCACTGTCACTGTAATTCTCATTGTCGCTCTCACTGTCACTGCAACTCTCATTGTCACTCTCACTGTCACTGTGACTCACATTGTCGCTCTCACTGTAACTCTCACTGTCACTGTAACTCACATTGTCGCTCTCACTGTCACTGTAACTCTCACTGTCAC
The DNA here is from genome assembly GCA_026770705.1 of Isurus oxyrinchus. NCBI lineage: Eukaryota > Metazoa > Chordata > Chondrichthyes > Lamniformes > Lamnidae > Isurus > Isurus oxyrinchus. The sequence continues at coordinate 493,214 of JANJGN010000415.1, forward strand.
TCTCACTGTCACTTTAACTCTCATTGTCGCTCTCACTGTCACTGTAACTCTCATTGTCACTCTCACTGTCACTGTAACTCTCACTGTCACTCTCACTGTCACTTTAACTCTCATTGTCGCTCTCACTGTCACTGTAACTCTCATTGTCACTCTCACTGTCACTGTAAATCTCATTGTCGCTCTCACTGTCACTCTCACTGTCTATGTAACTCTCACTGTCACTCTCACTGTCACTGTAACTCTCATTGTCGCTGTCACTGTCACTCTCACTGTCACTGTAACTCTCATTTTCGCTGTCACTGTCACTGTAAGTCTCATTGTCGCTCTCACTGTCACTGTAACTCTCATTGTCGCTCTCACTGTCACTGTAACTCTCACTGTCACTGTAACTCATTGTCGCTCTCACTGTCACTCTCACTGTCAATCTCACTGTCACTGTAACTGTCACTGTCACTCTCACTGTCACTGTAACTCTCACTGTTGCTCTCACTGTCACTCTCGATGTCACTGCAACTCTCACTGTTGCTCTCACTGTCACTGTAACTCTCATTGTCACTCTCAATGTCATTGTAACTCTCAAAGTCACTCTCACTGTCACTGTAACTCTCAATGTCGCTCTCACTGTCACTGTAACTCTCATTGTCACTCTCACTGTCATTGTAACTCTCAAAGTCACTTTCACTGTCACTGTAACTCTCACTGTCACTCTCATTGTCACTGTAACTCTCATTGTCGCTCTCACTGTCACTGTCACTCTCACGATCACTGTAACTCTCATTGTCGCTCTCACTGTCACTGTAACTCTCATTGTCGCTCTCACTCTCACTGTAACTCTCATTGTCAATCTCACTCTCACTGTCACTCTCACTGTCACTCTCACTGTCACTGTAACTCTCACTGTCGCTCTCAGTGTCACTGTAAATCTCACTGTCGCTCTCACTGTCACTTTTTACTCTCAGTGTCGCTCTCACTGTCACTGTAACTCTCGCTGTCACTCTCACTGTCACTTTAACTCTCATTGTCGCTCTCACTGTCACTGTAACTCTCATTGTCACTCTCACTGTCACTGTAAATCTCATTGTCGCTCTCACTGTCACTCTCACTGTCTATGTAACTCACACAGTCACTCTCACTGTCACTGTAACTCTCATTGTCGCTGTCACTGTCACTCTCACTGTCACTGTAACTCTCATTGTCGCTCTCACTGTCACTGTAACTCTCATTGTCGCTCTCACTGTCACTCTAACTGTCACTGTAACTCTCAAACTAACTCTCAATGTCACTGTAACTCTCACTGTTGCTCTCACTGTAACTCACGGTGTCACTGTAACTCTCACTGTCACTCTCACTGTCACTGTAACTCTCATTGTCGCTCTCACTGTCACTCTCACTGTCACTCTCACTGTCACTGAAACTCTCAATGTCACTGTCACTGTCACTGTAACTGTCATTGTCACTCTCACTGTCACTGTAACTCTCAGTGTCACTGTAAATCTCATTGACGCTCTCATTGTCACTGTAACTCTCACTGCCACTCTCACTGTCACTGTCAATCTCACTGTCACTCTCACTGTCACTGTAACTCTCATTGTCACTCTCACTGTCACTATAACTCTCATTGTCGCTCTCACTGTCACTGTAATTCTCATTGTCGCTCTCACTGTCACTGCAACTCTCATTGTCACTCTCACTGTCACTGTAACTCACATTGTCGCTCTCACTGTAACTCTCACTGTGACTGTAACTCACATTGTCGCTCTCACTGTCACTGTAACTCTCACTGTCACTCTCACTGTCACTTTAACTCTCATTGTCGCTCTCACTGTCACTGTAACTCTCATTGTCACTCTCACTGTCACTGTAAATCTCATTGTCGCTCTCACTGTCACTCTCACTGTCTATGTAACTCTCACTGTCACTCTCACTGTCACTGTAACTCTCATTGTCGCTGTCACTGTCACTCTCACTGTCACTGTAACTCTCATTTTCGCTGTCACTGTCACTGTAAGTCTCATTGTCGCTCTCACTGTCACTGTAACTCTCATTGTCGCTCTCACTGTCACTGTAACTCTCACTGTCACTGTAAATCTCATTGTCGCTCTCACTGTCAGTCTCACTGTCAATCTCACTGTCACTGTAACTGTCACTGTCACTCTCACTGTCACTGTAACTCTCACTGTTGCTCTCACTGTCACTCTCGCTGTCACTGTAACTCTCACTGTCACTGTAACTCTCAAACTAACTCTCAATGTCACTGTAACTCTCACTGTTGCTCTCACTGTAACTCTCGCTGTCACTGTAACTCTCACTGTCACTCTCACTGTCACTGTAACTCTCATTGTCGCTCTCACTGTCACTCTCACTGTCACTGAAACTCTCAATGTCACTGTCACTGTCACTGTAACTGTCATTGTCGCTCTCACTGTCACTGTAACTCTCAGTGTCACTGTAAATGTCATTGACGCTCTCACTGTCACTGTAACTCTCACTGCCACTCTCACTGTCACTGTCAATCTCTCTATCACTCTCACTGTCACTGTAACTCTCATTGTCACTCTCACTGTCACTATAACTCTCATTGTCGCTCTCACTGTCACTGTAACTCTCATTGTCGCTCTCACTGTCACTGCAACTCTCATTGTCACTCCCACTGTCACTGTAACTCTCATTGTCGCTCTCACTGTAACTCTCACTGTCACTGTAACTCACATTGTCGCTCTCACTGTCACTGTAACTCTCACTGTCACTCTCACTGTCACTTTAACTCTCATTGTCGCTCTCACTGTCACTGTAACTCTCATTGTGACTCTCACTGTCACTGTAAATCTCATTGTCGCTCTCACTGTCACTCTCACTGTCTATGTAACTCTCACTGTCACTCTCACTGTCACTGTAACTCTCATTGTCGCTGTCACTGTCACTCTCACTGTCACTGTAACTCTCATTTTCGCTGTCACTGTCACTGTAAGTCTCATTGTCGCTCTCACTGTCACTGTAACTCTCATTGTCGCTCTCACTGTCACTGTAACTCTCACTGTCACTGTAACTCTCATTGTCGCTCTCACTGTCACTCTCACTGTCAATCTCACTGTCACTGTAACTGTCACTGTCACTCTCACTGTCACTGTAACTCTCACTGTTGCTCTCACTGTCACTCTCGCTGTCACTGTAACTATCACTGTTGCTCTCACTGTCACTGTAACACTCATTGTCACTCTCACTGTCATTGTAACTCTCAAAGTCACTCTCACTGTCACTGTAACTCTCAATGTCGCTCTCACTGTCACTGTAACTCTCATTGTCACTCTCACTGTCATTGTAACTCTCAAAGTCACTTTCACTGTCACTGTAACTCTCACTGTCACTCTCATTGTCACTGTAACTCTCATTGTCGCTCTCACTGTCACTGTCACTCTCACTATCACTGTAACTCTCATTGTCGCTCTCACTGTCACTGTAACTCTCATTGTCGCTCTCACTCTCACTGTAACTCTCATTGTCAATCTCACTCTCACTGTCACTCTCACTGTCACTCTCACTGTCACTGTAACTCTCACTGTCGCTCTCAGTATCACTGTAAATCTCACTGTCGCTCTCACTGTCACTTTTTACTCTCAGTGTCGCTCTCACTGTCACTGTAACTCTCGCTGTCACTCTCACTGTCACTTTAACTCTCATTGTCGCTCTCACTGTCACTGTAACTCTCATTGTCACTCTCACTGTCACTGTAAATCTCATTGTCGCTCTCACTGTCACTCTCACTGTCTATGTAACTCACACAGTCACTCTCACTGTCACTGTAACTCTCATTGTCACTGTCACTGTCACTCTCACTGTCACTGTAACTCTCACTGTTGCTCTCACTGTCACTGTAACTCTCATTGTCACTCTCACTGTCACTCGCACTGTCAATCTCACTGTCACTGTAACTGTCACTGTCACTCTCACTGTCATTGTAACTCTCACTGTTGCTCTCACTGTCACTCTCGCTGTCACTGTAACTCTCACTGTTGCTCTCACTGTCACTGTAACTCTCATTGTCACTCTCACTGTCATTGTAACTCTCAAAGTCACTTTCACTGTCACTGTAACTCTCACTGTCACTGTCATTGTCACTGTAACTCTCAATGTCGCTCTCACTGTCACTGTCACTCTCACTATCACTGTAACTCTCATTGTCGCTCTCACTGTCACTGTAACTCTCATTGTCGCTCTCACTCTCACTGTAACTCTCATTGTCAATCTCACTCTCACTGTCACTCTCACTGTCACTCTCACTGTCACTGTAACTCTCACTGTCGCTCTCAGTGTCACTGTAACTCTCACTGTCGCTCTCACTGTCACTTTTTACTCTCAGTGTCACTCTCACTGTCACTGTAACTCTCGCTGTCACTCTCACTGTCACTTTAACTCTCATTGTCGCTCTCACTGTCACTGTAACTCTCATTGTCACTCTCACTGTCACTGTAAATCTCATTGTCGCTCTCACTGTCACTCTCACTGTCTATGTAACTCACACAGTCACTCTCACTGTCACTGTAACTCTCATTGTCGCTGTCACTGTCACTCTCACTGTCACTGTAACTCTCATTGTCGCTCTCACTGTCACTGTAACTCTCATTGTCGCTCTCACTGTCACTCTCACTGTCACTGTAACTCTCAAACTAACTCTCAATGTCACTGTAACTCTCACTGTTGCTCTCACTGTAACTCTCGCTGTCACTGTAACTCTCACTGTCACTCTCACTGTCACTGTAACTCTCATTGTCGCTCTCACTGTCACTCTCACTGTCACTCTCACTGTCACTGAAACTCTCAATGTCACTGTCACTGTCACTGTAACTGTCATTGTCACTCTCACTGTCACTGTAACTCTCAGTGTCACTGTAAATCTCATTGACGCTCTCACTGTCACTGTAACTCTCACTGCCACTCTCACTGTCACTGTCAATCTCTCTATCACTTTCACTGTCACTGTAACTCTCATTGTCACTCTCAATGTCACTATAACTCGAATTGTCGCTCTCACTGTCACTGTAACTCTCATTGTCGCTCTCACTGTCACTGCAACTCTCATTGTCACTCTCACTGTCACTGTAACTCTCATTGTCGCTCTCACTGTAACTCTCACTGTCACTGTAACTCACATTGTCGCTCTCACTGTCACTGTAACTCTCACTGTCACTCTCACTGTCACTTTAACTCTCATTGTCGCTCTCACTGTCACTGTAACTCTCATTGTCACTCTCACTGTCACTGTAAATCTCATTGTCGCTCTCACTGTCACTCTCACTGTCTATGTAACTCTCACTGTCACTCTCACTGTCACTGTAACTCTCATTGTCGCTGTCACTGTCACTCTCACTGTCACTGTAACTCTCATTTTCGCTGTCACTGTCACTGTAAGTCTCATTGTCGCTCTCACTGTCACTGTAACTCTCATTGTCGCTCTCACTGTCACTGTAACTCTCACTGTCACTGTAACTCATTGTCGCTCTCACTGTCACTCTCACTGTCAATCTCACTGTCACTGTAACTGTCACTCTCACTCTCACTGTCACTGTAACTCTCACTGTTGCTCTCACTGTCACTCTCGCTGTCACTGTAACTCTCACTGTTGCTCTCACTGTCACTGTAACTCTCATTGTCACTCTCACTGTCATTGTAACTCTCAAAGTCACTCTCACTGTCACTGTAACTCTCAATGTCGCTCTCACTGTCACTGTAACTCTCATTGTCACTCTCACTGTCATTGTAACTCTCAAAGTCACTTTCACTGTCACTGTAACTCTCACTGTCACTCTCATTGTCACTGTAACTCTCATTGTCGCTCTCACTGTCACTGTCACTCTCACTATCACTGTAACTCTCATTGTCGCTCTCACTGTCACTGTAACTCTCATTGTCGCTCTCACTCTCACTGTAACTCTCATTGTCAATCTCACTCTCACTTTCACTCTCACTGTCACTCTCACTGTCACTGTAACTCTCACTGTCGCTCTCAGTGTCACTGTAAATCTCACTGTCGCTCTCACTGTCACTTTTTACTCTCAGTGTCGCTCTCACTGTCACTGTAACTCTCGCTGTCACTCTCACTGTCACTTTAACTCTCATTGTCGCTCTCACTGTCACTGTAACTCTCATTGTCACTCTCACTGTCACTGTAAATCTCATTGTCGCTCTCACTGTCACTCTCACTGTCTATGTAACTCACACAGTCACTCTCACTGTCACTGTAACTCTCATTGTCGCTCTCACTGTCACTGTAACTCTCATTGTCGCTCTCACTGTCACTCTAACTGTCACTGTAACTCTCAAACTAACTCTCAATGTCGCTGTAACTCTCACTGTTGCTCTCACTGTAACTCTCGCTGTCACGGTAACTCTCACTGTTACTCTCACTGTCACTGTAACTCTCATTGTCGCTCTCACTGTCACTCTCACTGTCACTCTCACTGTCACTGAAACTCTCAATGTCACTGTCACTGTCACTGTAACTGTCATTGTCACTCTCACTGTCACTGTAACTCTCAGTGTCACTGTAAATCTCATTGACGCTCTCATTGTCACTGTAACTCTCACTGCCACTCTCACTGTCACTGTCAATCTCACTGTCACTCTCACTGTCACTGTAACTCTCATTGTCACTCTCACTGTCACTATAACTCTCATTGTCGCTCTCACTGTCACTGTAATTCTCATTGTCGCTCTCACTGTCACTGCAACTCTCATTGTCACTCTCACTGTCACTGTGACTCACATTGTCGCTCTCACTGTAACTCTCACTGTCACTGTAACTCACATTGTCGCTCTCACTGTCACTGTAACTCTCACTGTCACTCTCACTGTCACTTTAACTCTCATTGTCGCTCTCACTGTCACTGTAACTCTCATTGTCACTCTCACTGTCACTGTAACTCTCACTGTCACTCTCACTGTCACTTTAACTCTCATTGTCGCTCTCACTGTCACTGTAACTCTCATTGTCACTCTCACTGTCACTGTAAATCTCATTGTCGCTCTCACTGTCACTCTCACTGTCTATGTAACTCTCACTGTCACTCTCACTGTCACTGTAACTCTCATTGTCGCTGTCACTGTCACTCTCACTGTCACTGTAACTCTCATTTTCGCTGTCACTGTCACTGTAAGTCTCATTGTCGCTCTCACTGTCACTGTAACTCTCATTGTCGCTCTCACTGTCACTGTAACTCTCACTGTCACTGTAACTCATTGTCGCTCTCACTGTCACTCTCACTGTCAATCTCACTGTCACTGTAACTGTCACTGTCACTCTCACTGTCACTGTAACTCTCACTGTTGCTCTCACTGTCACTCTCGATGTCACTGCAACTCTCACTGTTGCTCTCACTGTCACTGTAACTCTCATTGTCACTCTCAATGTCATTGTAACTCTCAAAGTCACTCTCACTGTCACTGTAACTCTCAATGTCGCTCTCACTGTCACTGTAACTCTCATTGTCACTCTCACTGTCATTGTAACTCTCAAAGTCACTTTCACTGTCACTGTAACTCTCACTGTCACTCTCACTGTCACTGTAACTCTCACTGTCACTCTCACTGTCACTTTAACTCTCATTGTCGCTCTCACTGTCACTGTAACTCTCATTGTCACTCTCACTGTCACTGTAAATCTCATTGTCGCTCTCACTGTCACTCTCACTGTCTATGTAACTCACACAGTCACTCTCACTGTCACTGTAACTCTCATTGTCGCTCTCACTGTCACTGTAACTCTCATTGTCGCTCTCACTGTCACTCTAACTGTCACTGTAACTCTCAAACTAACTCTCAATGTCGCTGTAACTCTCACTGTTGCTCTCACTGTAACTCTCGCTGTCACGGTAACTCTCACTGTCACTCTCACTGTCACTGTAACTCTCATTGTCGCTCTCACTGTCACTCTCACTGTCACTCTCACTGTCACTGAAACTCTCAATGTCACTGTCACTGTCACTGTAACTGTCATTGTCACTCTCACTGTCACTGTAACTCTCAGTGTCACTGTAAATCTCATTGACGCTCTCATTGTCACTGTAACTCTCACTGCCACTCTCACTGTCACTGTCAATCTCACAGTCACTCTCACTGTCACTGTAACTCTCATTGTCACTCTCACTGTCACTATAACTCTCATTGTCGCTCTCACTGTCACTGTAATTCTCATTGTCGCTCTCACTGTCACTGCAACTCTCATTGTCACTCTCACTGTCACTGTGACTCACATTGTCGCTCTCACTGTAACTCTCACTGTCACTGTAACTCACATTGTCGCTCTCACTGTCACTGTAACTCTCACTGTCACTCTCACTGTCACTTTAACTCTCATTGTCGCTCTCACTGTCACTGTAACTCTCATTGTCACTCTCACTGTCACTGTAACTCTCACTGTCACTCTCACTGTCACTTTAACTCTCATTGTCGCTCTCACTGTCACTGTAACTCTCATTGTCACTCTCACTGTCACTGTAAATCTCATTGTCGCTCTCACTGTCACTCTCACTGTCTATGTAACTCTCACTGTCACTCTCACTGTCACTGTAACTCTCATTGTCGCTGTCACTGTCACTCTCACTGTCACTGTAACTCTCATTTTCGCTGTCACTGTCACTGTAAGTCTCATTGTCGCTCTCACTGTCACTGTAACTCTCATTGTCGCTCTCACTGTCACTGTAACTCTCACTGTCACTGTAACTCATTGTCGCTCTCACTGTCACTCTCACTGTCAATCTCACTGTCACTGTAACTGTCACTGTCACTCTCACTGTCACTGTAACTCTCACTGTTGCTCTCACTGTCACTCTCGATGTCACTGCAACTCTCACTGTTGCTCTCACTGTCACTGTAACTCTCATTGTCACTCTCAATGTCATTGTAACTCTCAAAGTCACTCTCACTGTCACTGTAACTCTCAATGTCGCTCTCACTGTCACTGTAACTCTCATTGTCACTCTCACTGTCATTGTAACTCTCAAAGTCACTTTCACTGTCACTGTAACTCTCACTGTCACTCTCATTGTCACTGTAACTCTCATTGTCGCTCTCACTGTCACTGTCACTCTCACGATCACTGTAACTCTCATTGTCGCTCTCACTGTCACTGTAACTCTCATTGTCGCTCTCACTCTCACTGTAACTCTCATTGTCAATCTCACTCTCACTGTCACTCTCACTGTCACTCTCACTGTCACTGTAACTCTCACTGTCGCTCTCAGTGTCACTGTAAATCTCACTGTCGCTCTCACTGTCACTTTTTACTCTCAGTGTCGCTCTCACTGTCACTGTAACTCTCGCTGTCACTCTCACTGTCACTTTAACTCTCATTGTCGCTCTCACTGTCACTGTAACTCTCATTGTCACTCTCACTGTCACTGTAAATCTCATTGTCGCTCTCACTGTCACTCTCACTGTCTATGTAACTCACACAGTCACTCTCACTGTCACTGTAACTCTCATTGTCGCTGTCACTGTCACTCTCACTGTCACTGTAACTCTCATTGTCGCTCTCACTGTCACTGTAACTCTCATTGTCGCTCTCACTGTCACTCTAACTGTCACTGTAACTCTCAAACTAACTCTCAATGTCACTGTAACTCTCACTGTTGCTCTCACTGTAACTCACGGTGTCACTGTAACTCTCACTGTCACTCTCACTGTCACTGTAACTCTCATTGTCGCTCTCACTGTCACTCTCACTGTCACTCTCACTGTCACTGAAACTCTCAATGTCACTGTCACTGTCACTGTAACTGTCATTGTCACTCTCACTGTCACTGTAACTCTCAGTGTCACTGTAAATCTCATTGACGCTCTCATTGTCACTGTAACTCTCACTGCCACTCTCACTGTCACTGTCAATCTCACTGTCACTCTCACTGTCACTGTAACTCTCATTGTCACTCTCACTGTCACTATAACTCTCATTGTCGCTCTCACTGTCACTGTAATTCTCATTGTCGCTCTCACTGTCACTGCAACTCTCATTGTCACTCTCACTGTCACTGTAACTCACATTGTCGCTCTCACTGTAACTCTCACTGTGACTGTAACTCACATTGTCGCTCTCACTGTCACTGTAACTCTCACTGTCACTCTCACTGTCACTTTAACTCTCATTGTCGCTCTCACTGTCACTGTAACTCTCATTGTCACTCTCACTGTCACTGTAAATCTCATTGTCGCTCTCACTGTCACTCTCACTGTCTATGTAACTCTCACTGTCACTCTCACTGTCACTGTAACTCTCATTGTCGCTGTCACTGTCACTCTCACTGTCACTGTAACTCTCATTTTCGCTGTCACTGTCACTGTAAGTCTCATTGTCGCTCTCACTGTCACTGTAACTCTCATTGTCGCTCTCACTGTCACTGTAACTCTCACTGTCACTGTAAATCTCATTGTCGCTCTCACTGTCAGTCTCACTGTCAATCTCACTGTCACTGTAACTGTCACTGTCACTCTCACTGTCACTGTAACTCTCACTGTTGCTCTCACTGTCACTCTCGCTGTCACTGTAACTCTCACTGTCACTGTAACTCTCAAACTAACTCTCAATGTCACTGTAACTCTCACTGTTGCTCTCACTGTAACTCTCGCTGTCACTGTAACTCTCACTGTCACTCTCACTGTCACTGTAACTCTCATTGTCGCTCTCACTGTCACTCTCACTGTCACTCTCACTGTCACTGAAACTCTCAATGTCACTGTCACTGTCACTGTAACTGTCATTGTCACTCTCACTGTCACTGTAACTCTCAGTGTCACTGTAAATCTCATTGACGCTCTCATTGTCACTGTAACTCTCACTGCCACTCTCACTGTCACTGTCAATCTCACTGTCACTCTCACTGTCACTGTAACTCTCATTGTCACTCTCACTGTCACTATAACTCTCATTGTCGCTCTCACTGTCACTGTAACTCTCATTGTCACTCTCACTGTCATTGTAACTCTCAAAGTCACTCTCACTGTCACTGTAACTCTCAATGTCGCTCTCACTGTCACTGTAACTCTCATTGTCACTCTCACTGTCATTGTAACTCTCAAAGTCACTTTCACTGTCACTGTAACTCTCACTGTCACTCTCATTGTCACTGTAACTCTCATTGTCGCTCTCACTGTCACTGTCACTCTCACTATCACTGTAACTCTCATTGTCGCTCTCACTGTCACTGTAACTCTCATTGTCGCTCTCACTCTCACTGTAACTCTCATTGTCAATCTCACTCTCACTGTCACTCTCACTGTCACTCTCACTGTCACTGTAACTCTCACTGTCGCTCTCAGTGTCACTGTAACTCTCACTGTCGCTCTCACTGTCACTTTTTACTCTCAGTGTCGCTCTCACTGTCACTGTAACTCTCGCTGTCACCCTCACTGTCACTTTAACTCTCATTGTCGCTCTCACTGTCACTGTAACTCTCATTGTCACTCTCACTGTCACTGTAAATCTCATTGTCGCTCTCACTGTATCTCTCACTGTCTATGTAACTCACACAGTCACTCTCACTGTCCCTGTAACTCTCATTGTCGCTGTCACTGTCACTCTCACTGTCACTGTAACTCTCATTGTCGCTCTCACTGTCACTGTAACTCTCATTGTCGCTCTCACTGTCACTCTCACTGTCACTGTAACTCTCAAACTAACTCTCAATGTCACTGTAACTCTCACTGTTGCTCTCACTGTAACTCTCGCTGTCACTGTAACTCTCACTGTCACTCTCACTGTCACTGTAACTCTCATTGTCGCTCTCACTGTCACTCTCACTGTCACTCTCACTGTCACTGAAACTCTCAATGTCACTGTCACTGTCACTGTAACTGTCATTGTCGCTCTCACTGTCACTGTAACTCTCAGTGTCACTGTAAATGTCATTGACGCTCTCACTGTCACTGTAACTCTCACTGCCACTCTCACTGTCACTGTCAATCTCTCTATCACTCTCACTGTCACTGTAACTCTCATTGTCACTCTCACTGTCACTATAACTCTCATTGTCGCTCTCACTGTCACTGTAACTCTCATTGTCGCTCTCACTGTCACTGCAACTCTCATTGTCACTCTCACTGTCACTGTAACTCTCATTGTCGCTCTCACTGTAACTCTCACTGTCACTGTAACTCACATTGTCGCTCTCACTGTCACTGTAACTCTCACTGTCACTCTCACTGTCACTGTAACTCTCATTGTCACTCTCACTGTCATTGTAACTCTCAAAGTCACTTTCACTGTCACTGTAACTCTCACTGTCACTCTCATTGTCACTGTAACTCTCATTGTCGCTCTCACTGTCACTGTCACTCTCACTATCACTGTAACTCTCATTGTCGCTCTCACTGTCACTGTAACTCTCATTGTCGCTCTCACTCTCACTGTAACTCTCATTGTCAATCTCACTCTCACTGTCACTCTCACTGTCACTCTCACTGTCACTGTAACTCTCACTGTCGCTCTCAGTGTCACTGTAACTCTCACTGTCGCTCTCACTGTCACTTTTTACTCTCAGTGTCGCTCTCACTGTCACTGTAACTCTCGCTGTCACCCTCACTGTCACTTTAACTCTCATTGTCGCTCTCACTGTCACTGTAACTCTCATTGTCACTCTCACTGTCACTGTAAATCTCATTGTCGCTCTCACTGTATCTCTCACTGTCTATGTAACTCACACAGTCACTCTCACTGTCCCTGTAACTCTCATTGTCGCTGTCACTGTCACTCTCACTGTCACTGTAACTCTCATTGTCGCTCTCACTGTCACTGTAACTCTCATTGTCGCTCTCACTGTCACTCTCACTGTCACTGTAACTCTCAAACTAACTCTCAATGTCACTGTAACTCTCACTGTTGCTCTCACTGTAACTCTCGCTGTCACTGTAACTCTCACTGTCACTCTCACTGTCACTGTAACTCTCATTGTCGCTCTCACTGTCACTCTCACTGTCACTCTCACTGTCACTGAAACTCTCAATGTCACTGTCACTGTCACTGTAACTGTCATTGTCGCTCTCACTGTCACTGTAACTCTCAGTGTCACTGTAAATCTCATTGACGCTCTCACTGTCACTGTAACTCTCACTGCCACTCTCACTGTCACTGTCAATCTCTCTATCACTCTCACTGTCACTGTAACTCTCATTGTCACTCTCACTGTCACTATAACTCTCATTGTCGCTCTCACTGTCACTGTAACTCTCATTGTCGCTCTCACTGTCACTGCAACTCTCATTGTCACTCTCACTGTCACTGTAACTCTCATTGTCGCTCTCACTGTAACTCTCACTGTCACTGTAACTCACATTGTCGCTCTCACTGTCACTGTAACTCTCACTGTCACTCTCACTGTCACTTTAACTCTCATTGTCGCTCTCACTGTCACTGTAACTCTCATTGTCACTCTCACTGTCACTGTAAATCTCATTGTCGCTCTCACTGTCACACTCACTGTCTATGTAACTCTCACTGTCACTCTCACTGTCACTGTAACTCTCATTGTCGCTGTCACTGTCACTCTCACTGTCACTGTAACTCTCATTTTCGCTGTCACTGTCACTGTAAGTCTCATTGTCGCTCTCACTGTCACTGTAACTCTCATTGTCGCTCTCACTGTCACTGTAACTCTCACTGTCACTGTAACTCTCATTGTCGCTCTCACTGTCACTCTCACTGTCAATCTCACTGTCACTGTAACTGTCACTGTCACTCTCACTGTCACTGTAACTCTCACTGTTGCTCTCACTGTCACTCTCGCTGTCACTGTAACTCTCACTGTTGCTCTCACTGTCACTGTAACACTCATTGTCACTCTCACTGTCATTGTAACTCTCAAAGTCACTCTCACTGTCACTGTAACTCTCAATGTCGCTCTCACTGTCACTGTAACTCTCATTGTCACTCTCACTGTCATTGTAACTCCCAAAGTCACTTTCACTGTCACTGTAACTCTCACTGTCACTCTCATTGTCACTGTAACTCTCATTGTCGCCCTCACTGTCACTGTCACTCTCACTATCACTGTAACTCTCATTGTCGCTCTCACTGTCACTGTAACTCTCATTGTCGCTCTCAGTCTCACTGTAACTCTCATTGTCAATCTCACTCTCACTGTCACTCTCACTGTCACTCTCACTGTCACTGTAACTCTCACTGTCGCTCTCAGTGTCACTGTAAATCTCACTGTCGCTCTCACTGTCACTTTTTACTCTCAGTGTCGCTCTCACTGTCACTGTAACTCTCGCTGTCACTCTCACTGTCACTTTAACTCTCATTGTCGCTCTCACTGTCACTGTAACTCTCATTGTCACTCTCACTGTCACTGTAAATCTCATTGTCGCTCTCACTGTCACTCTCACTGTCTATGTAACTCACACAGTCACTCTCACTGTCACTGTAACTCTCATTGTCACTGTCACTGTCACTCTCACTGTCACTGTAACTCTCACTGTTGCTCTCACTGTCAATGTAACTCTCATTGTCACTCTCACTGTCACTCTCACTGTCAATCTCACTGTCACTGTAACTGTCACTGTCACTCTCACTGTCACTGTAACTCTCACTGTTGCTCTCACTGTCACTCTCGCTGTCACTGTAACTCTCACTGTTGCTCTCACTGTCACTGTAACTCTCATTGTCACTCTCACTGTCATTGTAACTCTCAAAGTCACTTTCACTGTCACTGTAACTCTCACTGTCACTCTCATTGTCACTGTAACTCTCATTGTCGCTCTCACTGTCACTGTCACTCTCACTATCACTGTAACTCTCATTGTCGCTCTCACTGTCACTGTAACTCTCATTGTCGCTCTCACTCTCACTGTAACTCTCATTGTCAATCTCACTCTCACTGTCACTCTCACTGTCACTCTCACTGTCACTGTAACTCTCACTGTCGCTCTCAGTGTCACTGTAACTCTCACTGTCACTCTCACTGTCACTTTAACTCTCATTGTCGCTCTCACTGTCACTGTAACTCTCATTGTCACTCTCACTGTCACTGTAAATCTCATTGTCGCTCTCACTGTCACACTCACTGTCTATGTAACTCTCACTGTCACTCTCACTGTCACTGTAACTCTCATTGTCGCTGTCACTGTCACTCTCACTGTCACTGTAACTCTCATTTTCGCTGTCACTGTCACTGTAAGTCTCATTGTCGCTCTCACTGTCACTGTAACTCTCATTGTCGCTCTCACTGTCACTGTAACTCTCACTGTCACTGTAACTCTCATTGTCGCTCTCACTGTCACTCTCACTGTCAATCTCACTGTCACTGTAACTGTCACTGTCACTCTCACTGTCACTGTAACTCTCACTGTTGCTCTCACTGTCACTCTCGCTGTCACTGTAACTCTCACTGTTGCTCTCACTGTCACTGTAACACTCATTGTCACTCTCACTGTCATTGTAACTCTCAAAGTCACTCTCACTGTCACTGTAACTCTCAATGTCGCTCTCACTGTCACTGTAACTCTCATTGTCACTCTCACTGTCATTGTAACTCCCAAAGTCACTTTCACTGTCACTGTAACTCTCACTGTCACTCTCATTGTCACTGTAACTCTCATTGTCGCCCTCACTGTCACTGTCACTCTCACTATCACTGTAACTCTCATTGTCGCTCTCACTGTCACTGTAACTCTCATTGTCGCTCTCAGTCTCACTGTAACTCTCATTGTCAATCTCACTCTCACTGTCACTCTCACTGTCACTCTCACTGTCACTGTAACTCTCACTGTCGCTCTCAGTGTCACTGTAAATCTCACTGTCGCTCTCACTGTCACTTTTTACTCTCAGTGTCGCTCTCACTGTCACTGTAACTCTCGCTGTCACTCTCACTGTCACTTTAACTCTCATTGTCGCTCTCACTGTCACTGTAACTCTCATTGTCACTCTCACTGTCACTGTAAATCTCATTGTCGCTCTCACTGTCACTCTCACTGTCTATGTAACTCACACAGTCACTCTCACTGTCACTGTAACTCTCATTGTCACTGTCACTGTCACTCTCACTGTCACTGTAACTCTCACTGTTGCTCTCACTGTCAATGTAACTCTCATTGTCACTCTCACTGTCACTCTCACTGTCAATCTCACTGTCACTGTAACTGTCACTGTCACTCTCACTGTCACTGTAACTCTCACTGTTGCTCTCACTGTCACTCTCGCTGTCACTGTAACTCTCACTGTTGCTCTCACTGTCACTGTAACTCTCATTGTCACTCTCACTGTCATTGTAACTCTCAAAGTCACTTTCACTGTCACTGTAACTCTCACTGTCACTCTCATTGTCACTGTAACTCTCATTGTCGCTCTCACTGTCACTGTCACTCTCACTATCACTGTAACTCTCATTGTCGCTCTCACTGTCACTGTAACTCTCATTGTCGCTCTCACTCTCACTGTAACTCTCATTGTCAATCTCACTCTCACTGTCACTCTCACTGTCACTCTCACTGTCACTGTAACTCTCACTGTCGCTCTCAGTGTCACTGTAACTCTCACTGTCGCTCTCACTGTCACTTTTTACTCTCAGTGTCGCTCTCACTGTCACTGTAACTCTCGCTGTCACTCTCACTGTCACTTTAACTCTCATTGTCGCTCTCACTGTCACTGTAACTCTCATTGTCACTCTCACTGTCACTGTAAATCTCATTGTCGCTCTCACTGTCACTCTCACTGTCTATGTAACTCACACAGTCACTCTCACTGTCACTGTAACTCTCATTGTCGCTGTCACTGTCACTCTCACTGTCACTGTAACTCTCATTGTCGCTCTCACTGTCACTGTAACTCTCATTGTCGCTCTCACTGTCACTCTCACTGTCACTGTAACTCTCAAACTAACTCTCAATGTCACTGTAACTCTCACTGTTGCTCTCACTGTAACTCTCGCTGTCACTGTAACTCTCACTGTCACTCTCACTGTCACTGTAACTCTCATTGTCGCTCTCACTGTCACTCTCACTGTCACTCTCACTGTCACTGAAACTCTCAATGTCACTGTCATTGTCACTGTAACTGTCATTGTCACTCTCACTGTCACTGTAACTCTCAGTGTCACTGTAAATCTCATTGACGCTCTCACTGTCACTGTAACTCTCACTGCCACTCTCACTGTCACTGTCAATCTCTCTATCACTTTCACTGTCACTGTAACTCTCATTGTCACTCTCAATGTCACTATAGCTCTCATTGTCGCTCTCACTGTCACTGTAACTCTCATTGTCGCTCTCACTGTCACTGCAACTCTCATTGTCACTCTCACTGTCACTGTAACTCTCATTGTCGCTCTCACTGTAACTCTCACTGTCACTGTAACTCACATTGTCGCTCTCACTGTCACTGTAACTCTCACTGTCACTCTCACTGTCACTTTAACTCTCATTGTCGCTCTCACTGTCACTGTAACTCTCATTGTCACTCTCACTGTCACTGTAAATCTCATTGTCGCTCTGACTGTCACTCTCACTGTCTATGTAACTCTCACTGTCACTCTCACTGTCACTGTAACTCTCATTGTCGCTGTCACTGTCACTCTCACTGTCACTGTAACTCTCATTTTCGCTGTCACTGTCACTGTAAGTCTCATTGTCGCTCTCACTGTCACTGTAACTCTCATTGTCGCTCTCACTGTCACTGTAACTCTCACTGTCACTGTAACTCATTGTCGCTCTCACTGTCACTCTCACTTCAATCTCACTGTCACTGTAACTGTCACTGTCACTCTCACTGTCACTGTAACTCTCACTGTTGCTCTCACTGTCACTCTCGCTGTCACTGTAACTCTCACTGTTGCTCTCACTGTCACTGTAACTCTCATTGTCACTCTCACTGTCATTGTAACTCTCAAAGTCACTCTCACTGTCACTGTAACTCTCAATGTCGCTCTCACTGTCACTGTAACTCTCATTGTCACTCTCACTGTCATTGTAACTCTCTAAGTCACTTTCACTGTCACTGTAACTCTCACTGTCACTCTCATTGTCACTGTAACTCTCATTGTCGCTCTCACTGTCACTGTCACTCTCACTATCACTGTAACTCTCATTGTCGCTCTCACTGTCACTGTAACTCTCATTGTCGCTCTCACTCTCACTGTAACTCTCATTGTCAATCTCACTCTCACTGTCACTCTCACTGTCACTCTCACTGTCACTGTAACTCTCACTGTCGCTCTCAGTGTCACTGTAAATCTCACTGTCGCTCTCACTGTCACTTTTTACTCTCAGTGTCGCTCTCACTGTCACTGTAACTCTCGCTGTCACTCTCACTGTCACTTTAACTCTCATTGTCGCTCTCACTGTCACTGTAACTCTCATTGTCACTCTCACTGTCACTGTAAATCTCATTGTCGCTCTCACTGTCACTCTCACTGTCTATGTAACTCACACAGTCACTCTCACTGTCACTGTAACTCTCATTGTCACTGTCACTGTCACTCTCACTGTCACTGTAACTCTCATTGTCGCTCTCACTGTCACTGTAACTCTCATTGTCGCTCTCACTGTCACTCTCACTGTCACTGTAACTCTCAAACTAACTCTCAATGTCACTGTAACTCTCACTGTTGCTCTCACTGTAACTCTCGCTGTCACTGTAACTCTCACTGTCACTCTCACTGTCACTGTAACTCTCATTGTCGCTCTCACTGTCACTCTCACTGTCACTCTCACTGTCACTGAAACTCTCAATGTCACTGTCACTGTCACTGTAACTGTCATTGTCACTCTCACTGTCACTGTAACTCTCAGTGTCACTGTAAATCTCATTGACGCTCTCATTGTCACTGTAACTCTCACTGCCACTCTCACTGTCACTGTCAATCTCACTGTCACTCTCACTGTCACTGTAACTCTCATTGTCACTCTCACTGTCACTATAACTCTCATTGTCGCTCTCACTGTCACTGTAATTCTCATTGTCGCTCTCACTGTCACTGCAACTCTCATTGTCACTCTCACTGTCACTGTAACTCACATTGTCGCTCTCACTGTAACTCTCACTGTCACTGTAACTCACATTGTGGCTCTCACTGTCACTGTAACTCTCACTGTCACTCTCACTGTCACTTTAACTCTCATTGTCGCTCTCACTGTCACTGTAACTCTCATTGTCACTCTCACTGTCACTGTAACACTCACTGTCACTCTCACTGTCACTTTAACTCTCATTGTCGCTCTCACTGTCACTGTAACTCTCATTGTCACTCTCACTGTCACTGTAAATCTCATTGTCGCTCTCACTGTCACTCTCACTGTCTATGTAACTCTCACTGTCACTCTCACTGTCACTGTAACTCTCATTGTCGCTGTCACTGTCACTCTCACTGTCACTGTAACTCTCATTTTCGCTGTCACTGTCACTGTAAGTCTCATTGTCGCTCTCACTGTCACTGTAACTCTCATTGTCGCTCTCACTGTCACTGTAACTCTCACTGTCACTGTAACTCATTGTCGCTCTCACTGTCACTCTCACTGTCAATCTCACTGTCACTGTAACTGTCACTGTCACTCTCACTGTCACTGTAACTCTCACTGTTGCTCTCACTGTCACTCTCGCTGTCACTGTAACTCTCACTGTTGCTCTCACTGTCACTGTAACTCTCATTGTCACTCTCACTGTCATTGTAACTCTCAAAGTCACTCTCACTGTCACTGTAACTCTCAATGTCGCTCTCACTGTCACTGTAACTCTCATTGTCACTCTCACTGTCATTGTAACTCTCAAAGTCACTTTCACTGTCACTGTAACTCTCACTGTCACTCTCATTGTCACTGTAACTCTCATTGTCGCTCTCACTGTCACTGTCACTCTCACGATCACTGTAACTCTCATTGTCGCTCTCACTGTCACTGTAACTCTCATTGTCGCTCTCACTCTCACTGTAACTCTCATTGTCAATCTCACTCTCACTGTCACTCTCACTGTCACTCTCACTGTCACTGTAACTCTCACTGTCGCTCTCAGTGTCACTGTAAATCTCACTGTCGCTCTCACTGTCACTTTTTACTCTCAGTGTCGCTCTCACTGTCACTGTAACTCTCGCTGTCACTCTCACTGTCACTTTAACTCTCATTGTCGCTCTCACTGTCACTGTAACTCTCATTGTCACTCTCACTGTCACTGTAAATCTCATTGTCGCTCTCACTGTCACTCTCACTGTCTATGTAACTCACACAGTCACTCTCACTGTCACTGTAACTCTCATTGTCGCTGTCACTGTCACTCTCACTGTCACTGTAACTCTCATTGTCGCTCTCACTGTCACTGTAACTCTCATTGTCGCTCTCACTGTCACTCTAACTGTCACTGTAACTCTCAAACTAACTCTCAATGTCACTGTAACTCTCACTGTTGCTCTCACTGTAACTCACGGTGTCACTGTAACTCTCACTGTCACTCTCACTGTCACTGTAACTCTCATTGTCGCTCTCACTGTCACTCTCACTGTCACTCTCACTGTCACTGAAACTCTCAATGTCACTGTCACTGTCACTGTAACTGTCATTGTCACTCTCACTGTCACTGTAACTCTCAGTGTCACTGTAAATCTCATTGACGCTCTCATTGTCACTGTAACTCTCACTGCCACTCTCACTGTCACTGTCAATCTCACTGTCACTCTCACTGTCACTGTAACTCTCATTGTCACTCTCACTGTCACTATAACTCTCATTGTCGCTCTCACTGTCACTGTAATTCTCATTGTCGCTCTCACTGTCACTGCAACTCTCATTGTCACTCTCACTGTCACTGCAACTCACATTGTCGCTCTCACTGTAACTCTCACTGTCACTGTAACTCACATTGTCGCTCTCACTGTCACTGTAACTCTCACTGTCACTCTCACTGTCACTTTAACTCTCATTGTCGCTCTCACTGTCACTGTAACTCTCATTGTCACTCTCACTGTCACTGTAAATCTCATTGTCGCTCTCACTGTCACTCTCACTGTCTATGTAACTCTCACTGTCACTCTCACTGTCACTGTAACTCTCATTGTCGCTGTCACTGTCACTCTCACTGTCACTGTAACTCTCATTTTCGCTGTCACTGTCACTGTAAGTCTCATTGTCGCTCTCACTGTCACTGTAACTCTCATTGTCGCTCTCACTGTCACTGTAACTCTCACTGTCACTGTAACTCTCATTGTCGCTCTCACTGTCACTCTCACTGTCAATCTCACTGTCACTGTAACTGTCACTGTCACTCTCACTGTCACTGTAACTCTCACTGTTGCTCTCACTGTCACTCTCGCTGTCACTGTAACTCTCACTGTCACTGTAACTCTCAAACTAACTCTCAATGTCACTGTAACTCTCACTGTTGCTCTCACTGTAACTCTCGCTGTCACTGTAACTCTCACTGTCACTCTCACTGTCACTGTAACTCTCATTGTCGCTCTCACTGTCACTCTCACTGTCACTCTCACTGTCACTGAAACTCTCAATGTCACTGTCACTGTCACTGTAACTGTCATTGTCACTCTCACTGTCACTGTAACTCTCAGTGTCACTGTAAATCTCATTGACGCTCTCATTGTCACTGTAACTCTCACTGCCACTCTCACTGTCACTGTCAATCTCACTGTCACTCTCACTGTCACTGTAACTCTCATTGTCACTCTCACTGTCACTATAACTCTCATTGTCGCTCTCACTGTCACTGTAACTCTCATTGTCACTCTCACTGTCACTGCAACTCTCATTGTCACTCTCACTGTCACTGTAACTCTCATTGTCGCTCTCACTGTAACTCTCACTGTCACTGTAACTCTCATTGTCGCTCTCACTGTCACTGTAACTCTCACTGTCACTCTCACTGTCACTTTAACTCTCATTGTCGCTCTCACTGTCACTGTAACTCTCATTGTCACTCTCACTGTCACTGTAAATCTCATTGTCGCTCTCACTGTCACTCTCACTGTCTATGTAACTCTCACTGTCACTCCCACTGTCACTGTAACTCTCATTGTCGCTGTCACTGTCACTCTCACTGTCACTGTAACTCTCATTTTCGCTGTCACTGTCACTGTAAGTCTCATTGTCGCTCTCACTGTCACTGTAACTCTCATTGTCACTCTCACTGTCACTGTAAATCTCATTGTCGCTCTCACTTTCACTCTCACTGTCTATGTAACTCACACAGTCACTCTCACTGTCACTGTAACTCTCATTGTCGCTGTCACTGTCACTCTCACTGTCACTGTAACTCTCATTGTCGCTCTCACTGTCACTGTAACTCTCATGGTCGCTCTCACTGTCACTCTAACTGTCACTGTAACTCTCAAACTAACTCTCAATGTCACTGTAACTCTCACTGTTGCTCTCACTGTAACTCTCGCTGTCACTGTAACTCTCATTGTCACTCTCACTGTCACTGTAACTCTCATTGTCGCTCTCACTGTCACTCTCACTGTCACTCTCACTGTCACTGAAACTCTCAATGTCACTGTCACTGTCACTGTAACTGTCATTGTCACTCTCACTGTCACTGTAACTCTCAGTGTCACTGTAAATCTCATTGACGCTCTCATTGTCACTGTAACTCTCACTGCCACTCTCACTGTCACTGTCAATCTCACTGTCACTCTCACTGTCACTGTAACTCTCATTGTCACTCTCACTGTCACTATAACTCTCATTGTCGCTCTCACTGTCACTGTAATTCTCATTGTCGCTCTCACTGTCACTGCAACTCTCATTGTCACTCTCACTGTCACTTTAACTCTCATTGTCGCTCTCACTGTAACTCTCACTGTCACTGTAACTCACATTGTCGCTCTCACTGTCACTGTAAGTCTCACTGTCACTCTCACTGTCACTTTAACTCTCATTGTCGCTCTCACTGTCACTGTAACTCTCATTGTCACTCTCACTGTCACTGTAAATCTCATTGTCGCTCTCACTGTCACTGTAACTCTCATTGTCGCTCTCACTGTCACTCTCACTGTCACTGTAACTCTCATTGTCGCTGTCACTGTCACTCTCACTGTCACTGTAACTCTCATTTTCGCTGTCACTGTCACTGTAAGTCTCATTGTCGCTCTCACTGTCACTGTAACTCTCATTGTCGCTCTCACTGTCACTGTAACTCTCACTGTCACTGTAACTCTCATTGTCGCTCTCACTGTCAGTCTCACTGTCAATCTCACTGTCACTGTAACTGTCACTGTCACTCTCACTGTCACTGTAACTCTCACTGTTGCTCTCACTGTCACTCTCGCTGTCACTGTAACTCTCACTGTCACTGTAACTCTCAAACTAACTCTCAATGTCACTGTAACTCTCACTGTTGCTCTCACTGTAACTCTCGCTGTCACTGTAACTCTCACTGTCACTCTCACTGTCACTGTAACTCTCATTGTCGCTCTCACTGTCACTCTCACTGTCACTCTCACTGTCACTGAAACTCTCAATGTCACTGTCACTGTCACTGTAACTGTCATTGTCACTCTCACTGTCACTGTAACTCTCAGTGTCTCTGTAAATCTCATTGACGCTCTCATTGTCACTGTAACTCTCACTGCCACTCTCACTGTCACTGTCAATCTCACTGTCACTCTCACTGTCACTGTAACTCTCATTGTCACTCTCACTGTCACTATAACTCTCATTGTCGCTCTCACTGTCACTGTAACTCTCATTGTCGCTCTCACTGTCACTGCAACTCTCATTGTCACTCTCACTGTCACTGTAACTCTCATTGTCGCTCTCACTGTAACTCTCACTGTCACTGTAACTCTCATTGTCGCTCTCACTGTCACTGTAACTCTCACTGTCACTCTCACTGTCACTTTAACTCTCATTGTCGCTCTCACTGTCACTGTAACTCTCATTGTCACTCTCACTGTCACTGTAAATCTCATTGTCGCTCTCACTGTCACTCTCACTGTCTATGTAACTCTGACTGTCACTCTCACTGTCACTGTATCTCTCATTGTCGCTGTCACTGTCACTCTCACTGTCACTGTAACTCTCATTTTCGCTGTCACTGTCACTGTAAGTCTCATTGTCGCTCTCACTGTCACTGTAACTCTCATTGTCGCTCTCACTGTCACTGTAACTCTCACTGTCACTGTAACTCTCATTGTCGCTCTCACTGTCACTCTCACTGTCCATCTCACTGTCACTGTAACTGTCACTGTCACTCTCACTGTCACCGTAACTCTCACTGTTGCTCTCACTGTCACTCTCGCTGTCACTGTAACTCTCACTGTTGCTCTCACTGTCACTGTAACTCTCATTGTCACTCTCACTGTCATTATAACTCTCAAAGTCACTCTCACTGTCACTGTAACTCTCAATGTCGCTCTCACTGTCACTGTAACTCTCATTGTCACTCTCACTGTCATTGTAACTCTCAAAGTCACTTTCACTTTCACTGTAACTCTCACTGTCACTCTCATTGTCACTGTAACTCTCATTGTCGCTCTCACTGTCACTGTCACTCTCACTATCGCTGTAACTCTCATTGTCGCTCTCACTGTCACTGTAACTCTCATTGTCGCTCTCACTCTCACTGTAACTCTCATTGTCAATCTCACTCTCACTGTCACTCTCACTGTCACTCTCACTGTCACTGTAACTCTCACTGTCGCTCTCAGTGTCACTGTAGCTCTCACTGTCGCTCTCACTGTCACTTTTTACTCTCAGTGTCGCTCTCATTGTCACTGTAACTCTCGCTGTCACTCTCACTGTCACTTTAACTCTCATTGTCGCTCTCACTGTCACTGTAACTCTCATTGTCACTCTCACTGTCACTGTAAATCTCATTGTCGCTCTCACTGTCACTCTCACTGTCTATGTAACTCACACAGTCACTCTCACTGTCACTGTAACTCTCATTGTCGCTGTCACTGTCACTCTCACTGTCACTGTAACTCTCATTGTCGCTCTCACTGTCACTGTAACTCTCATTGTCGCTCTCACTGTCACTCTCACTGTCACTGTAACTCTCAAACTAACTCTCAATGTCACTGTAACTCTCACTGTTGCTCTCACTGTAACTCTCGCTGTCACTGTAACTCTCACTGTCACTCTCACTGCCACTGTAACTCTCATTGTCGCTCTCACTGTCACTCTCACTGTCACTGAAACTCTCAATGTCACTGTCACTGTCACTGTAACTGTCATTGTCACTCTCACTGTCACTGTAACTCTCAGTGTCACTGTAAATCTCATTGACGCTCTCACTGTCACTGTAACTCTCACTGCCACTCTCACTGACACTGTCACTCTCACTGTCACTGTAACTCTCATTGTCGCTCTCACTGTCACTGTAACTCTCATTGTCACTCTCACTGTCACTGTAAATCTCATTGTCGCTCTCACTATCAGTCTCACTGTCACTGTAACTCTCACTGTTGCTCTCACTGTCACTGTAACTCTCATTGTCACTCTCACTGTCATTATAACTCTCAAAGTCACTCTCACTGTCACTGTAACTCTCAATGTCGCTCTCACTGTCACTGTAACTCTCATTGTCACTCTCACTGTCATTGTAACTCTCAAAGTCACTTTCACTTTCACTGTAACTCTCACTGTCACTCTCATTGTCACTGTAACTCTCATTGTCGCTC
The DNA here is from genome assembly GCA_026770705.1 of Isurus oxyrinchus. Taxonomy (NCBI): domain Eukaryota; kingdom Metazoa; phylum Chordata; class Chondrichthyes; order Lamniformes; family Lamnidae; genus Isurus; species Isurus oxyrinchus. The sequence goes on from JANJGN010000415.1 coordinate 518,812, forward strand.
TCACTGTCACTGTCACTCTCACTATCACTGTAACTCTCATTGTCGCTCTCACTGTCACTGTAACTCTCATTGTCGCTCTCACTCTCACTGTAACTCTCATTGTCAATCTCACTCTCACTGTCACTCTCACTGTCACTCTCACTGTCACTGTAACTCTCACTGTCGCTCTCAGTGTCACTGTAACTCTCACTGTCGCTCTCACTGTCACTTTTTACTCTCAGTGTCGCTCTCATTGTCACTGTAACTCTCGCTGTCACTCTCACTGTCACTTTAACTCTCATTGTCGCTCTCACTGTCACTGTAACTCTCATTGTCACTCTCACTGTCACTGTAAATCTCATTGTCGCTCTCACTGTCACTCTCACTGTCTATGTAACTCACACAGTCACTCTCACTGTCACTGTAACTCTCATTGTCGCTGTCACTGTCACTCTCACTGTCACTGTAACTCTCATTGTCGCTCTCACTGTCACTGTAACTCTCATTGTCGCTCTCACTGTCACTCTCACTGTCACTGTAACTCTCAAACTAACTCTCAATGTCACTGTAACTCTCACTGTTGCTCTCACTGTAACTCTCGCTGTCACTGTAACTCTCACTGTCACTCTCACTGTCACTGTAACTCTCATTGTCGCTCTCACTGTCACTCTCACTGTCACTCTCACTGTCACTGAAACTCTCAATGTCACTGTCACTGTCACTGTAACTGTCATTGTCACTCTCACTGTCACTGTAACTCTCAGTGTCACTGTAAATCTCATTGACGCTCTCACTGTCACTGTAACTCTCACTGCCACTCTCACTGACACTGTCACTCTCACTGTCACTGTAACTCTCATTGTCGCTCTCACTGTCACTGTAACTCTCATTGTCACTCTCACTGTCACTGTAAATCTCATTGTCGCTCTCACTATCAGTCTCACTGTCACTGTAACTCTCACTGTCGCTCTCACTGTCACTGTAACTCTCAGTGTCACTGTAAATCTCATTGACGCTCTCACTGTCACTGTAACTCTCACTGCCACTCTCACTGTCACTGTCACTCTCACTGTCACTGTAACTCTCATTGTCGCTCTCACTGTCACTGTAACTCTCATTGTCACTCTCACTGTCACTGTAAATCTCAGTGTCGCTCTCACTGTCACTCTCACTGTCACTGTAACTCTCACTGTCGCTCTCACTGTCACTGTAACTCTCCTTGTCGCTGTCACTGTCACTCTCACTGTCACTGTAAATCTCATTGTCGCTCTCACTGTCACTTGAACTCTCACTGTCGCTCTCACTGTCACTTTAACTCTCATTGTCGCTCTCACTGTCACTGTAACTCTCATTGTCTCTGTCACTGTAAATTCCCACTGTCACTGTAACTCACACTGTAACTCTCATTATCGCTCTCACTGTCACTGTAAATCTCATTGTCACTCTCACTGTCATTCTCACAGTCACTGTAACTCTCATTGTCGCTCTCACTGTCACTGTAACTCTCATTGTCGCTCTCACTGTCACTCTCGCTGTCACTGTAACTCTCATTGTCGCTCTCACTGTCACTGTAACTCTCATTGTCGCTCTCACTGTCACTCTCACTGTCACTGTAACTCTCACTGTCGCTCTCACTGTCACTGTAACTCTCATTGTCGCTCTCACTGTCACTGTAACTGTCATTGTCACTCTCACTGTCACTGTAACTCTCACTGTCGCTCTCACTGTAACTCTCACTGTCACTGTAACTCTCATTGTCGCTGTCATTGTCACTGTAATTCTCATTGTCACTCTCACTGACACTGTAACTCTCACTGTCGCTCTCACTGTCACTGTAAATCTCATTGTCGTTCTTACTGTCACTGTAACTCTCATTGTCGCTCTCGCTGTCATTGTAACTCTCACTGTCACTCTCACTGTCACTGTAAATCTCATTGTCGCTCTCACTGTCACTGTCACTCTCACTATCACTGTAACTCTCATTGTCGCTCTCACTGTCACTGTAACTCTCATTGTCGCTCTCACTGTCACTCTCACTGTCACTGTAACTCTCATTGTCGCTCTCACTGCCACTGTAACTCTCATTGTCGCTCTCACTGTCACTGTAACTCTCATTGTCGCTCTCACTGTCACTCTCACTGTCACTGTAACTCTCATTGTCGCTCTCACTGTCACTGTAACTCCCATTGTCGCTCTCACTGTCACTCTCACTGTCACTGTAACTCTCATTGTCGCTCTCGCTGTCACTCTCACTGTCACTGTAACTCTGTCGCTCTCACTGTCACTGTCACTCTCACTGTCGCTCTCACTGTCACTGTAACTCTCATTGTCGCTCTCACTGTCACTGTAACTCTCACTGTCACTGTAACTCTCACTCTAACTCTCAATGTCACTGTAACTCTCACTTTTGCTCTCACTGTAACTCTCGCTGTCACTGTAACTCTCACTGTTGCTCTCACTGTCACTGTAACTCTCATTGTCACTTTCACTGTCACTGTAACTCTCACTGTCACTCTCACTGTCACTGTAACTCTCATTGTCGCTCTCACTGTCACTCTCACTGTCACTCTCACTATCATCGAAACTCTCAATGTCACTGTCACTGTCACTGTAACTCTCACTGTCGCTCTCACTGTCACTCTCACTGCCACACTCACTGTAACTCTCATTGTCGCTCTCACTGTAACTCTTACTGTCCCTGTAACTCACATTGTCGCTCTCACTGTCACTGTAACTCTCACGGTCACTCTCACTGTCACTGTCAATCTCACTGTCACTCTCACTGTCACTGTAACTCTCACTGTCGCTCTCGCTGTCACTGTAACTCTCACTGTCACTCTCACTGTCACTTTAACTCTCATTGTCACTCTCACTGTCACTGTAACTCTCATTGTCGCTCTCGCTGTCACTGTAACTCTCACTGTCACTCTCACTGTCACTGTAACTCTCATTCTCGCTCTCACTGTCACTCTCACTGTCACTGTAACTCTGTCGCTCTCACTGTCACTGTCACTCTCACTGTCACTCTCACTGTCACTGTAACTCTCACTGTCACTGTAACTCTCATTGTCGCTCTCGCTGTCACTGTAACTCTCACTGTCACTGTAACTCTAACTGTAACTCTCACTGTCACTGTAACTCTCACTGTCGCTCTCACTGTCGCTCTCACTGTCACTGTAACTCTCACTGTCGCTCTCACTGTCACTGTAACTCTCACTGTCGCTCTCACTATCACTGTAACTCTCACTGTCAGTCTTGCTGTCACTGTCTGTCACTCCCACTTTCGCTGTCAGTCTCGCTGTCAGTCTCGTTGCCACTCTGTCTCTTTTTCTCTCTCTCTCTCTGTCACTCTCTCTGTTTCTGTCGTTGTCTCACTCTGTTTGCCTGACTCTCTTACTCTGCATCTCTATCAAGCTGTTTTTATCTCTTGGCCTCTCTCTCTCTCTCTCTCTCTCTCTCTCTGTCACTATTTCCTTTGCTCACTGTCTATCTCTTTCTCTGCCTGTTTCTGTCTTTGAGTCCATCTCTATCATTCTATTTCCCTCTCTCTCTCTCTCTCTGTCTCTCTCTCTCTCTCTCTGTCTCTGTCTCTCTCTCTCTCTTCTGTCTCTCTCTCTCTCTTCTGTCTCTCTCTCTCTCTCTGTCTCTCTCTCTCTCTCTGTCTCTCTGTCTCTCTCTCTGTCTCTCTGTCTCTCTCTCTCTCTTCTGTCTCTCTCTCTCTCTGTCTCTGTCTCTCTCTCTTCTGTCTCTCTCTCTCTTCTGTCTCTCTCTCTCTCTGTCTGCCTCTCTCTCTCTCAGTCTCTCTGTCTCTCTCTCTGTCTCTCTGTCTCTCTCTCTCTCTGTCTGTCTCTCTCTGTCTCTCTCTCTGTCTCTCTCTGTCTCTCTCTCTCTCTCTCTCTCTCTCTCTGTCTCTCTCTGTCTCTGTCTCTCTCTCTCTGTCTCTCTCTCTCTCTCTCTGTCTCTCCCTCTCTCTGTCTCTCTCTCTGACTCTCTCTCTCCGTCTCTCTCTGTGTCTCTCCCTGTCTCTCAGTCTCTCCCTCTCATTCTCCCTCTGTCTGCCTGTCTGTCTGTTTCCATCTCTCTCTAACCCTCTCCGTATTCTCTCTGCAGATTCCAGGCTGGTACCAGGACAGTGCTGGTACGATTGTGATTGCCATCGGGAATGATGATGCTCTTGGGGAATATACCTGTACCCCGTACAACAGCTATGGGACACTGGGGCAGTCCAGCCCCACACACGTAATATTAAAGGTGTCTCCGACACTCGACACCGAAATGGGCTGCTCTGAGTTCATCCTCGTCTTCTCTCTCTCTCCCTCTGGAGTTCCAGGATCAACATCTTCACTGACTCTG